>JAFBJU010002344.1:64316-82491 GCA_016785305.1 Colistium nudipinnis
TTGGGGAAAAAAAAAAGAAAAAAAACTTGAACAAAAGAGTGAATGAAGAAACAGACAGCAGATGTGTGGAAGAGGAAGAGAATAACCTCAGGAGGAATATAAAAAAAAAAAAAAGAGAGGAGGAGAGAGTAGTCTGGAGGACGGGATGAGGAGGAAGGAAGGAGGACGAGGAGGAGGAGGAGGAGGAGGAGGAGAAGATGAGCCGAGTGTCTCCCAGGGCGTCTGTAATGTTTTCTGCAGGCCTACTTTCCAAGGTCGGCCTCTACAGATGTTTTCATATTCAGGTCCTCTCTCTCTCTCTCTCTCTCTACCGTGCCATTTGTTTTTTTATCTCTGACTTTCGGGCAGATTATTACCACAGGCCACAGATTAACGAAAAAAAACACAAAAAAGAAAAAAGATCAAATAAATGAGGGCCTGCCAAGATTATAATCCTGATTGGTAAAAAAAAAAGAAAAAGAAAAAGGAAAGCGACAACCCTGCAAACCTCTCTCACTTAAAAAAAAAAAAATCAACTAACAGCAGCGTTAATGAAGAGCATCAAAGGAAACTGCATTCCCAGCATGCAACACTTCGCCAGACAACCGTTATTAAGGTTTCACAGTGTCTAACCTTGTTAGATAATCAACGTACTCCCACCGATGTTTTAAAGAAACATTGGTCTTCCGCCATGGCCTCCGCTTCGCTGACCTCAGGGTTTGATTGACACCGACGTGTGTAGACACACACAAAAAATAAAACGCACAAAAAGCTGAAGACGCAGGTCAAACACAAAAAGAGACAAAAGAGGTAAGAAGTAGCTATACAATTGCCTTTGCTGTCAGAATGTCATGTACATGTGACATAGATAACACAGGCATGGCCCCGACGTGACCCCCTACACACACACACACACGCGCGCACACGCACAAACACACACACACACCACCAACCATCTGCTTTGGCTGGGCTCGGTTGGCCTGCCTATACGGTTACTGACCCATTCCACACGCCAAAAAATAAGACAGATGCCCCGGACGCCCCCGAACTCCAGATCCCCAAACACACCCCCCCCCCCCACACACACACACACAAACACACACACAAACACACGCACCCACACACTCTAGCTAGCCCCAATTTCAAAGAGACATACGGCATGTGATGACAGCGGTGATTTATCCGTGAAACTCACACAGGTGGAGAACACGGATGTAAAACATGCGCACAAACGCAGCCGCGCTACGTTTTGGGTGAAAAGACGCAAAAATAACGCACACAATAAGGCGCACGCACACACGCACTCTCGGAGGAGGCCGCGGTCCATCCTCTGACCGTTGGGTGACCTGACAGCCCAGCAGCTGCTGTTTGATGTTTCACTCTCCGTGGATCACGTTTCACTTCCACACTCCTCTCGGCCAATAGGAGGAGGCACAGGGAGACGGAGGGCGGAGCCTCGTTGGTCCACTTCACCACAGCGACACCAACCAGACGTGTCCACGACTGTCCACACCACACACACACACACACATACACACACAAGAAGGTTTGACAAACAGAGCTGGGCTGCGGCGAGTCATTATGTCACAATGCATTCACACGTTCACTCACATTAGCGCGCGCACACACACACACACACACAGTCGACTGACAATGGCACATGAGAGGGAAGTGTGTGTGTGTTTGTGTAAGAGTGTGTGCAACAGATGGAGACAGGCTGGACATTAGACCCTCTGGCCTGATGACATGAAGTCATCACATGACAGCAAATCTGAACACCGCCTTCGGACACACAGGCACACGCACACGCACACGCACACACAGGCATGTTAAATCATCATATTCACACATACACGTACATTTGTCGTCTTCACTTATAACGCCACTACAAATGGGAGATTTATGATTTGTTCAATTGTGCCGCATTATTTATTTAGAAATATATATATTGGCGAGGTCCACAGAAACACAAAATGTGGAAAAAAAAACAAAAAAAACAAAAAACGCTCTGAACAGAATGTGACCTCATATTATCAGCAGCTTATTAAAGCAGTTGTCCACTGGATTCCATTCATTTCCATAAGGTTAAAAACCCTCAAGCAACCAATTAAATCTGGCCCGAGTTAATGTATTTAATCACAGTGACCGATAGGGTCTTTTTTTTTTCTTTTTTTTTTGTAATAATTGCATCTTAATTGCAGAATCTAATTCTGTCTCAGGAGCGTTTCACAAAAAAAAAACAAAAAAAAACACTGGAGTGATGATTTAAAATGCACAAACGCTACGACGAAAGCCAGAGATTTCCCCCTTTTTCTTTTTCCCTGCACCAGTGGGACGCAGAAAAACTGAAGGCCGAAGAAAGTGTAGCACCTGGTTTATTTAAAAAAAAAAAAAAAAAAAAAAAAAAAAGGGCCGATGTAAGAAAGACGAGAGCTGTTGTTCACTCATGTCTGTGGAGTGGATGATGTGGCCTCTTAGTGTGTGGCCACTCAAGAGTGAGAAGACGAGGGGAGAGAGAGAGAGAGAGAGAGCGAGACTGCCACAGGCTAAAGGGCAGCTTTAGTCAGTTCACTCAAAACACACACAAACACACACAAACACGCAAAACACACACACACACACTATGTGAAGAGGGGCTCAAATAAGCATCTTTACCAGGAATTCAGGAATAAGGAGGCTCCGGCGCCATGCGTGGCCGCTCACCCTCGACTGAACACACACACCAACACAATGTACAAAAATGCACACACACCCTCTTACACACATTCCGCAATCACATAACAACAACTAACCCCCCCCCCCCCCCCCCCCCCCCCCCCCCCCCCCCCCCCCCCCCCCCCCGCCCCCCCCCCCCCCCCCGCCCACCCCTTCCCCCTGCAGATTGGTTGTGTACAGCATTCCATCCTTCCTGTTAAAAAAGTGAGATAATCGCTCTTTGTTAGACGAGGAGCCGGAGGTGTAAGCCTATTAGCTCCTTCAGGGGCCGACGCCGCACACTCGCCGCACACCCGAGGCGTTGTGTCACGCCGTGTCTGGGAGGGAGGGGCGGCCAATCGGCCAACAGGATTTTCACGTTTTTTTTTTTTGGTAAGTTTGTAAGTGTTGCAAGTGGGAAAGTTGCGTGGAGCTACGGCACGCGACTCGTTAGTGTACCGGGTCGATATTGTGTTACTTTTGTGGTACTTTGAATAATTGAGTCTAATATCATGGATATGTGGTGTTCCTTATTATTTATTTATATAGAATAGAATAATATAATATTATTCTATTTCTTTATAATGCACCAATACATTCGGGGAATATATTCTAATATATTACAAAGCTATCTTAATAAAGTAACTTTAGTGGGCAGAGATTTCGCAGATTTCCATATTTTGCTTCACATTATATTGTTTTGTTATATTATATGCAAATGAAAATGCACAGAGGTTGAAGACTGGACCACACGCCCGAGGTAAAGATAACAATCTGGGATTCCTGTTTGTATTTCATTCAAAAAAGCCTTTTAAAGACTTCGGACTCAATTCTGATTGATGATGGCGTGAGTGAGTACAAGCATGGAACACCAGGTAATAAAGACAACGGGCGATGCACGCACGCACCCACACACACACACTATCAACCTTACACACACGTTGCCCTGATAGTCTGTGACCTGTTCCTTTGGCCTGGCTTACCCTTCTCAACACCCCCATAAACATGACCAGGCCCTGGGATCAAAGCTGTGGCGGCCCCCTTTTTTTTTTTTTTTTTTTTGTACATACAGTCTCCATCTCGCGCACACACGCAAAAACACACGCGCACACACTGCTCAAAGATGGCTGTGCGCCTGTGGCCGTCAACGGTAGAGCCGGTGGTCCAGGAGTGTTCCCGCGTCACACAGCCCAGCTCAGAGGTTTGAATCCCTGCAGATTATCATCTCTGTCCCAGTTCTGTGAATCTAGAGCCGGCTCTTGAAAAAAAAAATAAATAAAAAAAAGAAAAACTAAAAGCGACGGGAATTGTCTCGTTTTCACAGCTCAGTGTAATACCGGCGCTCCCTCGAGGCCGCTCGGATGAAAAACGTGGCATTTCCATAATTTGGCTAAAGCTGATTTCTTTACTGGGTCAACAGAGGCACGAGTATTAGAAGGAGTAGATGTTAATCTGGAATGGACTTTGTATTTCAGGTCTAACACAAAAAAAATAGGAATAATAAGAATAAATGTGGGAAAGAAAAAAAAAATCCATATCACAGCGACGTCTAACAGGAAATATATATATATATATATATAGAAACCAAATATTTAACCTGTGATAAATCCTTATTTGGTCCCCAAGCCTCTCGTTGATCATTTTAAACATGTTTTACACGTTTTTAAAACGATTTGCCGATACAACCTATATATTGCACCATAAATGAATAGGAAATATAAGCCAATCACATGCAAATGATATAAAATAGGAATATGATGGAAAAAGGTGTGAAATTACGAAAAATGCCATAATGGAGAAGGCATGCTACCTCCTGTGAAAGCCATTAGCCCATACGACAGTTATCCTCCGCTTTGTGTGCAAACCTGTGTGTGTGTGCGTGTGCGTGTGCGTGTGTGTGCGTAAGAGTGCTTTTACAGCCCCTGCAAACCAGTGAAGCAGCTCAGCTGTTTTGCCATGAGACCGCGAGCGGGAGCCTTTCGGACATGACCCGCGTCTGACCTCCAACATCTGAACTCTCGCTCCACTCGGAGGAAACACACTTTTTCCTGCACACGCTAACTAACAAAAACATACATCCACAAAAAAAAAAAAAAAAAAAAAAACAGGCCGGAAGAGGATAATTGAGTTGTGCAGGGTACAAATGACATTAAGTCTAATTGGGTATGGTTCCTCCCACCCATGTCCATAGGTGCGAATGGGAGAGTGAATGCTTGTGTGTGTGTGTATGAGCGTGATGAGCGCGTTGGCCTATGATTGACAGGCGTGTATCCTGCCTGAGATATTTGTGTTGTATCTTAGAACTCTAAGAACAGTTGAAATAATAATCTGTCATTTGAAGAACTTTGGTGAATATATAGTTTGTTAACTGATACAAATTTTAAATAATCCCCCAAAAATCAAGTCTAGTCCAAGAGAAAACACCATTTTCCAAAGAAATACTTAAAATGTATGTGGCCCTGTCCTTGTTGGGGCCGGGACATGTATTAAAGTAAGGGATGACACACACAAACACACACCTACGCACTCTGAGGCCGCGGATGCGTCCAGCGACACCTCAGAGGCTGCGATCGCACCTTCCTCCTCCCGTGCGACGCCTCTTGGTGGAGGGTGAGGGTGGAGGGAGGGGGGGGGGGGGGGGGTGGGGGGGGGGCTGTGGGGGTGGGGGGGGGGGGGGGGGGGGGGGGGGGGGGGGGGGGGGGGGGGATGCTATGGAGCTAAGTGCCCGGGTGTGAGCTCCGGGGGCCTGAGGACATGAAGTGGCACTCTGGGAGTCTGGGACTCCTGACACAAAGTGTCTCAGAACGCCGGCACACATCCAGAGGGCAAAAGGTCAAACATGGCCGCCCACTGAACCACGTGCACGGAAAAAGGCGGAGGTGCAGAAGCCATGGCGTTTGCCTCCCTTGCTCAGTTGGTTTGGATACGTTTCCCCAAAAATGAACCAAATCTAAATGCGCGCGGTCGCCAATCGTCGGCGTCTACCGGTTTATTTTTCTCAAGTTCTGCGAATTGATCAAAAATAAATAAATCCTCCGCTCCTTTGTGCTAAAGCTGTGGCTGGATCCATTAGCTCAGTGGCACCAATGCCGCAGATTAATGGAGGATCACGGCAGTCACAGGGTAAGCTTGGCGCGCACACACACACACACACACACACACACACCTTATCCCACAGCGCCCAGTGGGGCGAGTTATGGGGGGTGCCCCCCTCGTGACGATCAACTCGCACACACACGGACGCCCGCACGCGCACTCCTGACTTCGCGGTGTTAAAATCTGGCCGGGCAGGGCCGGCAGGGCGCTAATGGCGACTCGGAAAAAAAAAAACAAAAAAAAACCCAGAGGAGGGAGGTCAGGCCTGCAGCGGAGGTCAGGCCTAAATGAGACGTTCGCATCCCATTTGTACGACCCACGCAAGGAGTGCACAACTCGGACTGTGGAAAAAAAAGTATTTTTACACTTCTCAGGGTTTCACATACTGTACATTCACCACAAAATGAACACAACCCGCCACTGTGACCTTTTCTCCTCTTCAAAACTAGTGCAATCCTTCTAGAGCTTCGGGATGTGCGCTGATTCGCTCGTGACGCACAACTGACACCTGGGTTTCGTTGGACTGGCTAAAACGTAACACAATTTGGTGTGGGTGAACAGCAGTGATTTATATATTTACTTCCACTCAGAGCAGAAATGATGGCTTTTCCACTTATTATAATAAATATTGTATATATATATATAAAATATGTATTTTTTATATGTTGATTAAAATTGTTTTAGATATTTTTCAAAAGCACACATTTTCTTTCCAAGGCTTATTAATCAAAGAAAAACCTTGAACTGAAATAATACAATTATTATTATTATTATTATTATTATTATTATTATTATTATTATTATTATTATTATTATTATTTTAAGCCAGCTGAGAGAAGGATGTTTTGGCCAAAGATTCCAACACCAACCTGTTCAACCCAAATATATATATTTTTTGGAAATAGCAGCGGATGCGAGGAAATGATGTCACAGCTGAGACGCAAATTGCCTACGCCCACTTTTTTTAATATATATATATATATTTTTTTGTTCAGGTGAAAAAGTCAATGTAAATGACATCATCACAGTCTCCTCTTTTTATTTGGGGATGTGAGATAATATCCTGGCTCTCTGGACCTTATCATGGCGGCCCCAACGCCGGCCCTCGGTCGTACTCCGCTCTCCAGTTCAAAGGCAACACTGCATGGGAGATCAAAGCGGGGCCAATCTGGTATGCGCACACACACACACACACACACACACTGGCCACACCAACACACGGTACACATGATAACACGTCCATAATCTCAGTCGCACAGTCAGACGCCGGCTCTGACCACACATGCCCCTGGCATTGATCAAAGGGAGGAATGTGATGGATGGAGGGGAGATAAGGAGGGAGGGAGGGAGGGAGGGAGGAGAAGGTGGTGGTTTCACTTCACTAATCAGGCTGCTGTGTAGAACAGGCCCGGGACAAACAGTTCCAGTGTACACACATCGCACAACTACAGTGGAGTACACAACGCAGAGGAGGCCGGCAAAACTATGACGAAAATGGAAAATGAACGGGCAGGAAAAAAAAAAAACGTCTAACCACGTTGAGTTTGAGGGATCGACAACAATGGGGAAAAACTTGACTTCCTGTCAATCAAGGAACAGGAAACGGAATCTGTGGCGGAGGCGGCCGTCCGACGTCCAACACATCAGGGAGTTCCACCGTGATGTGGTCAGATTATTGAAAAAAGCACAGACTTGGTTGCCAGGGAGATGACTGATCGCGACAACGTTCACGCTGTGCATGACAACGTAATTTTTTTTTTTTTTAACTCAGCCGAGAGAGACTATGTGTAAAGATGGATGCTCCCCATATATGAAGCCAACACATCTGGATCGTACCCCCCCAGATGGGTTGGCTGCAGTAAAAAAGAAAAAACACATTCCTGTAGATGGAACATGGATATATATATATAAACGTGTGTGTATATGGACATATATATATATATATATGAATGAGTAAAATAATCTGCATGCTAACTGACGATGCAAATAAATCACTGCGGCCTTGTGCACATCGTCATGTGACAAATCAGAGTCGCACATCCAGTGAATCAGCTGAGTTTACAGAGGCAGCAGGGAGTCGATGCAGCGTGAGAACGTGATTGATGACTACCTATCAGGAAAACCTATATAAATATAAATATATATATATACACATACATATATATATATATGAACCTACAGCATCGCACACACTCTCGGGGAAACGCAAACTCCCAGCGTCCTCGCACGAACACCCTTCTCATCCTCCTCCATGGACAAAACCGTATATTTCCCCTGGTCCGTGGGAGCCTGGACTTATCTCCCATCTGCCCCGGCTCCCGCGACACAGGCGTCTTTCATTCCTTAACGAGGGCCTGATGAATTTTCTTAAAGGCGGCGACGGGCCAAATTGGGGCTGATATGTCCCATCCGGGGCCCATAAGGCCGGGCCTTGTCCCGCTGCCATGTGACGGCCCCGACCAGGCCGGGAGTGAAAGAACCTATTAGCACTGTCTGCTCACTTTACTGCTGGCTTATTCCATTACCAAGCACGTGTGTGTGCGCGCGTGCGCGTGTGCGTGTGTGCGTGTGTGTGCGGTCGGATTAAGGCAGGGGCCTTGAGGAGACAACTTCACTGGAGACAGGGAAATCTGTGAGGGACAGTTGTGGTTGTTGCCACTCAGAGACAATAGAGCTATTGTGCTACTAAAGTGTGTGTGTGTGTGTGTGTGGGCGTGCACGTGTTTATTCATGTCAGGTTGTTGGAAATGTGTGTTTGTGTGTGCGCAAGAGCGAGTGCATCCTGTGTGATAGGTAACATACGTGTGTGCATGTAGGATTTGAAAATAAATCCATGCCTGTGACCGTGTAAGGTGAAGGAAAGAGGCATCAGATGACCTAACTGGACAGACACACACACACACACACACGCGCTCGCACACACACGCGCGCACACGCACACAAACGCACACACACACACATTCACAGAGTTTCAAGAGGGTAAGAGAGGGGGGCATGACGCGTCAAGCTGGAGCCATGACTCAGTTGTGTGTGTGTGTGTGTGTGTGTGTGTGTGTGTGTGTGTGTGTGAGTGGGTGAGTGTGTGTTGTGTGTTGCAGGGAGCTGATCCCATTGTGTGTGTCAACAAGCCGTCCCATTCAGCGCCTGTGTGGCTAAACTCTGTTAATGAGCGTTGCCTCTGGCTGGGCCTGGGTAGCACAGCGCCGCTCACAGCTAAACCCCTTACAGACACACACACACACACACACACACACACACACACACACACACACACACACACACAGACCCTCTACGACCCAGGACCGAAGGGTCGGGAGGGGGGGATTTGGTGAAGAAGACAGGAGAGAAAAAGAGAGAGAAAATAGAATGAATGAGTCAGGGTGCATCCTCAAAGACACACACACACACACACACACAAAATGTAATGTCCATCGTTTCAGGGATGGATGACACTGGTTTAAAGGTTAAAAGGTCAAACTAATAACTCAAAGTCTAACAATGTCATTTTGGACATTTGATAGATTGATATTCACACACTGCAACTGTAGAGAATTTAAATAATAAAATAATAATAATAATAATAATAAAAACAAGATCTTTACGTCGACTTGATTTGTGTCAAACGTGAAAAAAAAAATTGGGTGGTGTAGTTGGCTTCGTACCAGCTTTGTTTTCACATTATTATTATTATTATTATTATTATTAAAATGATTGATGATGACTTATAAAAAAATCATCAAAATCCAACAGTACATAGGGTGTAAAGAGCAAAAATCGGAAAAAATAATAAGCCAAAACAAAAAAAAAAAAAAAAAATCCAGGTGGGCCGGTCACGGAGGAGAAGGAGGATGGTGAGAAAAGGAGGGCATGTCATCCTCCATCAGCACAACAATCTCTCTCCTCTTTTTTTTTTCCTCTTCAACACTTTTTTTTTTTCTTTCTATTTCCAACCCGTCCATTTCCGCACCCGTGTGCGTGTGTGTGTGCGTGCGTGTGTGTGCGGGTGCTGGAGGTGAGGCCATTAAAGCTCTGTTAAAACACTTCTGCAGCCGACGGCTGAGGCCCAAGCAAAAGAGGAGAGTGAAGAAAAAAAAACGAGGAGGAGGTGGGCGAGGGAGGGAGGTAGGGGGGGGGGGGGGAGAGAAAGTGAGACACACACTCAGCCGGACCCAGCCCTCCTGTCAATACTATGAGCACAGAGGTGCGAGATGAGTCAACAACCTAATTCCAACATCAAACTTTCATGGGCAGCGGAGGGGAAGAGGAGCAGGACGGAGAGATGTTAACGCTCTCTCCATCACCTGACCTTCACTCCTCCAAACCTTTTAGGATAAAAAAAAAAGCCTTTCACACACACACACACAGACAGAGTGCCACACACACACACGAAGGGGTTGCACTTTTAAAGTTCTGACCTGCGGCTGAATTACATTTGGAGCGTTTTAGCACGATATAATAGTGACCCTCTCACTCTCTCTCTCTCTCGCCCGCCCAGACGTGGAGAGAGTGCCGGCGGCTTTATTTATTAAAACCGGCCCGAGAGGAAAAAGGAGAAGACGAAGAAGAAGAAGAAGAAGAAGGGGACGTGGCCGAGGATCCATTTTAGGAGGCCGGCTTTTAATGGCTTTCCGACACGCTGGGATGGCAGCGTGTTTTTAACAGGGTGGTCTCGGGATGGGGACACCTCCTGAGTGGCGCTTGTTGTCCCGCCGAGTGTGTGCGTGTGTGTGTGTGTGTGGTCACGGGAAGGACACCAGGAGGTGAAGAACACGGAGGATTGGTGGCGCATTTAGCAGGGAGGGATTTTAATGTCTCCCTCAGAGACTCAAAGGTCAGATCAGGTCAAAAGTGTCCAGAGGAATGACATTTGAAATATAACTCATCTGAAACCTGAACCATTATTTATTCATATATAAAATGTACTCCCTGATTTGTCGTCAGGTACATTTCTGAGTAATTTATTCATTTTAATATATTATTCCCAAGAAATGTGGCCACCCGACTGACCTCCTGAGACAAGGACTTTAAAAAAGACAATACAGAGGGACAGGAGAGAAGACTATTTTCTATTTTTTCCATGATGGAGGGGGATTTTCTTTTTTTCTTTTTTTTTATATTATGATATTGTGAAATGTAGCTCAGCTTTATGGAAATGAGAAAGGAGCCACGGAGTGAACATCTGTGATTTTTTTTTTTTTTACAGAACGAACAGCCACGTGCGTCGCTACCAATTTTCCTCAGGAAACAAAATTCAACTATTACATGCTACATTATATTATAATTATAACTATTATAAGTGCTGTCCAACACGTCCTCCCGACAGGCCACAAACAGCCCACTTCCTCCCAGCATCAGGTGTGGAGGGACCATTCATCCAGTTCGGTAAATCCTAAAAAAATCCCTGGGATTGAATATTCACTGCATAAAAATATATATTTTAAATAATGTTGAATAAGTTATATCTACCTATGAAACAAACTCATCTGTAGATGCATGACAGCGAGCATTTGCATCTTCTCATATCTAACACACCTTTGTTTATTTACTTTCTTGACACCGCTGCTGTCTCTGCTCCACGCAGAAAGGTGAGGGCGGCATAAAAAATACAATAACTTAAATAACCAATGAGGTACATTAATCACACGCCGCACATACTATATGTACATGCCAAATAGTGATAATACAAAGAAAAAAGGAGCTGAGGTTAAGTGGTGAATTCAATTATTGATGCCTGTATAAGAAAAAAAAAAAAAAAAAAAAAAAAAACGAAAACGTCTGTGAGCCCCATTTCATTGTTGTGGGTCTGGAGCAGAGAGAGTCGGTGTCAGTCAGACTCATCCACTAAAAAAAAAAAAAAAAAAAAAAAAAAAAAAAAACGAAAACGTCTGTGAGCCCCATTTCATTGTTGTGGGTCTGGAGCAGAGAGAGTCGGTGTCAGTCAGACTCATCCACTATTCATGTCCTGATTCTTACTATGGCTGTGATTATTTTATACAGCTGACTATTGCATTGTGGGTCCAAATATTTGCATTCTAGTGTAGTGTAGCTTCCTGTCATCAAATTTAAATAAAATCTTGAAAAGGCTTTAAAAAAATGAATAAATCCCTTCTGGTTCCAAGCTGTGGCCCTCGAGCATCACATCCAGTTGCATTGTGGGTGGACGCTGCTGTTTTTTTCAAATTCCAGGCTCAATAAAATCTGTGCAAGCTTCTTTCGCCATGCAGTGGCGTGGTCATCCGGATGAGGCGTAAAACAAAAGAAAAAAAATAAACAAAAAACAAAAAAAAGAGGGGAGGGAGGAAGGAGGAGAGTGACACATTCTCCTCCTCGTCAACAGAAGCGAGCATGGCGCCGTTTGTCGACTCATTGGCCTAAAATGCTGAGTGACCCTGACGCAGGGTCATTTCTTCTTCTTTTTTTTTTTTGCCGTCCTCCTGGGTCAGCGCCACACTGTCCTGGGGAGAGGCCAGGCGCTTGCATGAATAAGTAAAGACCGTTGGGGAACCAAAGTCCGTTGGCTGACGTTTCCACCCCACTGAGTTTTAACACATTAGGAAGCCCCACTGCCAGTAATGAGCCAGAGACAGAGGGATGGAGGGGGGAGGGAGAGGGGGGGGGTGTCTAAAGGGTGAGAGAGAGTGTACTCACATCCTCGGAGCATAACTCCCTCAGTACACTCACACACTCCACTGTGTCACTCTCAACCTGTTAATGTTGTACAAATGTGGCTGCTCACACGTCATGTGGAAAAAAAAAAAAAAAAAAAAACCTGGCGCTCCTGATTTGGTAAAACCTTTTTTCTCTTCCCACTCCTGCCAATGTCCACAACGTGAAGGAGCCCAGAGCCTGAGAGAAATGATTCATTAATAAATGAATCCCTCTACTGTAGTTATAACCAGCTTATTATCGTCATTAATTGGTATTGTTTGAAAATGCTATATAATAAAATCCTCTTTTTTTAACTTTAATATATAATATCATAAAGTCATATTTTATTTTTTTTTTATTGTTGAGCAGAGTTTAAAACCTAGCTCTTATTTTATTTATATTATGAGTATAAATGTCTTCTTTTTTTGGGGGGCAATTAGTGCATTGCACACCAAACCAGCCAGTATTTTATGATTTCTCTAAATTCCTCTAAATATGACGAAACCTTAACCAAAGTGAATGCACATCAAATAATCTGATGAATTATAACCTATATAATATAAATGTATATAATATTGACCTATATAATATATTCTGGTGATGCCCCAGATCAGACGACACTCGTCCCATCGTACGTGTGTCACTTTTGTCATGCAGCCATAAGGATCGGTTGGATTATTCATCGTGGTCTAATTACCGAGAGCCTCAAAACTTTATAGACAGTGGAGCCGTAATTAAAAAAAAAGGTCGTTTCAATCCACTGGCTGCTTTCAGAGGATTCATCAGGCTCTGACCGAGGGAGTCCGTACTGTAGCCAAGGTTGTGTGTGTTGTTCTTCACAGAAAGAATGTGTGCGTGTGCGTGTGTGTGTGTGTGCCCCTGTGCCCTGGCCTCTCTTCCTCCCCCACTGTGTGCGAGTTTATTCACAGGAAATGCAGGGGAGCCTCACGGGTGGCTGGGCTGATGCGAAGCGACGTGGCGTCTCCAGCGAGCCGGGAACTTAGCATGTCAGGCAGGTCAGCACCGGGCAAGCAGACAGTCGATAAAATATTCAATACAGCACTCCCAGTGCATGGATCTAATACCTCCTCCTCCTCCTCCTCTCAATCCAAAATCTGAAGAGATGGGTTGATGAAGATCAAACTCTATGCGGATGACGATCTGAGTTTAGTGGCAGAGCTCGGATTCTTCTTCGTTGGATTCATCTTCGCGGGGAGTCCTTATAGATTTCCACATCACATCCCTTCCTTTTCCCTGCATGCATTGCTTCCGAGTGAGAGTTCAAAAGTGCATGGTGCATCTTTTTTTTCTTCTCCTAGCTTAGGCACAATGAAACATTTGGTTCTTTTTTTGTTTGTTTCAGAACAAGAAACAATTTCGCTTTTTTTCCGTTCCGTGGTTCCGCATTCATCTTCTAGGCCTGGTGTACTTTTTCTTTTTCCCAGAACCTCTGGAGAGCGAAAAAGAAGAAGAACATACGGCAGAGTTTGACAGTGGAAGGCCCTTTCGGAATGTCTTGTGAGTCACTTTAACGCATCGCGCGCGCTAATCCCAATTACCGTCAGTGGTGCGGCGCGGAGGGGGCATCACATCGACTCAGCCTCGGCGCAGACAGGCGTCCTCGGTGGACTGGGCGGAGCCGGCGACGCACCAGCTGCTACCGGCCTGTTCTGCTGATTAACCCAGACACTAAGATGTCGCTGCTGTGTCTTTTGACTCCCGAGCCGCCGCCGCCACCTCCTCCTCCGCCTCCTCCTCCTTTGTTGTCTTATTCGGGCGCTAGCTTCCGTCTACTTACATTTTTAACAAGCATCTCCTCTGTCTCCATCTCTTTTATTGTGTCGTCTGAGTGTGTGTGGTATTTTATTACTTACACTGCATAGATTGGTTGAGTACACTGGATCAGTGTTACCCACTCAAACGGTTTTCCTTTCTCCCCGTTGAATAATTGATGGAAATGGATGGTTAAGGACAAAGCCGGCGAAGACTCCATTAAGAGGGTGAAATGTTTGAGAGGTGCTGACTTCATCATCGGGAGGTTGTTAGCGTCGAAGGGGTAGTGATCCGATTTAGGCCGATCGGGAGAAACCAGATTCTGCACTAAAAGGCCCCCGGTCGCTAACGAGAGGCGGCACGCGTGTGGTGACAGTGAGCCGGGTGGCGAAAGCTCTGGTTCCCGCGCAGCCTGAGGAGTATTTTTACGGGACACCTGCCAGGATTTCTTTTTGAGGCAAACCTCAAAACGCTTTGTACGTACAAGGGAAGTAACGTGGAAGAAGGGGGAGGGGTAACGTAGCTTTTATGGAGGACAATTGGGAGCGAAATTGAAGTCCTGAAACAAGCTGAATCTGGTTGTAGTTTTTGTTTGTTGTTGTTTTTTGCTTTTCACCGAAGGCACGTCATAGTACAACGCAGAGTCCCAGCGCCCGGGAGCTTTCAGATATCTATAAATAAATGCTTTTCCTGAGCTTTTGCTTCTCTCTCTCTCTCTCTTTCCCGCTCGCTGGCTCGCTCGCCCGCAGACGCTCTCAGTAAATGGCCCCCCCAGCTGATGAAAAACATTCCAACACTGCCAACACGGGGAGAGAGGGGAGTGGTTGGTGGTAGAGCTTTTACAAAAATGGAGTCAATCGCCTGTTTTCAAGGAGAGAGAGAAGCTCCTCCAAATCTCCCAGGGTGCACTGGGCTTACTCTGCAGGCTGAGAGGAGAAGACACAAAGCCCTCGTATGTTTCTTTTATCCCGGATGGTCCTGAGAGACATCTTCTGCAGCATCTGAACATCCCCATGCCACAAAAGCTAAATTATAGCGATCAGGTCTCAATTCTAGGCCTGATACAGGAGCAATTTTGGCCCTGGTGGCCAAGGGCGCTGATACGAAAAGAGAACATTATTATGATGATTTATTATACGAAGCAGTAAAAGTGTGAATGGTGTCGGTTTTAATATCATCATGAAACGTTTAAGCAAAAAAACGTGTCCGCTCTTTTAGCGTTGGGGTACGAGACGGTGGCCTGGCTCTAATAGAGCTGTGACTCAACTCAAAATAATATATATTTTATGAAGAGTACAACTCCAAAAAAGAGAAGAGAGGAAGGGGGGTCGGGGGGGGTGAAGTTATTGTATTCCAGAGCCGACAGTGGTGGAAGTTGGCGGAGGAGGGGGGTCGCTGTGTGGCTGACTCCAGGAATGCTGTCGGTCCAGAGTTGTAAACGGAGTTGGCCTTCTCCAACAATGGGGCATATTTTGCGAGATGCTGGGAGTCGATAGCAAGGCGTCGCCACGGCGACAAAGAGCCGCTTCTCTCCGGGCCTCCGTGAGAAAGGCGTGTTAGCTCGGGCCACTTTGATACGGGACACTGTTTCTCTGACCGCCATTCATTACCATGCGTAACTTACACACAAACTCAATGGACATAACTCGGGGGGGGGGGGGGGGGCCGCCCCCCGGGGGGGGGGGGCGCCGCCTCCCACACACACACTCTCAGTGGAAAGGCAGCGCTTCTCTAAACACTACTGGGTGTCTCAGAGAGTGAGAGGCTATAAGCTCCCGGACCAGAAATCAGATCTTGGGTGTTTTTTCAGAATCGGAATTGCCAAATCTAAAACGTACACAGGAATTTCGCCTGGTGTAAAGCGATGAAGTAATGAAGTAAAAGGTAAAAAAATAATAATAATATGAAAAAAAAGAAAAAACTATATTTCAAAAACGAAAGAATACTTAAAATAGAAAAACAATTGAATTATCCAGGGGAAAGATGTAAAATATAAAATAAGTGTGTCGCTGTGATTTGCTGCATTATCGTTGAGACGTGAGCTGTCCCGGAAAACCTCCAGAGCATCGGGGGGGGGGGGGGGGGGGAAAAAAAATAACAGGCGACGGCGAAGGCGGAGGAGGAGAGGCATCCACATTTGTTTCCACTTATGTTACATGATCTTTAAGAGCCCCTAATTTGAACAAATCCCCGCTCGCTCTGACCGCACACTGTACTTTCTGAGGGCTCTTTACATGTGTACGCCGGGTGTTAATGTCGTACTTAAAGTAAACATTGCCCTCGGTCAGGGCTGGGGAGAGCACGCCCTATTTTTTTTCCCCAGCCTTAACCACCGCTGGTCTTTTATTAGAGAGCCCAAATGAAATGATGCACAAAGGCCGCGTGCACCCTGTTATTTATGAGTCCCAGTCACAGTTAGTGCGGCTCAGGCTGAATATTCATTATTGAAAGCGTCTCCGACACTTTGCAGAATCAACCGAGCTTTGATTTTCTTTTGAAAATGACACCGCAACTCATTTTGCCCCTCCATCCTCCTCATCATCATCATCATCATCATGAGTAAATGACAACACGGCTGGTTCTGTAAAAAAGGCTCACCATTAAAAAAAAAAACTGGTGAAAAGGAAGTGCCTGTTTGAAGGAGGTCAAGGCAGGCTCCTCCCCCAAATGAAACCTGCACACTTCCTGTTTGTGAGATCTTCACGTCCCATCACTTCCTGTTTCTGCCTCCGGCTGGTGGCACATCGGCTCAGAGGACAGGAGAGAGAGGGTGAGGGGGGGGGAAAAAGGTTGGGGGGGGGCGTGCCTTTGGGACGGCAGCGGTTGCTAGGCAACGCAAGGGGACACGAGAAGACGGGTGGGAGGCGCCCATCACGCAGTCAACGCTGTCCCTTTTTTTATCTGGTGTGTATCCACACACACTCCCACACGCAGACAACATAAACATTTCATGTTTGGTTAGTAGCCATGCATGAGGAACCCCCGCATCACCCCCCCCCCCCCCCCCCACCCTGACCGTGTGTGTTTGTGTGTGTGTGTTGTGTATGTTGGCTTTTTTTTCTGTGTCGTAATGCATTGTGTGCGGTGGCGAGCAGCCTCTCGCTCGTCCTTGGCGTCTAACCTGACCTCTCTCTCTCTCTCTCTCCGTGTGTGTGTGTGTGTGTGTGTGTGTGTGTGTGTTACACATATTTCTTTGTCGACCTGAAGGCGAATCATAAGTTTCTGAGACACCGACTAAGTCCTCTCACACAAGGAGGGATCTGCTGCGTTATTGTGTGTCTGGTCCGAGGTGGAGGTCACCCAAAGTTACAAGAAGGCATCCTGATACACACTCTGTTTGTGCGCGCGTGTGTGTGTGTGTGTGTGCGTGTGTGCGTGGCAGATGACGGATCTGTGAAGTCGGTGCTCGTGCCCCCGGGGCGGTGGTGTGGTGGTCACGTCGTCAGAACACTTACAGTCTTTATTCCCCCCCCAACACCCCCCTCCTCTTTCCTGGGGGGCACAGCCTGCTGATTACTACACAGGAGGCCATTCAGCAGCTGACCCCCCGCCCCCCATCCCATCCCATCCCCTTCTCCTCACACACACACACACACACACAGACAGGGCGGCCGCACTTTACCGATCTTCCTATTTTTGGGGGGGATTCTGGAATGATCTGAAATCATATTCGTCCATTTATGTAAATAAAGGCAAGGGGGGCGGTGAGGACAAAAAATGTTCAGTTCCAACACCTCGTCCCACGCGGTCCTCACACGGTCTTTTAACCCTCGACCCCCGGCCCGTCGCCCACGACGCGGCGGCCGACGGGCCGGCAACACACAAGTCTCTCTCTAACACTTCAATCAAATGTCTCCGCCCCCTGCGACTCCACAACACCCCCCCCCCCCCCCCCCCCCCCCCCCCCCCCCCCCCCCCCCCCCCCCCCCCCCCCCCACCTCCCCCCCCTCCCCCCCCCCCCCCCCGCCCGCCCCCCCCCCCCCCC
>JAFBJU010002344.1:105245-127496 GCA_016785305.1 Colistium nudipinnis
AGGGGGGGTGACAAGATAATGTAAGCCAGACAAGGAAATCACAGCAAGAGAGAGAGAGAGACAGAGAGAGACAGAGGGCGAGCGAGAGCAGCTGAGAAGGTTCTGGGCTGCAGAGGGAGCATCATGGAGCCGGGTGACGAGAAACACTGTCCGTTTGTGGCCACTGATAATACTTTCCATTCCGTGTGTGTGTGTGTGTGCCTGTGTGTGTGTGTGTGTGTGTGTGTGCGTGCGTGCAAGTGTGTGTTTGCAGGCCCTGTGCAAGCTGCTGATTCCCCTGATTGCAGGCTGGCGCCCTGCTGGCGAGCCCCCGCGCACTGAAATTAAATCCACTCTGCTCCGTTATAAATTATAATGCTTTACAAACAACACCCCCAATGGGGAACCCGGGCGAGAGAGAGAGAGAGAGAGAGAGAGAGAGAAAGGGGGGGTGACAAGATAATGTAAGCCAGACAAGGAAATCACAGCAAGAGAGAGAGAGAGACAGAGAGAGACAGAGGGCGAGCGAGAGCAGCTGAGAAGGTTCTGGGCTGCAGAGGGAGCATCATGGAGCCGGGTGACGAGAAACACTGTCCGTTTGTGGCCACTGATAATACTTTCCATTCCGTGTGTGTGTGTGTGTGTGCCTGTGTGTGTGTGTGTGTGTGTGTGTGTGTGTGTGTGAGCGTGCGTGCGAGTGTGTGTTTGCAGGCCCTGTGCAAGCTGCTGATTCCCCTGATTGCAGGCTGGCGCCCTGCTGGCGAGCCCCCGCGCACTGAAATTAAATCCACTCTGCTCCGTTATAAATTATAATGCTTTACAAACAACACCCCCAATGGGGAACCCGGGCGAGAGAGAGAGAGAGAGAGAGAGAATGGATGATGTTGGAGAGGACCAGAGGTGTAAGGAAATAACTGAGATAGAAGAAGACAATGATGAGTAAATTCCTATTAGAATTTTTTTTAATGCTACCTGGATAAAAAAAACTGACTGATATAAATTGCAGCAATTTCAGTGATGTGCAAAAAAAACGATTAAATAATCATAAAACGATAATTCAATCAGGAAGAAGAGACAGACTTAATTATTCTGAGGAAGCTAAGTGGAAATGAAATAAACAGGAAGAAGACACAGACACAGCAGGGATGGGTGAGGAGGGGATTATTATTATTCTTTTTTTGCAAAGAAGAAGAATAAAAGTGTCTGGTATTATTGGTTTGGACGGGAAAAGGGGGGGAGAGGAGGGGGGCGAAAGCCGCGGGAGGTGGACCCGTTCAGGCCTCTGGAAGGCAACATATAGAGCGAAGAGAGGAGGATGATAACCTGTCGGTGCCAGGCTCCTGCAGGTCTAATGAAGAACAGATGGAGAGACCATGAGAGTCATCACTCGTTCACTCCAAGTGTGGGAGACATTTTTTTTTTTTTTTAAGGTTTTTATTCTATGAAGATCCAGAAAAACAGCCTCTGGCTATTTAACAAACATTTGATTTATGATTATGATTATGATTTTATTCAATAATCACCGTTAGGGTGTGTTTATAGGGATTATTATTATTATTGTTATTATTATTATTATTATTATTATTATTATTATTATTATTATTATTATTATTATATTATTGTTATTATTATTATTATTAATAATAATATTATTATTATTATTTGTGCCTTTACAATAATAACCTGTTATCAGCTGAAATGTAAAAACACAGTGGACGTGTGCACGCCATTTAAAAAAAAAAAGCCAGCACCAGTGGACGTCTCCAGCTGTCCAATCAGCTGGCTCCTGTTCCCACTCCCGTCCAATTACATCGTGACGGGGGCCTGAGCAAACAAAGCATTACGGCTGGGTTAAGTGTTCCTCTCATATCCAGGCGTTTGCTGTCGCTTTACTTACTTTTTTTTTTTTTTTCTCCTCCTCTGCCCCTGAAGGCACTCACACACACACAGACACACACAACATCTGCAAACACCTGATAGGCCCGGGCCGTGGCCTTCAGCCCCTCTCTGGGTTGGCCCGGGTTAAATTGTTACCACCTTTCTCTAATCCCGACTCTCACAATTAACTGTACGAGCGAAAACACTTCAAACACTTCAGGGTTCAAACCCCCAGATTTGTTTTTGATTTGGCCAGAATCCCCCTGACACTTTCATCTCTGGCCCCTCCCCCCCCGACTCCCTCTCTTCCTCCCAGAATCCCCCAGGGCCAAGCCAAGGGCAGGTGAGGCGAAGGGGGGGGGGGATATGTGGCTAATTTTGGCAAATTCAGTGTGATATTTGAGGGCACATTTTTTGGTGGGGGGGGGGGGGCGTTCCCCACAAAGGTTATCAATACAAACCCCAAAATGTGCTATGCAGCCACTTAAAAAAACGAACAAACAAATGAGCCACTAAACGTTGTCAAGTGAAATGAGATACTTTTTTTTTCTTCCCACACAATGGATCATTTCATGGAAAAAAACAAAAGAACTTTATAATTTAATATTATTTAATGTCACAGATACCAGCATTCCTAAAATAAATACCTTCTCCTACTTTCCACCATCGAATGTTTTTTTTTTTTTTTATAAGTGCTAGTAGATCATTAGGAAAAATAATAATTAAGAAATTCAAAGTTGATATCTAACAGAGCTAAATAATAATGGAACTCGCAGAGTTTAAATATTTATATATATATATATTTTTTTTTTCCTCCTCGTGGTTTCATGCCTCGGCCAACCGTCCCCGAGTTGTAGGACATATGGTCACAATCTCCCCGTCTGCTCCTGAGTTATGTCCAGAGAAGTCTTTCTGCAGTAAAGTTGAATTTGACCTTTGACCTTTTGTGGATGTAAAATGTCACTACTTCATAATTTCCCCCCCCCCGTGTGAGAGATACGTGTCAAATTATTGGCTAATAACTTACAGTGGATTCATTTAATGAAAGAAAAAAGAGTGGCCAATCAAATTCTCCGTTCATTCTGGAGTCCCGCCCACTTTTTTAAGGCTGGGAAGTCGTGTGTATTCTAGAAAAACATGGTGTGTGTTTAGTACAACATGTTGTTGTGTTTGTTATCGGTGCATTTCCCACCTCTGTGCCAGTGGGTGTGTGTTGGCTCCAAGACCAGCCAGATCCAGCCCCGTGTGTGCGTGTGTGTGTCTGCGGTGGTAGATAAGTGTATGTCCGTGTGTGTGTATGTCTGTGCGTGTGTGTGTTGGATGCAATAAGTGTGTGAAGAGGTAGTCCTCCATGCATCCTGCCCCACCTCTATAAACCCAGTGGTCTCCCCTGCAGCGTCTCAGCAGGAACTGGAGCAAATGCGTTTAAGAATTAAGACTGAGGATTGGCCCGGGGTGTGTGTGTGTGTGTGTGTGTGTCTGTGTGTGTGCGACAGAAAGAGAGCGTGTGTGTTCTGGTGGAGTTGTGCTGCTCTTTTGCAGTGCGCCAGCTCCTGCCAGCTGCCCCAGGATGTGGCCTGTCACTTCACATAGACACTGATGAGCCACACAAGTGTCAGGAAAGGTGAAGATGGAGATAACACCATCACTCTCACACACACACACACACACACACACACACACAAAGCACACGCACACAGACACACACTCTCACAGGAGTGAAATAGGTGAGGAAAATGCCAGACAGCGCTGCCTACACGTGGAGTGAAGATGTTAGTCCTCGCTCTCTTTTGGATCGTAAATCTTCATTTGGAAGGTTTTGATAGTGACACAGAAATATGAGTCAGAGAGGAGGAGGAGGAGGAGGAGGAGGAGGAGGAGGAGGAGGAGGAAAAGAAAGAAAGAACAACTTTCTGGGATGTCACCATCAATCTGAGTCTGGCTCCGCTCCCACTGAACAGCTCCTCTCTCTTTTCTGCTACTGTTTATTGTTCAGCGATATTACAATACAGCCAGCGCACGCACGCACACACACACAAAAAAAGAGAAAAATAAATAAATCAGGAAAAAAAGACAGCAGGCGCAAATGTTTCTGATCAATCCCGAGATTATTGGATTATGATATCAGAGAAAAAAAACAAAACACCTGCAACTCATTTACAGAGTCAAACTCAATGCTCGTACAGTTATCAATGTAACATGGCTGAACTGTGATACACAAAACACACACACAAAACACACACACACACCGTCTACAACCGCGCACACACACTCTTGGCCCAGTGAACAATGAAGCATGGCTGATGTTAAGTGCCATGCTATTAGCCGTAGCAGCCGCCCGCGGCTCCGTGTGCTGCAGAGGTCACATGACCTGCTGCGTCTTCATGGATGGACAACACCACAACACTGAACACCTGAGTCCAGAGTCACAACTTTAACACACACAACAAACACCACGCAACATCATCATCAATATCCAATAACTATTGATTATACTCATCAATAATCAATTCAAGATGCGAGAGAGAAGAACCACGACAACAAATTGCAATTTTTTTTGTTGAAAAAACAGCTGATAATAATAATAATATTTATAATATTATGAATACTAATAATGGTAATATTATTGATAATAATAATATTAATACTATTATTGATGATAATAATAATAATAATAATAATAATAATAATAATAATAATAATAATAATAATAATAATAATAATAATAATAATAATAATAACAATAATAATAATAATAATAATAATAATAATAATAATAATAATATTGATAAGGATAAGAATAAGAATAAGAATAAGAATAAGAATAATAATAATAATAATAATAAACATTTATATAGGAATATGGATAGAATGTAAATCCTCCACTAACACTCCATCCAGTGATGGCTGGATGGAATCTGCCTCTGGTTAACATACATGTTCCCCAGCACACACGAACCCGATCTACAATAATCTGCGTGTGTTCATCAAATCACGCACCTCCGTCTCTGACACAGACCCACACGGCTCCTGATGTAATTACACACCACGCCGCATACCACTCCACGTCCCAATTCCCCGCTGTTTGGGAAAATCAGGGCTGCTGCTGGTGACAGGTTACAGTACACATGGCCCCGTTCACCTTTGATGTGAACATGTTCTCTTTTTTCTTTTTGGCTGAAGCAAATGATACGAAGGCCCAGAAAAAAAAAAAGAAAAAGAAAGAAACCACGAGGGGCTTCAGAGTCTCCCTGCAGAAACGGTACGGCTTCAAAGTCCCCCGCTCTAATTTGAACCTTTTGTGCCACTTAAAAAGTCCATGGACTAATTTGACTCTGGCATGTAACAACCGTTCAGTGGAATGTTTGTGTCGTGTGTGTGTGTGTGTGTGTAGGAGTGAGTGTGTGACCACAGGACAACCTGCTTTGATCATGGCACTGGAAGATTATGACAACACGCACGCACGCACGCACACACACACACACACACACAGGCAAATAATCAAAACTACATGTCTGCATCACCGCAAAGAATAAGACGCATGAACACTGGCACACAACATTGTGTTTACTTAGTGAACAACTCCATTCAGATCTGATCTCTGAATATTGGCCTTCGTTATAATAGTCAAATAAAGTCCTGCAGTGAAACAACTGGAGTGGGGTAAAGGCAGGGATATTGCATCCAATGGCTTCTGGGTAATGTAGTCTTCTTTAAAAAGAAGGTGTTGGTCTACTTTAGCTCAGATAAGTGGAGACATTCTACCGAATAGACAGAAATATTCATACTTAAATTGACAAACGTAGTATATATAGGGTCCGTCTTTATATTTCGTCATGTTTACAACACCCAATCAGAAACATTCACAACTTTTTTTTATGCAGGACTACGCAAAAAAAAAAACACAGCTCGCGCTGCTATCAAAACAAAAAAAGGTTTCACAAATCTTTCAATCATATTTCAGAGCAGAATCAGTTCACACAAACACACACCCCCACTACACTTCTTCTATGAGAAACTTTGTTGGGGAACCCCCCTCCCCGTCTCCACGACGACAGACGGGTGTTTGATTCTGCAGCAACAGCACCCCTAGGGACCGATGATTAATTAACATGGCTTCAGCCGGCAGTGCTGCACAGGATGTGATCTAATTGACAGTGGGTAATTATGTAATGGCCTCGCCTTGTAAAAGGAGATGAGCTGGAAGTGGTGGAACATAGAGTGGAGAGGCACAAACGCAACACGCGCACACACACACAGGACGCACAAAACGAGATAGGAGTCGCACGCCGCCACGCCGACGTGTAGGGGTGCATTGCCGGGGCATCGTGCGTGCGTGCGTGCGTGTGTGTGTGGGGGGGTGTAGTCATGTTTAATAGGCCTGTGTGTGTTTGTTTACCCCAGCTGAAAATGTCACGAAGCAGCCGGCCCCCTTTGATCTGACATTAATGTCCCCACAATATGTGACACTATCTGGGAGCCGGCTCGCAATTCACATCCCACTTATGGAAAAAAAGAAAAAGAAAAAAATAAACTTGACAAAGATGCTGCTCCCTTCATTTTTTGGGAGGCTTTGTGTGCTAGCGGAGGCCTGTGATTGGCTGGCTGTGGAAGACACAGAATACGAAAAAAAAATAAAATAATAATAATAATAATATTTTTACGTTTCCATTCCACGTAACATTTTTCCATCTTCACAATAAGCTTTGATCGTTTTTTCCGTAATGGCACTTTCACAAGAAAAACAACGCTCCGTCTCGCTTTGGATTTGTTCTTAGTGCAACGCAAAACGATTTTAATTACACAATTATGGTACCCAGCGTGCAGCCGTCAGCTGAGAAAATAAAGCCCACCTGCCTCATTACGCAAAAACCAAAGCACACCTCCACTATTCTCAAGTCGATCGGACGATAATAAAAACTGTGTTGCATTCAAATTCATTCAAAAAGGGGTATTTAAATGTTATCGCGTATAATGTTATGTGCGAGCGTTGTGTAGCATCTGCTGTGCATCATCGCTGTGTGTCACTCTGAGGAAGCTAAAGTCAAAGTGGCTATTAGGAGCTGACCTGGAATCAGATTAGAACCACCTTTGATCTCAATCTGGACTCTGGAGGAAATGAAGGAAACGCTGATCCAGTGTCAGTGGCTGCTTTTTTTTTTCGGGGGAGGGGGGGGGGGGCGCGCAACCCTTTGATGTGGAAAAAAGAAATTGCGAAACAAGAGCGGTGACCTAATGAATCCAACGACTGCACTTATTCCCCCCCACCTGATGTCATTTATCAGTGTCCTCCGTTCTCCTTTGGCTCGCTTTGAAAAAAAAGAAAAAAAAGAAGAAGGAGAAGCCCCTCAACTTGTGGAGATCACTGAAACATTTTCAGATATTAACTCTGCCGTGTTGTGTTTAAGGTCAGGAATTAGTGTCTGAATTTGGAGTACCGGCCTGAGAGGTAAAAAAGAGAAGAAAAAAAAAGAGAGGCTGTGCAGAGGGCTAAAACAACAAGTCTGACTACACTCCTCTCGGCTCCATCTGCTTCTAATTACTCCCTATCCTTGAGATGGAGGGGCGAGAGAGAGAGAGAGAGAGAGAGGGGCGAGAGACAGAGAGAGAGAGAGAGAGGGGAGGTAGGGTGCACACCAGGAACTCATGTCAGCACCGGGACAGAGCCTGGGAATAAACTCAGGGGCTCCTAAGCTCCATGTTAGCTGGGATCGACTTTTTTGCCTGTGTGTGTGTCTGTGTGTGTGTGTGTGTGTGTGTGTGTGTTTTCTGCTATCACTAATTTAATGCCACAGTGTTTTTGAGGGCCCTGGACTTCAAAGGGGAAAGCTCGCACGCACCAGAGACTTTCAATTTGGCCAAGTGAGCAGACACAACAACACGGGCTGGCCAACAATTATGTGTGTGCGTGTGTGTGTGCGTGCGTGTGTGTAGGGGTGAATGAATGTCAGAGCTGATATGTACAATATCTAAGCCACTACCACGAGCAGGATGCTAATGAGCGAAGCCAGTGATCCACCAGACGACACATGCCGCCGTGACTCACTCATCACTTTTCATTTACTGATTAGCATCCACTGACCACGCTACGCTTGGCTAACGCTAACGCTAACCAGCGCAGCCACTAGCCTGATTACAGTCATCGCTGTGTCACAACAAACCACCAGGCTCGGCCGTGCAAGAAAAAAAAAAAAAAGGAAAATAAAAGAGAAATAAAATGGCCCCCGACTCGGGATAACAATGGCCGCCGCCACAGCCGTTGAGGACGGTTCCTTGACCTCCTTGAATATAATCCGGCTAATTAATCATATATAATGCATCATATAAATATATTAAATAGTGCAATGTCAAACACAAGCTTTTATTGATATGCTAAATGTATTTCATGTGAATTGAATTTTTTTATCAAATTCTGATCAATCATGGGCCGAACATTTCATAAAAAAAATAAAAGTAAAGATATAGATCAATAAATAAGGAATTCTAAAGGTAGCGTGTTGTGACTTCACCGACTCCAACTGTACAACTTCAGGGTTTTACCCACCGCAATGTCAGCACAAACAACTGAGAATAGACCCACAACGAAGGGGGAAAAGTGTGTGTGTGTGCGCACGCGTGTGTGTGTGTGTAGTGACATTTCCCTAATGTAGCAGTAAATGTGCCCCTCATTAACAGCTCTGTGACAGTGATGTGGGCTGACGAGAGACAAGACGCCTCCTGACACACACGCACTCGCACACACACACACATGCACACGCACGCACACACAGGCACACACACCTGTCTAACCCCTTAACCCAACTTCGCCTTCACCTTAAAGTTTAATGATTGAAAATGCGATGAATTATGTAACTTTATATTTCTGTCCATATGACAAATACTATTGCACAGGATGTATGTGTGTAATTGACACACAACTAAAATAACAAAAACAATAGTTGGCAACACTGCAGCCTCCCACACACACTTTAAACGACGAATCTACGGTAATTATATAGATATCCAGAATCCACAGAATATCAAATATGACCTGACAATGTGAGTGGGAGCGTGTGTGTGTGTGTGTGTGTGTGTGTGTGTACGTTAGAGTTAACACTGTATTTGGGTCAAACGAGGGTCTGGGAGCACGGAGGCACATCTGTTGCAAAAAAAAAAAAAAAAAAAAATAGCTTTTTGGGCTAACACCATTAACACAATGGTGGCTGCGGGACAAAAATGTATCTACAGTGTGTGTATGTGTGTCTTTATGAAGCCATTAGTCATGCTCCATATGTTTTCTAGTGAGGGACAGTAAAAGGGCGGTGTGTGTGTGTGTGTGTGTGTGTGTGTGTCTTTGTGTGTGTGTGATGTGTCAGACTCAGTGTCTACTTGGGGTGTGAGGCGACCAAGTGACCCCACTGACTGGCTTTTTATGCCTGGAAAAGAAAAAAAAATGACATGCACCTTCACACGCACACAACAGACACACACTCAGTGAATAATAGAAGGAGGGGTTGTGGATCAGCCGACACAATCGCGAGAGTGAGCCGAGGCGGGGTCGCGTGAACAATGCGCTCTGGTGGCAAAGAGGTCAGTTTGCCTTATGCCTGCTGCGCTGAGGAGGACCACCCCCACACAATCCTGACTTTTATTATTTAACATTATATATTTATATTTATTTAAAATTGATCAGAGGTCGTGGACAGTAGAGGAGACAAAAGTCGAGTATCAGGTGTGTGTGTGTGTGTCCTGGAGAGAATAAATGTGTTTATCCATCATTGTTAATAGACTGGGTGTGTGTGTGTTTTTTTTTTGACATATTGTGTCTATGTGTTGTAATTTAAAATGTGTTAAAAGGTGTGTGAATGTGACCAGGCTTTTTTGCGCACAAGAGGAAGTTGTGACCTGAAAGGTCAAAGGTCACTGAAATACAAACAAGTATGGGAATTATTCAAGTATTGGGAAGAAATGCCCCTCAAATGGCCATCATGAGCAACAGACTTGACCAACACAATATTTCTTAAAATATGGCGTTTAAAAATATAAAATGATAATTTGTGCATTTTTTTCATTTGGAGAAAGGAAAACCACAATAAAACGACTCACCGTGGAAACACAAACGAGAAAAACGTGGAGGCTGCGTTTGAGTGTAGTGGGAAACTTCGGAATTGTGGCTGTAAATGTACTCAGCATGAGTGAGTGTTTTTGTGTGCGCGTGTGTGTGTGTGTGTGTGTGTGTGTGTGTGTGTGTGTGTAGCCTGGGGGTGGAGTGGGTTCATTTGTGTTGCGTGTTAAAAGGTGTTAACAAGGCAGGCGAACACTCAAGCAGCATTTGTGAGAAGAAAAAAAACAAACACACACACACAAGCACAAAAACAACAACAACAAGCTGCAATAAACGTGGAATAAATATATTCCTCTTTTCAACAACGGACTTATTTCATTCTAACACGACAAATTCTGATCTTTCTGGAACTTTCTTTTTCTCTTTGGATCCAACAGCCGGATGTAAAAATCCTCTCTGACGTTTTCCTCACAAATAAAGTATTTAAGGAGAATGACAACACGCTGTGTGTGCTGTGTGTGTGTGTGTGTGACCGTGCTGGGCTAAGTGGCTCCTCTCAGAGCCTCTGGCTGAGCCCAAGAGGATGATGGGAAAAAAAAAAAAAAGAAATCAAGAAAACAATGAGACGGGGAGAAAAGAGAAAAAGAGAAGGTTTCAGCTAAAAGGCCCTCGCTGCCTGGAGGCACTTCATACACTCTAATGATTGCCAGCAGCATGTGTGTGTGTGTGTGTGTGTGTGTGTGTGTGTGTCCGTGTGCGTATGTGTGTGTCTTGTGACAAAGAGCCTTCAAATAAAACTGTAAAGAAAAGAAGCGTTGTCAGGTCATACATGTGTATGGCGTTGTTTTGTGTGTGTTTGTGTCTGTGCTTGATTCATAGTTGCTGTCAAAATGTTATATTGGCACATATAGGCCACGGTACACGCACACAGACACACACACGCAGACACACACACACACACACACACACACACACACACACAGACAGGGACACATTTTCTTGTGTGGTGTTTTTTACATAAGTGTGCTGGCTGACACACATACACACACACAGAAACAGACAGACACACACAGACACACACACACAGACACGCACACACAGACACACACACGCAGACACACACACACACACACGCACACGCACACACACACAGACAGACAGGGACACATTTTCTTGTGTGGTGTTTTTTTACATAAGTGTGCTGGCTGACACACACACACACAAACACACACACACACAAACACACACACACAGAAACAGACAGACACACACAGACACGCACACACACACCCCTCTGTAGAGGCGGATTAGCAGGCGTCGCTGACTTGGTGTCCATGAAGGTGACACAGCATCCCATCGACCTGCCAACGTCGCGGGCCGCAAAGACGAGAGGCGACTCTGCGCACACACGCGTGGGCACAAACCGACAAACAAGCGCATGTGCACACGCAAACACACACTGGCCCGTCTGACACACACACAGGTGAACAGGGTGTGAAAAAAAAAACCTGAACACACTCGCATCGGCGAAAACCACTTACAGGAGCAGGCAGCCTGCGCGGAGACTACAGGAATCAAGTAAATTGCATGAAAAGTGCACGAGCGGACGCACAAACGCACACAGACACACACGCACGCACACACCTAAGTGAGCATGAGTGGAGGTGACAGAGCGTTCACATGGGGTCGAGCTGGTCCTGGATGTGCCACAGCCAGCAGCTGAGAGCCAGTCTGGATGTGAAGGTGTCAAACTAGCTTGGTTATAGAGCTAATGCGGAGCCGCTAGACTGGCGCACCTGGGGCTCACACACACACAGACACACACACGCACACACACACACGCGCACACTCCTATACTTGTAAGCGCACAAAGATACACACGTACATTCACACGTGAGGAGGAGTGTAAACATCCACGCATAAACACACAACCTAAGCATAAAGATGTCACACACACACACACACACACACGTCGGCTCTGTGTAAACACACAATTGGACACACACACACACACAAATGCATGGGCACACAATTTTCCAACACCTGTGTGAAGCGCGCATACGTGTAGGCTGAGGTGTCAACACACACACACATTAAGGGAGTCGGGCACTTTTTACATACAAGCTGTATGTACAGCCACACACACACACACACAGACACACACAGAGACACACACACATGAATAATGTGTGCAGCCGCCCCTCTGCTGCATACCAGGCCGCTGCTAGTGCGACAAATAAACCTGCTTACGCATGGCGCGCCGCTTCACACAGCGCCAGGGCTAAATAGGGCATGAAAAAGCGACGCACACAGGCAGACACGCACAACATCAGGTGTGCGAATGTTCACGGAGACACATGTGGGCCCCCCGACGCCCGGTGGGAGCTGTCCATGTCCTCTCTGTGCCCCCTGAAAAAACGCACACACACAGACACACACACACACACACACACACACAGACACACACACACACAGACACACACAGACACACACACACACACACACAAACACACACAGACACACACAAACACACACAGACACACACATACACACAGACACACACAGACACACACACACACAAACACACACAGACACACACAAACACACACAGACACACACACACACACACACACAGACACACACAGACACACACACACACACAAACACACACAGACACACACAAACACACACAGACACACACATACACACACACCTTTCACATCTTACATCACACACACACACACTGATGCTTTTGTGAAACACAGCTGGGAGACACCAGGACGACAACACAAACACGCAGATGTTCCATTTGTGGCTGTAACACAATTCCACTTTGGAGCCATCCAAAGAATAATCTCTGCGTCCTTTGCGTAGGTTGTGTAGATTTCTACACCATACACAACAACTTTAAAATCACAGCGATTCTTCAGGTTAAACTACACAATGAATGACACAATTCCTTCCTATATTCCGGTTTGGAGTGTGTCCACATGGGGCTAAGTGTAAAGCCTGAGAAAAAAAAACAAGGCTCAGAGCGGGTTTTTATTTATTTTTTCTTCGGTCTCATCTGTTGTGTTGTTTTTTTGGGGGGGGTGAAATCGCACACCGTCTCCTCCGCCGCATCACCAGCACAGACACTCCCCGCCTCCTTCTCCACCTCTTCCTCAATCCTCTCATCTCCCTCTAAGCTAAATGATCCTTTCATTTCCTGATGACCGGCCGAGCCCTGAGGTGTCTGCGCGTGGTTGTGTTGCCGTGTTGTGTTGCCGTGTGCGTGTGTTGCTGTGTGCGTGAGCCCCTCTGAGGCCGCAGTTGCATGTAAAGTTCACAGTTGTGCTGATCCTGTGGCAAAACACAGCTCTGAGAGGGATGTCTGGACTCAGCTTCCTAAGTGTGTGTGTGTGTTTGTGTGTCTGTGTGTGTGTTTGTGTGTAAGTAGAACATGTTTAAGTGCATATAAGTTCAATGTAAAACAAAAAAAAAAAATCAGTTTTGCACTCATTCCAGCTTGCGTCCACACCTGCGAATTGTAATTTATACACACGCACGCGCGCGCACACACACTCAGGGACACAAAAATTAACACACACACACAAACACCCACACATGCACACACACACACAAATCCATAGAGAGCTGACTCCGGAAGATAGAGAGGAAGTTGTCTAATGGTTGCCAAACGTTTGAGTGGGCCCTGGCTAAACATGTGTTTAAAGCAGACAACATCAGCAATCACCACTTGACCCCCTTCACACACACACCAAGACACACACAGACACACACACACCACCAGAGGCCTTCTTCACCGAGACACACTCACAAAGTTTGGGTCACATGCACGCACTCGCTATTCATTCATCATCTTGTAGGTGTGTACTTGAATCCACCATGTGTGATTTGTGAGTTAGAACATGAACGCACCAACGCGCGCACGCGCAGGCGCACACGCGCACACGCACACACACACGCCCCAACAAGATAATATAATCAAGTCAGAGTGCAGTGGCTGCCCACTTCCAGATGTCCTGACGGAGAGAGACGCCACGCTTCTCCACCGGGAATTGGTCAAGGTCCCGAGGCTGCACACGCACACGCAGGCAACGCACACACACACACACACACACGCACACGCCGACGTAGACACAACCGCGCCAACAGACACCCCTGACACGACATGAGCAGAAACCGGGCCCAGCTGGAGAATGATTCAGAAGGCCGAGGGAGGACGGAGAGGACAAATTGCCTCCGAAGACGTGATGTGCGAACGAGCTGTTAAAAGAAAACAAAAGCAGAGTCATGGCCGCCGGTTCCCACGATCGACAACCCCCCCCCCCCCCCCCCCCCCCCCCCCCCCCCCACACCCCCCCCCCCCCCCACCGCGTCCCCCTCTTCCTCCCATCCATCATGTGCCCCCCCCTCTTACAGTAAGTGACCCAACACCTTGAGCCTCCTGGGAGAAATTAAACGGCGTAGAGAAGGAAGTTTATACTTTATTCACACTCTGCGCTTAAAGTCTAGATTATTAGATAATAATAGAGGCTTTAAAAGAAAAAGGGGCGGGGCCAGCATGAACTGATGATCATTTTTTTCTAGTATTCAATTTGATTCATCTTTTTTAAATCAGTTGTGATACTGATGTTTGTATGTGGCAGTAGTACTCATACTTTTTAGTAAATATATATAAATACATCCTTCCAGGATTTGACTTATTATAATTGATCCTAATATATAAATGTGTAAACCAAAGACGCCTGGGCCCTAAATGTTCCATTTTCGGTGTCGAAAGCCAGTTTGCGTGAGACGGTGTTCTGTTGCCATCTAAACACAATGATTATCCACCTCCAGCCAGCTTCCATCCCATAATGCCTCCGACTCTTTTAAACAATTAAATGTGACATTTTGAAAATCCACGTTTTCCTGATTTGAGCTTCAGCTGTTGTAGGTGGCTCTTTAAAGCGAGTGTGTGTGTGTGTGTGTGTGTGTGTGTGTGTGTCTTTTTTTTGTTTAACTCAAACCACTGGAGCACCGTCCAACCTTTTTTTCTCTGTGTGGTGACTGTCACGTTGCGGTCTCATCTTTTGTCGTGAGGCCTCTCAGCTGACGTGCTGTTTACTCACAATGTGCTCCTGACAGTGGAATGGAAAATAGCTACGAGTGAACTGGCACTGCAGAAAAACCTCTGCTCCTTATTAATGTGTGTGTGTGTGTGTGTGTGTGTGTGTGGGGAGGGATGCTGATGATGAAAATGGGAATTTTACTAAAAAGACAATCACTGCGTTTACTGAAAGATTCAAATCCAGAATAAACTATATATACATACAGTATATATATGGATATTGTTGAATATTTACATTTTTACCGTGTTGACTGGGAGTCACATCGTCAGCCTCCGCGAATCAGCACGCCAGTCAGCGTCACGCAAACACGCAACGCACAGTTGATGTGTGAGAAGTAGGTCACGGATGGTGTGACATTTTACAACGCGCCGCCTGTAATGCGGTCAGAGCGGGGGTTTTCAAAATAAAAGCCCGCACTGGATTTCTGCGGGGAAATATTTAATTATTAATTGCAGTGATTTTGGTTATTGGCATTTTTTTTTTGTTGTTGTGACTTTTCAATCATTATTATTATTATATATATATTTTTTTTATTATTGTCTTTCATTTACCACATGAAGTTTAAGATATCTGCTTTTTTTTTTTTCCTTATATGACATTGTCAATGACCCTCATGGCACCAACACAATGTTTCTAGGTGACTTGACCCACACTGTGATGAAACATGGGTACGTTGAACAAGGTTGTGCGTGTGTGTGCGTGTGTGTGTGTGTGTGTTTGTGTGCGTTTTGGAGTCGCATTTAAGAGCTCTTCAAACATTTTCACCTTCTGCCAAAGAGGAAGTTCACATTGTGACAAAAGGAGCTACGCTATGCCAGCAGCTAATGATGGAAAGAATCTCCCTCTCCTCCTCCTCCTCCTCCTCCTCCTCCTGCTCCTCTTTCTCCGAGGTTAAGAGTGGACGCATAATCACTCATTTGCAGGGGCAAAAAAAAAAAAAAGGCGAGGGAGCCGAGTGTGCCGCATAAACATTTTCCCGGATGTAATTTTCTCTCCGCCGGTCTTTTGGCTTTTCCCAGTAGGACGGAGCCCGACGCCCAGGAGGAAATCGTTTAGGCTCCATAAGTGCCAAATTGTATCCTGGTTTTCCAGAAGTTTTCCTGCCTGTTCTGGCTCAGGGCTTTTCCTGTGCTTGCGGTTGTGTCATGTGTTGTGCGTGCGGCGGGTGAGGGTGTGGATGTAAGCGCGCGCGCGCGTTTTTTTTTTTTTTTTTTGGACAACCATACCTGTTTGGCTGGGGCGGGCTGGGTGGGGATGGTGGGCGGGGCGCGTTTTGGGGCGGAAGTCGAGGAGAAATGGGGAATTTTGGGGAAAACTGGGAACGTTCGGAAGGAAAAAGAAAGAAAAGCGGTGTGAAAGTAATGTGAGAGGTTCCCACCTCCTCAGGCGCCTGTGGACTCACTGAGCTGTGTCTGCACACAACAAAAGGCCTGGGAATCTGTGTGTGTGTGTGTTTGTGTTTGTGTGTCTGCCATGTGTTTCCGATTTGCAGAAGATGGGACTCGAACTGCTTACTGCTTCATTAGGTCATATTTGTTTATCAGACGTGGTAGAAAGCAGCTGCTGTTCTACAAAAAAATAAATAAATGCTTCATTGGGAGCACGATAATAAAAATGGTGAAAAATAAGATTTCCGTCGCAAAGTAGAGAACGAAATGGGAACATCTCTGTGCGTTGTCGTGCAATTGAAAGATAAAAAAACACCTATAAAAACCAAATCCACAAATGCGGCCTAGTTGTTGGCACCAATTGCTGATGCCAGTGTTTCAGTAAATGGAGACCACATTTCCCATAAAGCCCTCTGCTTCCTGTGGGGAGGAGGAAGTCTTTTCCTCAAAGGTTTTTCTCTCACAAAAAAAAAAAATGCCAACAAATGTCTGTGAAAACCAACGTGCATGCAGATCGTAGCATGAAGCATGAAAAACGGAACAAATGCACAAACACACACATACCGACACGCACACACACACACACACACTGGTTGAGGAATTTCTCGGAGCCCTGAGGAGGAGACAGAGACGGGGACAGACAGAAACACAATTAGCAGCCGCCTTGTCACAACTTTTGGACCGCCGAGCGTGTGCAGATGTGTGTGTGTGTGTGTGTGTGCGACACTTGCCCTCCCCGCACAACCTCATTTATTGGATTAGTAGGAGACTGACCAGTGGGGATGTGGCTGGCCGGCGCCAGGCTCTGAGGCTCCACCCCCCCCCCCCACCTTGTTAGCCGCGATGCTAAGCTAACCTCCCACTCCCCGCACCGCAGGGGGTCAGCGCCAGGGCCGCGGGGGGGGGGGGGGGGGGGGGGCTTGTTTCTGGGGAGGGTGCTTGTTACTGGGGCTGAGGTGCTGTGGCATCGGGGCCAGTCCTGGAGGAGGAGGAGGCGGAGGAGGAGGTGGAGGAGGGGGGCGGGACTAATTATAAGGGAAAGCCCCAATTAGAAGAAAAGGAAGACAGGGATCGGGGGGGCACTGGAGGGGAGGAGGATGGGAATGGTAAAGTGGAAGCCAGGCGTGGAAATGCCACGACTAGCTGCCAGTGACAACATCCACGTCTCTATCACACACACACACACACACGCATACCTACACACACACACACACACATTTAAAAATCTGAGGTGCCGCCTGTCTCCCTTTCTCGTCTGGGCCGAGGGGTAATTCTATTAAGTGTGTTTGTTCGCCCAGTGGCTGACATACACACAACCAATGGGAATGGTACACAAACACACACACACACACACACACCAGGCAGAACACACACTCCAATACATAAACATACACACATGGCGTCTAAACGTATAGACTTTAGATGAAAGGCTCCAGGAGCTTTAATAGAGTCTCAGCAACACAAGGCAGAACTGCTGTTGATGGCTAGAACACACACACACACACACACACACGGATGCGCACACACACAAACACACACACACACACACAGGAAAGCACATTCAAACACACACACACACAACAATGCCTTTAAATGCAGCCTAAGTAAGTGCAAGTGTGTCTCCACTCCCCCAGGTATGTGTAGCAAAATGATCATTCAGAGTGCTACACACACGCACACGCACACAGACACACGCACACAAACGCATCCAAACACACACACACACACCCATATGCCCAACAGCATGACCTCATACTGTATGGCTGACCAGCTCTCCCATACACTACCTTCATTGGAAACACATGTTCAGCGTGTGTGTGTGTGTGTGTGTGTGTTTGTGTATGCGTGCGTTTGTGTGTTGTGTGCAGCTCAGCTCTCCCAGTACGTGTTATGCTTCTGAATACATTTCCGGCCTCAACCAAATACCGCGCCTCATATTAACTCGGTTTCAGGCGCAACATATGCACACACACACACACAAACACATCTACAGACACACACACACACACACGCGCACGCACACATACATAGGCCTGCCGTTTTTTTTTTGTTTTTCTTTCAGATTGTATCCTCACTCGTCACAGTTCTGGTAGATAAAGTTATGCTGCGGTCCATTTGACCCAGAGATGGGGGATGAGGGTGAAATATCAAATACACAATGTCGACTTGGGTAAAAATCACACAGGAAGTGAGGATCAATAGATATTTCTGAAAACCGATAGTGAAAGTGAAAGAGGATCAAAGCTGAGCGCGGTTATTAGAGGGATCACTGATGATGTCCAATGTTTGTCTCCTAGGCGCACAATTTCCCATTTATCCGTTATTTTTCCAAACGCACAATTTGTTTCCACTGGACACACAAACCAAAGACACAACCGCTGCGTGATCCATCAAGCTGACGGGAGCAGATCTAATCTTCAACAACAGACCCGCACTGGTGCCAGAAATTGGTTCAAAACCCATCCAGCCTGACAAGAAAGAAAGAAAAAATAATAATTTTAATAATAAAATAAAATAAAATAAAAAAAAAAAGAGAGAGAAATACAAAGTGGGAGAAGGAGGGATGGAGAAAGCTGGTTCCCATCTGGAGCGTTTCCTCTTGTCGTCAGATAGATGGATGTTAACTTTCAGCTCTGTGGAAACAAAAACTTCCTGTGCTGCCGATAAGACAAAAAAAAAAGAAAAGAAAGAAATATAGACAGAAAAACTGCAGGAGGAGGAAAGAGTGGAAAAAAACAACAACAAAGCGTATGAAAGATGCAGAGGCGACAAAAACGGCAAAACAGACAATCTATCAAATCCGCTAAACTACCTGCTCGGTCTGTTAACACTGCAAAAAAAAAAAACACAACCCAACAACCTTCAGACGCACACAGACACACGACAAGAAAAAAGGGCAACGCGTCTAAGAAAAGCTGTCACTTCCCCTCCGACATGATCCTCGGTGAAAAGACGCCAGGCGGCCGCAACATGCAAACGTGTGCTGGTGCTGCCACCGCAACTCCGCGTCAACGACGACAACAACAACAACCCCGCATCTTCATACGTGTGTGTGTGTGTGTGTGTGTGTGTGTGTGTGCTCTTTTTTTTTTTTCTATCTGACCTTCTTTTTTGAGCAGATCTCGAAAAATAAAAAAATAGACAAAAAACCACCGAGACACTCTCCCTTCACGGCCTCTTTCCTGTCGCCGTTGATCTGCCTCCTCTTTATAAAAAAAAAAAAAAAAAGGGCATCGGAAAACACATCTGCAATATATTTGGACGGAGAAATGAAACAAGATGCATCCAGCCCAACAGACACACACACACACACAAAAGAAATGCCCTATGCGCATGGAAACTGTGATTAGTGATTCTATCTAAATTAAATTAGTGGGGCCAAATAAACCGTGGAGGTTAAAAAAAAAAAAAAAGTCGTTTTAATATTCTGACGAAAGAACCCATCGAGGTTACGTCTTTATTTTAAAGACAAGGAGGAAAAAATGTCATGTGTTATCATGATATAATAACACTATTTACTCAATGTATTTTGTACATTGATTTACTCTGAATGCATTTAAAACATCCTCAAGCTATTTCCTGCTTCGGTAATTTCATTGGCTGTGAAGAGGAAGAATGTTGAGTTAAAAATAAATACGAGTTTCTAGCCACCGGAGGAATTTAAATTCCTGTATTGACAGGCCAAAAAAAAAATAAAAAAATCCACTGATGGCAAGTTTATTGACTCCGAATGTAACATTTGGGGGAATGCCCTTGAGTCATTTCATTCTTATTTTTTTTCAATTTCCTCTAAATGTCAAAATCTTTCACATCAAAATCACCAACTTCTGATTTTTGTCTATTTGGGCCTTTTGTGGTCACCATAGTTTGTGTTCCCGCCCCCCCGCAATCTGTCCCTGAAGGTAAGCTGTGTCAGACACACACACACACACACCGTGAGAGAGACAGACAGGAAGTAGGGGAGGAATTCCCAAGCGGACATTTCTCACGTTCCTGCAGTGATTGGAAACACACTCCAGTAAAATGGCGGCAGGACATAATTTCCAGGTGAAGAGAGAGAGGCAGTAACCTCTTCCCCTCTCTCACCCCCCCGACCCCCCCGTCCCACCATCGCACAAACAATATCCTCCTTGATATTATCCTCACACACGCACGCACGCACGCACACACACACCCACACACACACACACACCTGTTGTCACCTGGAGGGGGGTTGGCCTGCATCACAATACACAATGGCTGCTTCTGTGGCTCCACCAGAGCAGGTGAGCAGATGGCATCTCCGTAAATGGGCGCTCGACGCACACACAGACACACACAGACACACACACACACACACACCTGCTGAGGAAATGAGCCCGCAGTGGGCCTCCAGCTCGTCAGCCCTGAGGTAACACCAAGAAAAACAAAAGAAATAAAGAAACGACAGATAGAAAATAATTTAAAAGAATATGCCAGCCGTTAACATCTTTTAATTCAATATTTTTAAAAAATACATATACATTTTTTTTAATGTTTTGCTTCAAATGGGAGACACGACTCGAAACAAAAAGTCCCCCACACAGTCCAGGCCCAGAGTTCCAGATTCAGGTGTCCCTAATCTATTGGCCATAAGCGTTTTTAGGCCAATAGTTTGATGTTATTTATATTATAATGTTACCATGAGAGCACAGATTTGGTGTGTGACTGGTTTTTCAAATTGTGGTTGTTTTTCCTTTTTACACAGCTTCTCCGTCTTTGTGTACAGCCCCACTCACTCTTCCACACAAGCGGATATTTCGAGATTTTCCTCAAAGTTTCCTTCCACAAGGAAATAAAACACTGGCAGCCTGTTTTATAAATTTACGTTTTTTCTTCAGAACATGAAAGAATGTTGGGGTTCAGGGAGAGAGAGAGAGAGAGAGAGGGAGAAGGGGTTTGGGGTTTGTCGGCCTCTCAGAAGTTGTGCGTCGTTTTCCAGTCGCACTGAGAGAAATGGAGCGTGTGTGTGTGTGTGTGTGTGTGTGATGTGGAGATCGTCTGAACATCTGCGACATGAGTCAGATGCTCAGGGAGTCATGAGTGCATCCTCCTCCTCTATCCTCCATTCATTTTTTACCACACATGCCAGTGAGGCTCAGCCGCTCGCAATAATTATCTCAGTGTGTGTGTGTGTGTGTGTGTGGGTGTGTGTAAGTGTGTGTGTGTGTGTGTGGCGATGCATTAGGCGTTGCTGATGCTTAGGTGTAAAAAATCCCATTAGAGCGAGACGAGCGGCAGATCGATACCTTACGGGATCTGAAGTGATGCCGTGTGCGTGTCCCTGTGTTGTGTGTCTGTGTGAGTGTGTGTGCCCGTGTGTGCGTGCGTGTGTGTGTGCGCGCGCGCACATGCGAAAGAGTAAGCGCTTTAACACCTCTCAGAGGTGGATTAGAGCGCGACAGAATGGAGACACTGTCAGACAGGGTTAGTGTCAGAGGGAGAGAGAGCAAGAGAGAGAGAGAGAGAGAGCGAGAGAGCGAGCGAGAGATAGAGAGAGAGAGAGAGAGCGAGAGAGAGAGCGAGCTAGAGATAGAGAGAGAGAGAGAGGGGAACAGATGGAAAGAAGTAAAACAAAAAGAGAAAGCCGTGTCACTCCTGAAGAAAATGTGTTTGTATCTTGTCCCTGAGGATTCTGGGTGAAGAGAGATGGAGGACAAGAAGTAAAACGTGGTGTTTGTGTGTGTCTGTGTGTGTGTTTGAGTGGCACACAGACACACACAGCCACACACACACATCTGATTGGACTTCCTTCTCATTTTCTGCATTCCATCACTAACGTAGAGGTCACTGGGTCGTTTTCGTCTGTTTAGAGCTAATGGAGGAC
>JAFBJU010002344.1:128683-151183 GCA_016785305.1 Colistium nudipinnis
AAAAAAACACACACACACACACACCGATGCACTTGCTGTATAACACTAATGCTGGAGGACATTCCATCTCTGGCAGATTATGAGTTCAGCAACGCAAAAAGCGCGCGCACACACACACACACACATACAGACACACAGACACACACACACACAAACACACAGACGCACACACACACAACACAAAGAGAGAGAGAGATACCAGCAGCACAAAAACCTGATCAGCACTCGCCCATATCCATCCGTGTCACACATGTGGCCAAACCATTCACACACAAACACACACACACACACAATCACACACACACACATGTGGAAATAAAAAATATTGATAATCAATGGTACATGTTTCACCATGTTATGAAGTAATTTTTATAAAAAAAATATGAATAAAAAAATGTGCTTAGTAACTTAAAAACAGGAAAAATTCAACACGGTGTTAGGTTATATGTAAATATAATAATAATAATAATAATGATAATGATAATGATAATGATAATGATAATGATAATGATAACAATAATAATGATAATAATAATAATAATAATAATAATAATAATAATAATAATAATAATAATAATAATAATAATAATAATAATAATAATAATAATAATAATAAATCAGAAACATGTCTGTGTTTGTTTCCGAGAGATCGATCTGTCTGGAATATTCATCTCAGGCCGTTAAAAGATATTCCAGGAAAAACTCCATATTTAAACATGCCACTCCGTTTCCTAACTTCTGCTTCCTGTTCCTTTCTTTTTTCAGAATCGTTTTTCTTCTTCTCTGATAACAGCTCAGTGGCGTTGACGTCAAAAGAAAGAAAAATAAAAAATTTGACGGCCCTGTCACTAAACTCAGCGCGAAGGCCCCCAAGGTGACAAAGGTGCCTATTGATGGGAATAACATCAGGAGAGCAGGAATGGGAGGATGAGGAGAGAGAGGGGCGATCGAGGGGAGGTGGGGCCACGGGAAATGAGAGTATTTGTCTTTAAAGAAGAGATCGGATGGCCGCGCACAATCACTGATGTCGGTGCGGCCACTATAGCGCAAAAATACAAGGGCTCTTTATGAGGCGGGCAGGTAATTGCGGGGTGTAGGTTACTGCGGTATGTGTGCGTGTGTGCGTCTGTGTGTGTGTCTGTGTGTATTCTGGAAAAGAAAAAAAAAGAGAGAGAGACATAATAGCACAGCACAGGTGCCCGGCCTTTAAAAGAGTTGCTCAGGTATGACGGGGAGGAGAGAAAGATGGCAGGATGCTGAGTGTGTGTGTGTGTGTGTCTGTGTGAGTTTGTGCGTTTTTTTTTTTGGTTCACAGCCTCCTCTGTCTCTCAGTGACACGGGGGGTGTGTGTGTGGGGGGTGTGGGGGAAGCCCCTTCTCGCCTCAGGGTGGTGCTGATGGTGGAAACAAGGAGCCACTGTGTTGCTGATGCTAACAGGTGCACACGCACACACACACACATCACACTGAGCACGGGCGGCAATCCCGCACAACACACTAACACAACCCTTGTATACAATTCAGATTCTTATTGAATCAACAAATAAGTAAAGGTACACATTGGATCGAAACATGAATATATGTATATATATATATATATATATATATATGAACATATGACGCAAGCGACACACACACACACACTGAAAACCGAAGGTGTATAGACTCACACACTGGACACACAAGTCACACAAACACACTTTTTTTTTTTTTTTTTATTGTAGATGCGGAAGTGTGTGTGTCTGTGTGTGTGTGTGAGAAGTGTCGTCGTTGTGTAGTGATAAGCCGACCCGCTCCGCTGCCAGCAAAACACGCTATCACGGAATCACCGCCGCTGATAAATCACACACGCACGGACACACACAGGCACACGCACACGGACACACACACAAACTCACTGACAAACAGCAACAGCGCAACAAAAACCACCAAGATGACAACGCGCCCTCGTTGTTGTTGTTGTTGTTTCCTGTTTGGGAGCAGGGTGGCTTTCTTCACAGAGTCAAAACACTAGAGCGGCGATTTATCAGTGACACACAAAGACACACACACAGACACACACAGCTGAGATTCTTCCTTTCAATCCTCTGCTCTTATCTCTCTCTCAGGTCTGTCTCCTTTTCTTTCTTTCGTGATATGACCTCCCGGGCCATAAAACGCCACTGTGTCGTCTGGGACCGAACACAGACACACAAACAGACACACACCCGAGGTCCTGTATTGATAACAGCCTCACATTGATCCTGTATATACTGCAGATGGGGGAAAGTGAGACCGCACTTTTGGAGGTTGGGCTCCATCGTACAAGCACAATTCTGCTGAGTCAAGACAAAGACACCACTGGAGGCACGACAACATTAAAGTGTGTGTCTGTCTGTGTAAGCGTGTGTGTGTGTGTGTGTGTGTGATGCAGACGGTGTCCCATCACCTCGGGGAGGCAGAGATAAGCAGAGTGTATGGGCCGAGATAAGCCGGGAGCAGACACTGGGGAGACTGGCTGACTGTAAGTGAGTCACTGTGGGCCTCAGGAGTCTCTAAAAAAAAAAATAAAATAAAAAAATGGCGTCGCCCTGTGTGATAACTGAAAACAATGTAAATGAAAAAAATGTCATTATATAATTAATAATAATAATAAAATATTATGAGTTTATAGACACTATATGTTTATCGGCTGGATTTTAGGCCAGAAAAAAAAAATCGACAATCAGTATATTGTCACTACACAACACAACGGCTGACGCACACAAGTGCAGTAAAATAAAAATACTTCATACAAATAAATATAAATTTCAAAAAATAACTTCACTGTGTGCCTCCCTGATTCTTAAACTGGGAGCCCTCGCTCTTTGAGACTCTGCCACACACACACAGGCTGGTTCCTCCCAGGGTGAGACAAAGGTGATGTGTGTGATAAGAGGCGGCGCCACGGCGGTGGCAGGACACAACACTGAACCCTCCCTTTGTGCACACGCACACGCGCACACGCACACACACACACACACAGTGATAAGCATCACCTCCATCCCTGAGCCGGTTAGAGAAAGAAACTGAAATCACAGAGGACACTGAGTGGAGACAAAAAAGAGACAAATATGAGATATCACAATTTTCAAAAATGTTTCAAAATGATAAAAAGTCAAATGTGCTGCAAAAATGATGATTATTGTTGCATGAATAATAAAAAAGAAATAGCACAAGTGGGTGACGTAAATGTTTCCCTTAAAAAAATGGACTGTGTTAACATTTACGTTAAGTTAAAATATTTCGTGAATGAAATAACTTTTTTGAAGGTAGTAAGCACATGAAATAAATCATGTGTATACATTTTATTATATATTATTATATATATATATATATATTTATGAATATTAATGCAAAATCACAGAACATGAATTTAACGTTCTTCTTCCTTTTTTTTTAATTAGGCTTAAACAATGACGCGAAAAAGTCATGTGATTATTCAAATGAAACCATCCTGACTCACACACACACAAATGACAGATTTTTTTTTTTCCCCAGTCGAAAACAAACGCAGACTAAATAAAGAAAGGTCAACGCTTATCTTCATTTATCTGTTCACTAACGTGTAAGGTGCAAAGTGGAACGTGTCGGAGAGGAAATGGACACGTGTGTCGGATATGTTCAAATATTTCTGGCACACGAGCCTTAAAATATCTGCCGACACCTGAGTGTGTGTGTGTGTGAGGGCAGATCACATGATTAACCCCCAGTCACGCCAGGCCACGGTCGCACCTCCATATCTTTTATCGCACACAAGATTGCGCACACATAGACACACACACACACACACACACATACCCAGGACCATGTAAAACCATGTAAAAGCATTTAAAGAGAGAAAAAAATCAAATATTTCAAAGTATGATTCAGGATGATGAGGCCAAATATTTCACTAATTATAATCAGAAACGTAACGCAGTAAATTTGAAAAATCTACAGACAACAATGACTTATGGTTAAATCTATTCAGTGCTTCATTAGAAACACGACGGACAGTGGATTCTGTGCTATGATATAAAAATTGCCACCCCCCCATACTGAAATATACAAAAGAAGAAGAGAGACTTAAGCAATATAAATATGAATATATATATATATGTATATACATATATAATAGAATCAAAAATATCAGATGGAAATGTTTCAAGTCTTAACAAGTCACGCAAAAACTGCCACACCAAGTCACTCCACGGAAAAATATGATTTGAAACTGTAATTATTGGTTACCATGGTTACGAGAGGTCAATACAGGAAGTCCCAAAGAAATCAATCATAAACTGTGAAGACTGCTGCTTGCTTTCTGTCTTGAGATTTGATAAAAATAAAAAATGTAAAATGAGAAGTTTTGTTTCGGATATTTTGTGTGTGAACTTCCCTCAAACAATGATCAACACAAAAAACAACACAAACCAAAAGCTGACGGGAATAAACGGATGCGTTCGATGGGAAACACCAGAAAAATACAAAACTAAATTCAAAAAATAAAATAAATTGGGGAGATGGAGTGGAATAAACGACTCAAACTAGCCACCAGACGAAAAATGATGAAAAAAAAGGAGGAGGAGAGTAAACTAAGAAAAAGTTGTCCTACCAGATCCTGTGTCCATGAGGTTGGTCGGTCCTCGGCGATCCACCACCAGCGCCGATGATCCGGGCATGCTGACGGGCTCCGAACGCACCGGCTGGATCCTGCGCACACGCACACACACAGAGGTATATTTATTATAATAAACATATAGAAACACAGAAAAAATATAAATAAATTATATACATATATAAATAAAATAATAAATAAATAAATAAAGAAAGAAAGAAACAAATAAATAAATAAATAATAATAATAATAATAATAATAATAATAATAATAATAATAATAATAATAATAATAATAATAATAATAATAATAATAATAATTGTTCCCTACCTGAGGCTGCGCAGGTCCAGGTCGTCCGTGTCGAAGTCCAGCAGAGGCTGCGGGACGTCGGCGGGTCCCTGGGACTGAAGCACCGAGGACGAGGAGGAGATGACCGTGGTTTGGCCTGAAGGGTGAATGGTCTTAAACTGGAACTGAGGGCCCATCCACAGGCGCCTGTGAGGCCCCGTGTGGGTCACGATCTCCACCTGAGAATACGACAAATAAACAAAACACGGAGTATGTGAGCAGGATATAAAATAAACAAAAACGAAGGAGAAATGCGGCAGTATGTGGAAGTGTGTTGGTTTTAAAAGTAAATCAGATCATTTCAATTTTTGAAAATGAGCAAAATCATGAAAAAAAAAACAGATCGAAATTTTGAACGCAAATGTTGGGAGCCGGATGAATAATTCTCAAGTCATAGTAAAAACTACAATAAAAAAATTGGAACAAAATGGCGGCGGCTCTTCACTCAGATGAACTCAGTTACACGACATCAAACTAAAAGCTGGATCCACTCGACGCCAGCCTGTGATGTCAGATCCTGTCAGGGTCGGTGGGTTGGGGGGGCTGATGGGAAACCTTCCCTCAGGGTAAATACACGTGTGACACTAGCGACAGCGTGGCAGGGAGGATGAAGTGTGGCCTTCTGGGAAAAAAAGACATCAACTGAGAGAGCGGGAGAGGAAGAAGGTGACATCCTCCTCTTCTTCTCTTCTCCATCTCCCCTTTAAAGATTTTTTTTTTCACGCTAACGGCGACTCGTGGACTCCCCGCAGCACTCAGCGCGTCTCCTGATGTCTCCCCGCTCACATTTCATTAACTTTACGCCACGCACACGCGTGTCTCTCACCTCCCGATGTTTCACACAGGAGAGAGAGAGCTCGCACTTCCTGATTCAAATGTGTGCACACACACACACACACGACACGCGCGTTTGAATATGTGTGGCTTAAAAAGGTATTTGTACATTTTCTGAGAAAAAAATTGGTGACGTTTTTTTCCTTTTTTTTTCCCCGAACGTATTAAAAATCTGAGTCTTTGAGGTGTCTAAATTAATGAGGTTGTGATGTCAATGTTAAGCTGGCCTTTGACCTTTGGTAAATAACATTTCAATAAATAATATAACATAATAAGAGAATAGGGCAGATAAATAACCTTCAAATAAAATCCTTATCCATAATTAGGGCCAAATAATTGATCAATATCATGATGATGTCCTGATAACATTACGAAGGGCACTGATATGATATATTATATATAAAAAATAAAGTGTAACTGCTCTAAAAATCCATTTTTCCTCAATTATTTAATTTTGTAAATGTCGAGCAGGAGGGGAAACATCCGTACGAGGGTAAAATCTCCGAGGACGCTTCTGAGAGGAAGTCACCATAAAAAAAAAAATCCAGGTTATTGCGACGGACGTTTTTTTTTTTTTTTTTCCAGCTCCTGGCGCACTATCATGTGCAGAGACGAGCCGCAGCCTGTGTGGGCTAAGTGGACTGAATTTTAAACCAATCAATTATGCATGCGCTGGAATTATTGATGGTGAAAATGTACTTCTGTCGGTTACCTGTCCACACCGAGGACGAGAGCGAAGAGAGTTAACCAAGCTGAACGGATTTTTTTTTTCTTTTTTACTTCTCATAACCCACAAACTAGTACGTAGATCCTTTCAGCCCAATTTGCCAAGAGAAATTATTATTATTATTATTATTATTATTATTATTATTATTATTATTATTATTATTATTATTATTATTATTATTATTATTATTATTATGAGAATGAGAAAAGAAGCCACAAAGTGAACAAAAACGATTTAAAATAAATGACACGATACATTTTCGAATGAATGCGTTTGTAAATGGAAAAAGACACGATCATTAGTATTGATTGTAGATTGGATCCTGGTGAAGACAGATCAGGTGTCCAGACTCGTCCGGAAGCCAAAACTTGATTTCATGTCAAAAGGACAAAAATGAATAATAATAAAAATAACTGGTATGTGAGCGTCTCGTGTTCCAGCTACAGCACGGTGTTGTTTTCTCGAATTCTTTTTAAGGCTAAAATGAATAATTGTGCCAAATGAGATGGTTTATTAAACTTTAGATAATCTAGTTTGGCCAATTTAATGAGTTCAAGAAAAAAATAAAATATATACTGTATATATATATTTATCCTCACTTATTTTAAGTTTTTGTTCAATTTAAACTAATTTGGGTATTTAATCTGTGTATATATATATATATATATATATAACAACAAATAAATATAAAAAAATAAAATAAAGGCTATGGAACAGTTGTATAATATAAATAAAAACAGTAAATAACCATTATTTATCCATCGAGATGGAAATGATCTTATTTCATCTTTTTTTATGACAAAAGTCACACACGCTTGAGCCACAGCGACCGCTTTGACTACAACACAATTGTGCGTGCGTGTGTGTGTGTTTTGTGTGTCATTGTAGGCCTGATGTGACCGTAGTGTGTGTGTGTGCAGGTGGAGGTCTGACCTGGGAGAGCCACTCCTCGTCCTCCGGGCCGCTGTAGTCCGACGCCAGGCTGTCTGACGACTCGTGACGCGTGATTGGACCGGGGCTTCCTGGTGGCACCGCTGAGAGGAGACACACACAGAGACACACACACCCAGCATAACGGTTATTTCAAGGTATTTATATCTGCGTTGAATATCAATATGAACAACTGTAAGAGCGTCGGACACAAATATCAGAGAAGGGGCCTAAATGGTGGAGAGACATTTTAAAACCAGCACAGATAAAACTAGATGGTGCGATGGAATTATTTTTCACCTATTGTCTCTTAACTCTGACAACATCAAAATAAAAATGTGTGTAGAATCCTGGGAATCTTTTACGCAATATATATATATTTTTAATAAACCACAATCTCACTTTGAACAGGTTGTGTCGAGGTTTTATCTCCTTTTTTATACAATGAAAGAGAGAAAAAACAAAGACTTTGCCGTGTTACTTATTAAACAACTTTCTCTCTCTCTCTCTCTCTCTCTCTCTCTCTCTCTGGCCCTCTCTCTCTCTTTCCTTGCTCTCTGACCCTTGGGGCCAATAGCCGTTCCCTAATTAATTATTGATGATCTGAAGCAGTTGGGTGGACTGGCTGGCTCAGGTTTCCACAGAGAGAGGGGTGTGTGTGTGTGTGTGTGTGTCTGTGTGTGTGTTTGTGTGTGTGTGCGTGTGTGTAAGTGTTGTGCTTTCAATGGCCAGAGCTGTGGCCAGGCTCCAGTGAGGGGAGGCAGTGGTCATCCCCATGGGTCAAGCAAAGACACAACACTCTGTGTGTGTGTGTGTGTGTGTGTGTCTGTGTGGGGGTGTGTGTGTGGGTGTGTGTGTGTCCGGAGCCAGACTGACCCCGGCAGTCATATCTGCTCGGTGCTCTTTACAGCGCTCATTACTGGCTCTTAAGAGACAGAACGTCAATGCAATTTCACACAGGAAAAAAAAATCGCAAAATTATCGGGAGGAACTCCTGAGAATGTATGATTTGGGATTTTTTTTTTTTTTTTTTTTAATTGACAGACACTACACAAATATTATCGTGTCGCAACTTAGAAACTATCAAAGAGGAATGGAGACGGCTGGGCATTAAAACCTTGGTTTTGAGCTTGTTACAGAAACTGTGGAGATTTGGCGAGAACCCGAATGCCTTTGTGGCTCCCCTGATGCATTCTGGGGGCTTTCTGAGAAAGAACCCAGAAATCAAATTTCCATCTTGTGTAAAAAAAATATAAATAAATACACACAAATGCACAATCACTTAAACACATCTCAAAAGGAATTTGCCTATGCCCAGAAGGATAAAGATATATTTATACAATAAAAAAAGAATAAAAAGGCCTCGTTAGAGAATAGAAGGAATCTTTGATTTGTTTCTTTGGTAACGATGACGGAACACGTCCTCGTCCTTATTGACGGTGGACCCGTGGCCGGTGGCTTGTTAGCCCGGGCAGCGAAGCAGGGAGTCAGAACAAGAACAAAAGAGAAAGAGGGCATTGATGTAGCCCAACCTCCGGGGGGCCCCGGGGGGCCCGGGGTAAAGGGGGGGCGGAGCCTCACAGGCCGATCGGCAGGACAGATAAGGGGCCCCGACAATCTGATAGATCTGAAGGGCAGAGGATAGACGTCCTGTCTGGGACGTCTTGGCTTTTTGTCTTCCATTTTTTCATTTCGCTCTCTCTCTCTTCTTGTCGTTCTCGCTCGTCCCGTCTCTCTTCTCACTTTTCCTCTCTGCTGGCTCACTGACAGACTGGAATAGCTTAGTCATTATATATCATTCAAGGTGTGTTTGAGTGACAGCTCCCTCATTGGCCCCGGCCCCTTTCTCTGCCTCTCTTTGATTACTGAGCCAGTCATGGCGCCACGGTCTCTCTTTCCCCGAACGCCCCGGTGCTCCCAAGCCTCTCTCTCTCTCTCTCTCTGAGCAATTAGATCTATTGACGAGGCGACTGTGGCCGGCCCGTCACGGGCCTCCGAGTTCCGGGACTCGGTCGGTCTCCACAATTAGCACATTATATGACAGGTAGGGGGCGGGGCCTAAATGCAAAGCCCCTTTTGCCGCCATCATCCTCATCGCCAGGCTGAAAGGAGCCGGCCAGAAACGCCCGGTGGTAAATTATTTACTTTTTCTGAGGGGGGGGCAGGGGGGGGTGGGGTGGGGGGGGGGGGGGGGGGGGGGGGGGGGGGTGAGGTGTCAGGAAATAGACGGCTGATGGTGTAGGTAAACATGGCACCGACAGGAAAAAGAAATTGTATATAATAAAAAAAGGGGAGAAACAAAGTCTGAGTGTGAAGCTGAGGAGGGTGTGAAAATTAGACCAGAAAGTGTCATCATAAGGATTAGGGAGGTCAAGCCCTGACACACTCTTACAAAGCGCGCACACACACACACCAAACACACACTCACTTGAGACACACACTCACCTAACACACACTCACCTAACCCACACACTCACCAAACACACACACAAACACACAAACACACACCATACACACACACACCACGCACACACACACACACTCACCAAACACACACACACTCACCCATAACACACACACTCACCTAACACACACTCACCTTACCCACACACTCACCAAACACACACACACTCACCAAACACACACACAAACACACACACCATACACACACACACCTAACACACGCACACACACACACTCACCAAACACACACACACTCACCCATAACACACACACTCACCTAACACACACGGACAAACTCACTCATAACACACACACACTCACCTAACACACACTCACCAAACGCACACACACACACTCACCTAACCCAGACACTCACCTAACACACACACACACACTCACCAAACACACACAAACACACTCACCTAACACACACTCACCTAACCCACACACTCACCAAACACACACACAAACACACACCATACACACACACACCTAACACACGCACACACACACACTCACCTTACCCACACACTCACCAAACACACACACACTCACCAAACACACACACAAACACACACACCATACACACACACACCTAACACACGCACACACACACACTCACCAAACACACACACACTCACCCATAACACACACACTCACCTAACACACACGGACAAACTCACTCATAACACACACACACACTCACCTAGCACACACTCACCTAACACACACTCACCAAACGCACACACACACACTCACCTAACCCAGACACTCACCTAACACACACACACACACTCACCCAACACACACACACTCACCAAACACACACACAAACACACTCACCTAACACACACACACTCACCAAACACACACACGAACACACACTCACCTAACACACACACACTCACCAAACACACACACACTCACCAAACACACGCACACACACACTCACCTAACACACACTCACTTAACACCCACACACACACTCACCAAACACACGCACACTCACCTAACACACACTCACCCATAACACACGCACAGGCACTCTGCAGGAATCCACTACAGACCAAACACTCCAACCTTGAGTCTACTTTCTTTTTTTTTTTTTAAAGCAGATCATACTGCCGCATCTCCTCCCGCGTGTTGTGCGTCTACTGTATAATGCGTTTCCCTCTTTCTTCCTTATCTCCCAGAGTCCTTTGAGTGCTGCAGATGGACAGGTGGAGATAGTGACCATGAAGTGGCGCCACCGCTGCCTTTTATCGTCCCGTCCTGGAGGCTCCGGTCTGGGCCTGACCCCCCGGCCCTCTCCTCTCCGCTTCCTCTTCCCCTGCGTGCTGCATTTTTAATCAGGCCGGGTCATCCAATATAGAGCCGCGAGACCGGAGACCGCGGCCTGTCAATCAAACGCTGCCGCCGCCTCTTCTTCTTCTTGTTTTTACATGGAGACGATTAACTGAAGGGTGGATGTGCCTTCATTTCTCCCGCTCTGAAATGATTTCTATTTCCTGTCTAACAGTAGAAAACTAAAATTATTTTTCTCGCAGATATGCAAATTAGACCTAGATATCACTATTTGTTCTGCAAGGAAGAATCGCGGCGTCTTTTTCAGTTTCCTCAGAACACGACAAGCGGCTGTAATTCATCCTCGGGTCAAATCGACTCTCTCTCCTGGATCGCTTCACGGCGGCCGTGCCAAAGCCGCCCCCCGCCCCCCCCCCCGGGGGAGCAGAGGCTCGGCATGCTGGGAAAAAAAAAAGGACGCTTGGGTGCAAAGCACAGAAATGGAAGCTGGCACTTGGGAGAGGAGCCCAGTGGGCGGCGGAGGTGGTGGTGGTGGTGGTGGTGGTGTATGGGATGACTCCGGGGGTCCGGAGGGGAAATGGCAGGAGCACAAGAAAGTGGGCAGAGCGCTGAGCAATTATGGTTATGGCGTCTTCATACCCTGCATGGCTTCACACCGGGATGGATTCCGGGAGGAAAGGCAGAGAATTACGCCGCCGTGTAATCTGGCTTTTCGTTAATTGGATATAAATGTTAATGCAATGAATCTCTCTCTCTCTCTCTCTCTCATTATGCAGACAATTCCTCCTCCTCCTCTTTGGCCCGGGTCGAGAGAGAGAGAGAGAGAGAGAGAGAGAGAGAGAGAGAGAGAGAGAGAGAGAGAAAAAATAAAATCAAAAATGGCCGCCGCCTGCCCGCCGTCACTCCGACGCATCTTCATCGCTCTGACACTAGGAGAGACCATTAGCACTAATTTGAGAAATTATCCTCAACCAGTTGGACCTGGAGCAGCGCAGGAGTCAACAGAGGCGAGTGGAGAGAGAGAGAGAGAGAGAGAGAGAGAGAGAGAGAGAGAGAGAGAGAGAGAGAGAGAGAGAGAGAGAGAGAGAGAGAGAGAGAGAGAGATTAGGGCTAAACACGGCCGACCAATTGCCCCAGAGCAACCCGCAAAAGGGCTAATTACAGATTCTGTGTGTTTATAATTATGGGCTGAAAAATACGGCAAAAGCCTATTTCGGTGGGGTCGGATTGATTCCGTGTGTGGCCATCCGTGTGCACTTGCCCGCCTTTTTTTTTTTTTTTTTTTTTTCGATTTTGGCCTTTTCAAAAAAAAAAAAAAAAAAAAAAAGCAACCCAAAGTGCTGGCTGCTCTGTACTCGTTATTGAATTAGAGGGCGTTTAGGGTGTCAGCTAATTGGTGTGTGCGTGCGTGTGGCATCTCCCAGCTTGGTACTAACGTGTCCCGGAGCAGGCGTGCGACGGAATGGACCCAAAGTGCAGCCACAAAAAGACGCGGGATGATTATTTCTGAAAGGGGACTCAGAGGAATATGTAACAAAAATAAATATATAAAAAAAAATAAAAAAAATAGGGAGAAATATAATGAAATATTTGAACGTACACGTTGCGGCCACTGAGGGGGTAAAGTAGAAAAAGCTTTCTTGTCCTCCGCATGCGGCGCCAATAAGTGGCTGTCGACACGGGACAGTCCGCGGGGAATAGGGATTACTCCCGTGACCGATGATGCATGCAGCGTACATACAGAAAACATACATGTTCCTGTGAGCGAGGGCAACCCAAACATACAGCCGAGACCTATATTTTAGGATGCATACATGCTATGAACACACACGCACACGCGCACGCACACACAATCCTCCAACCTTCTTTTTTGCAATTAAGGGCTCAATATTTCAATTTCATTTTGAAATATGGGAGGAATATTCTCTGCAATTAACCCCTAAAAATGTATAAAGACACATTCTGGCGCCTGAAGTTTTTTTTTTTTTTGGAGAATAGCGAAACAATGATCCACGTGCAGACCCGTGTATGTGCGGTATTGTGACTTTTTTTTTTTGTTGTGTCTCCGGCTCTGATTTGTGGAGCTGCAAGTGGCAGCAAACATGGCCGTGTGCCACCTTGTCTTTTTTGTTTTCACCACAGAATCATTACAAAGTGGCTTTGCACACATGAAGCTGCCTTCAGCCTTTTTTTTTTCCGTCTTTTCCGTTATACGAAAAAAAAAAAAAAATCCACGACGAGCTCTGTATAAATACAGTTTAAATAAACACTGAGATGATAAATAACTTATTTATAGCATGTTTTCCATTTAGGCCCCCCCCTTGTCTCGAGGTATTGTTGCTCGTTTTGTGTAAATCTGTGAACACAAAAAAAAAAAAAAAAAAAAACTGTTGCGTGCTTACCGGCCAGGAGACACTGATGGTGCTGCACCAGGTCCGAGGACAAGACCAGCGGGTGATTGGAGTTAAATGGCGGCTGCAGCTCGTTCCACTGAGGCGTCCTGCTCCAAAAAAAAAAAAGAAAATCACAAAAGAATTAACGAGTCGGATCAATTAACGAGTCGGATCAATTAACGAGGCGTCAACGGTGTTAAGGATGACAGCCAGGGCCTCACCTGGCCAGAGTCCAGCAGGCCCGCGGACAGGTGCTCAGCTCCAGCGGCGTGTCGTCGCTGATCTTTTGCGCCGTGCTGATTGGCCGAGGCTCCAGGACGTGCTCCACCAGGTTGCCGTAGCAACTGAGGATGTAGAGCGAGTCGACCACCGACCGACTGGACTGATCTGGGAGCGGGAGGAAAAAAAAAATGGTTTACAATCGGGCCTTTTACCGATTGTACACGTGAGGTGCGCCTGTGTCCGGTAGCTTCCGACCTTTCTCTCTCTTCATGCTGGGGTTGGTGAGGAACCAGGAGCGGGACGAGGCGAAGACGGCGGCCACGCAGAACTCTCCTCCGCTGGATTTACTGGGCGAGATCTGAGGAGTCGGCTTGGCTTTGCTTCAGGAGGAGAAAAAAATGTAAATAAAAATAAAAATCCGTTTTAAAAAAAGGGAATTGATATACCTTTGTGACTGACTGGTGTAATTACTGGTATTTCTCATTACTTGGCTACTTTGACTGTAGCCGATGATATCATCATCAACATTTGCATAACCCATATTTACATACAGGTCGTTAAAGGCTGTCCTTTAACATGTGTTCAACACTTGAATCCCATAATTAGGATTATTTTTGTAATCATTTGACTGACTCATTTGATTTGAAGAAGAAACACATTGGAGCGCAACAAACCACACATTTTAGAAAAGTGCTTTGCATGCAAGGAGTTAAGCAAAAGGGGGGAATTTAAATGTCTGCAAATAAAAACAAACTCCGTAGCAGCACAAAATGAAAAAAAAACGGACACAAATGTCAACGGATGAAATATTGATGAACACCATTAATTATCATTGTTATATAGATGTTTATAAAATAATAAAAAGAAAATCACAAATGATCCCAAAACTCAAAATATCTCTTAGTTCAAATCCCCTTTCTGGCAATGTATTTGAAGTGACGTTTGTTTTTGCTGTAGATTTCATTCGGGAAAATTGTAAACTTTCGAATTGATTTCATTACATTTTTATAAAAAACATTTATAATGTACAGTATTTAAACCACTATGTTTCCTTCCTGATGCAATGACACCCCTGTTCCTCCATAAAGTAAAAAAAACAATAAAAGTCTAACTGGAGCTACATGAATCTGAAGCTTTCATTTAAATACAGACATACAACGTCTATCCCCCAGTTGAATAAAAAAAAAACTTAAAAACATCCAAGCTGCGCGTACGCGACCGGGATTTATTAGAAGTATTTGGATTATGCAGCCTGTCAGGGCAGTTTTTGGGAGCAAAGAGTTCTCAGCTGCATGAGCTCTCCATATGGAAACCATCAGAAAACAGTAGCCGTTATTTTTTTATTTTTTTTCTGGCCTAACCGAGCCGGACAGTAAAAACGTGGTCGCAGCCGATCAGGTGGGAGCCGGGATCGCACGCTCCCCGAGGGCCGCTTAACCTTGACCTCTGGGAACCACACTCACTTCTGTCTACACTCACTGGTTAGGGGAGACACGTGAATGGATGCAGAAGTACAACTTTTCCACTTTCTGAAATACAAAAAAAAAACTGATGGGAAACTTTGGGGCCACATCTTCATACTACGAGTATGTTGCTAGTTTTATACCCGATGTAACGTTCCTGACCACAGCCAAAGTTATTTAAAAAAAGCGAATGTTTATTTTGTGTCTAGTGCGCCATTATTTAACAAAATAAATCATTTGGACATGAATTATTAATTATTTATTATTATTATTTAACGGTCCGACTCAGTGTCGCCATCTTCAGGCAAGGAAAGTGAACATTTAGCTATAACCAATTTCTTTTGTGTGTTTTTTTTAATGATGTATTTAAACAGATTTTTATCGATCACGTTTTAAACGGGAAATCTCAAAGACACAAAAATAAAAAAAAACAACACTGCGGGTATTTTTTCCTGCAGGTGGCACAGGTTTAAAAATCCTAGCAATAAAAACAATCTTTCTTTAAACTAGACTTGTTTGTTTGTTGTCCGATAGTTTAGACAAACTTTATTTTTTTTCAGACTCTCAGCCTCTTTAGAAATAACTGAAGGAGGGAGGGGTCAGAAAAAAGTAAGAGGTGAAGGTAGTCATGAGAAAGGTCTTGTGGTACGAGTTGTGGAGCTTCTATTTATTAGTGTTGGGTGGAGGGCAGAAAGCCGAATGAGCAAATATCCACAGTAAGCCGTGTCTGTGAAGGAGAGATGAAGGAGGAGATAAAGTCACACTCAGGATATTGCCTTGGCTAACTCCGGGGTGCCCTCGTTCTCCCCTCCAAACTCGTCCCTCCGGCCTATTCATCCACACACAACTGTTTGTTGTGTAATTTTATTCCCAGATTTTTTAAATATCTACAATCCTGGGCAAGAATAATGGAAAAATAAATGCGAAATAAACAAAAATATGCATAAAACATGTTTGATATGCCTAGTTTTACATTTTTCCAAATTGTCATAAACCCCTGGTACTCCATCTCTAACCTTGGCTGGAAAACATGTTAAACCCTCAAAGTCTCTGTGGTTCACTGGCTTCAACAGCCCCAGGAAACACAAAAATCCCATTTCAGAGCGAATGTGCCACACGACGACGACTCACACAGATATTTAAACCCTCCTCGTAGTCCTCGTGTTGACTTTGGACGCCGAAGGGAGGTTGAATAATAAATCGCTGAAAAATGGTTTAAATCCGTCTGGCTTTTTTTTCTTTTTTTTTGTTCAGGAGGAATCAAAACTCCACTTTTAAAATAGGGAAGTAAAGATTAGTATTATACATTATTTTTTTATTTCACACCTACAATATTTGGTCCAGACTATATGAAGCTGCATCGTTTTAAATCTGTGTTCCTCAGTACATTCAATTTTTTTAATTTGTATATATAAATAATGTAGTGTCTATTATGTAACTTAAAACTGAATATGCTGGAACACAGAGCCTGAGGTACAAAAGAAAAAAAGTAAATTAAGAAATACTTATGGTCTGCAGTGTATCTACAGTATATATATATATATATATATATTTATATACTATTACAAAGTACATAAACACACGGAGTATAATATAGTACATGTGTGTGTACGTGTAAGTACGTGATAGCAAGCTTTACGGCTGATGAGCTGGATTTGGTGGCTCTTTGAAGAGGGCCTCATGTCCCAGCATGCAACAGCAGCGGAGATCACAGCGTGGTTCTGGACTCCTCCGGGGACACGGACCGCTAAAGTTTATCCGCCTGCGTTTTAAATCATCCTTTTTTTCTCTTGATCTCACATGAAGGGGATTCAATCACCACAATAGCAAATATATCTATTTTTTCTTCTCCATCCTCAAGCTTTCTTTCTTTTTCTTTTTTCCGTCAATGGCCTTTTAGCACGGAGTGGAATCCATTTTCTTTGCAACTTTAATTCACTGAAAAGACGACTCACATGTCATTTCCACTTTTAATTTAACAAATGAGGGACTCTTGACGGGGCCTAATAGCTTTTCCTCAAGGGGCATAATTCAATCTGTGACATGAACCATCAAAGTCTGCTCGCATTACCGTGTCCGGGGCGCCTCTGACGGGGGAGGGAGGGGGCGTCCATTTATTTTCAGGACCCCCCCCCCCCCCCCCCCCCCCCCCAAAAAAAACCCCCCTCGCTGTAAACAAATACGATGGAGCTCACAACCATCGATAAAAAGCTCCGTGGCCGATTCTGAGCCGTGCGGCTCGTTCCTATCGGTAATGTAGGAGTGTGTGAGTGAGGAGAGGATGAAAGTAAAATAAAAAAAATAAAAAAAAAAGGAAGTCATGCGGAGGACACATCCTTCAATGTCCCGTTAATTATTTTACAAGAGCCCGTGGAAAACACGCAGCCCCGGGCCTGCGTAACCCACGGCGACGACAACGACGAGGATGATGACAACCGCACGAGGAAACAGTGAAAGACGGGGCGTCACATGTCCTTTTTTTTTTTTTTTTATACATATATTTGTAAAACCTGTTCTTAGGTCTTGTCCTCCACATTACAGGTCATAGAAGGCATGAAAGTGTATAAAATGCTCTTTGGAGTCACGTGGTAGAAATGATCGGTAAAATCACCTTTTTAATAGATGTTGCAGGCCTATGATCATTAAATATTAATAAAAAGAAGACACAGCAATCTGTCAAAACGTCAGAAATCAGGGATCTCAATGTCAAATGTCCTTTTTGGACTTCTCCACTATAGAAACCAACATGGAGGCAGATATTGGCCTTTGGCTCTCGTCCACGATTAGAAGCAGAGAGCAGATATTGCCAAGGTCCAGGTTGTGACGCTAATGATGTTTACCTTTGAAAGGTATACGCTTCGGAAATCGGCCAGATTAGGGCGGGAGGTGGACGGAGAGGAAAAAAAAGGGGGCTTCAATTAAAAAAAAAAAAAAAAAAAAACTATGAGTGACTGGCCACAACAAAAGATGAAACCCAAGAAGCCGGAGGAAGCCTCCACATGCTATTCATTTTGGGGCTAAATGGAGTCAACAGGGGAGGAGGAGAAAAAAAAAAAGGTTCAAGTCTCTGAAGGGAAACAAACTCTCCTAAATTATTATCTAAAAGCTACATTTTTTGACTAAAAGTGTTACTACTCTGCATACTTGGCCTAATCTTTTCAGTTTCAAAATAACGTTTTCTAATTTAATTCAATATTAAAAATGATCCCAGCACAGGGACTTTAGATGCAGGAAGTGGGTGTTGGGTTTTTTTTTGCTTTTTTTTTTTTATATACTTCATATAACACAGTGTTCATTTTATACACCAGGATATGGCAAAGCGCAACACCACATGCAAACACACAACTGACGGCCAATAAAAAAAAAAAAAAAAAAAGTGGACAAAAGGCAAATGTGAACAATATGTTGAACACAAAAGCAAAAACACCATGGAGGGTCTAAACTGAGGAAGACACGACAGAGACGGGCGGCTCATCAAAGAAACCACCTGTCAATCAAATAAAAATAAATCCCGTCTCAAAAAAAAAATCCAAAAAACCTGCCACCACGTCGTTATTGTTGTGGCTTTAGTGAAACGTACCTACATTCAAACTTAAAAATACAGTGAAATGGATATAAAACGACCAAAAATGCAAAAATATAAATACATCGATAGGAAGATATATATCTATCTATAAAAAAAGAAAATATGACATATGAAAAAAAAAAGAATGCAGACGGAGGAGGAGGTGTGCCGCATGCTGCTGAGGGCAGGGGAGAGGAAAAACTCACCATGGAGTTTTAATGGCAAAACATCCTGCCCCAAAGAGGTAGGGTCTTCACCAGGTGGGGTGAGAGGGGGTGAGGGGGGGGGGGGGGGGGGGGGGGGGGGGGGGGGGGGGGGGGGGGGGGCGGGGGGGGCGAGGAGGAGGAGGAGGAGGAGGAGGAGGAGGAGGGCACAGAGATAGATGGAAAAAAAACATTATTAAACTATCAAACACACTTTTCACATTACACACTTTTTGACGTGTCTGTTTAGGCCGGAGGGAGAGAGAGAGAGAGAGAGAGAGAGAGAGAGAGAGAGAGAGGGAGAGAGAGAGAGAGAGAGGGGGATAAGAAACTCTGATTGTTGAGATTGAGAAAGAGTACGAGGAGTTTATCCAATTTGTTTAACAACTGGGGACACCAAGACAACTAACAACAGTGCTCCAGGATTGTTGAGACAACAGACAAGTTGTGTGTTTACATTTTTTTTTTGTTTTTGTCCGAGTGCATATTTTAGGCCATGCATTGTCCTAGGAGTGTGTGTGTGTGTGTGTGTGTGTGTGTCCAGTGTCTTATTCAGGGTGTATTCCTGTCTGTCTGTGCGTGTGAGTGTTTTGTGTGTTTATGAGACATTTGGAGTGTGTGTGCGCATCTAATGTCTCTTTCAGGGTGTATTCCTGTCTGTGTGTGTGTGTGTGTGTGTGTTGTGTGTTTACGAGACATTAGGAGTGGGAGTGTGTTCCTGTGTTTATTCTGCGTGTCCAGAGATAGTGACACAGCTCCGTAAACAGTTTACAGTAAATAACTCTTTTCCTCCGCAGCAATAAAGCTCCGATGAGACTGAACTCTGCCCCCCCCCCCCCCCCCCCCCCCCCCCCCCCCTCCCCTGGTCATGATAAAAAAAACACACCCCCCCCCCCCCCCCCACCCCCCGACACACACACCAAAACAAAGCACTCTGCAGCACTTCTTTATTTGACCCGCCCTCCCAGCGACAGCACACTGTCTCCCATTAGTCTCGGGTAGAAGCGCTCCTCCGGGAGGAACCGCGCGCCCCCTGAATGTCTCACTCCTGCAGCGCAGGGTTGACAAATGAAACGCGCCCCGGCCCGGTGTCATGGAGGCCGCTGGTTAAACTGACCCCCCCCCCCCCCCCCCCGCCTCCCCGCCCCGGGCCTCCAGCTGGGTAAATGGATGGACTGCCCCCCCCCCCCGCCTCCCCGCCTCCCCGCCCCGGGCCTCCAGCTGGGTAAATGGATGGACACCAGTGAGAGAGTGATGGACAAATGGCCTCAGATCTCCACGGAAAGGAGCCAAAGGCTAAGTGGGCTATGTTTTTTTTTCCCATCATGCATCACGCAGCTCATTGTTCTGAGTAAACGCTAGAACAATCCATATGAAGGAAGTTGGTAAAGAGCTAAAAATGGAAGAAAGTTGGAGAAGCAATAAAGTCTCGAAAATAATCATGAATATAATGTTTTGGCTTGCGGACACATCCATTCCATTCATGCATTCATTCATTCATCCCACATCCATTTTCATATTTAGGGATATTCTCTCTTTCCTTCTGAAAAAGGGACAAAGTTGGGGTCTTGAAAACCAAATCAATAAATAGAATAAAAAAATGCAACCTATGACGGAGCAGTGTTAGTCCCGCAAAGTTTTCGCCGTGAAACCGCGTACGCACGTTGTTGTGTTTAAGTGCATTCCATTTCGCTGAAGTGTCACACAAACCAATACGTCAGCGGGCCACGCTGCTCCAAATAAATAACCAAAAACCACCAGGTCACGGTGGGGAAGCTGAACGGGCAGTGTGGAGGGAGGACGCACGCGCGTGTTTAAACACGGCGTCACCAGAGTGGGCGAGCGGACACAGGAAGTGACCCGTGAGGACACGCCCCCCCCCCCCGTGGGCTCTAATCGCAGCGGGATAATAAAGAGGTGCTTTAGCGAGGCATCCTTTGAAAGCTCCTTTTTTTTTTTTTCTCCTCCGAGTGTGACGACAATGTCTCTCGTGTTGTTGCGTTGCGTTGTGCATTACAATAATCTGAAGGCCCATCTGCGGCGGGTCAGAGGGTCTTTGTCATCACCTCCCCTGCTCTCCATCTGCGCTCGTCATCCCGCCGGATTTGGTTCACGGGTGCTTGTTTGTTTTTTCTGCGTGTGTGTGTGTGTGTTAAATCTACCCGTCCTACAGATATTTATTTCTTAATCTTTTTCACAGATTAAGTTCCGACTGTGACTTTTCACCACGAGAGAATCATTTTGTGTGTTTTTTTTTTTCCTCCTCCCTCCCGAGGATTTCGTTCATCCGAGTCCAAATGTGACACTCCTCTCCATGTTGGGACGCTCCCCGGGAGACTTTGAGGACTCGCAGAAGCTCCCTGACTCGGGCCGGTTCTGGAGGGGACTTATCAGGGCAGATTGAGAACCTCCACAGACATTTATCAGGGCGGATGCTGAGCCACATCCGACTCGACCTCCCAAAACACCCTGATCTAAATGAAGGTGGGAGGAGGGGGGGGAGTGAGGGAGGGGGGGCGGGGGTCTCTTTGATGTTATAAGTTGGAGGCCTCTGAAGACAAACAGCAGCACATTTGACACACTGGTGGTCCGAAGCTTTCCACTCAGACTGAGAAAAGGAGGCTTCATCAACATGTGTGCACATGTGTGTTCCTGCTTTGCATATGTGTGTGTGTTTGCGCGTGTGTGTGTGTGTCACGGCACGGTGCACACAATGGAAGCCTGGTGGGGCATGTAGATTAAGCAGCTGGTGTGCTCCTCTGCTGCGCTGCCAACAGGGATCTGCTCATACAGGTGTAAATACTGAATACAGCTACTGGCTCTATCTCCATCACACACACACAGACACACACACACACACACACACACATTTATTTGCACACAATATTGTACACTGACAATATTGCATTGTGTAGCCCGTAATCCTCACCATAGCCATCACAGATAAAAAACCAAAACACATACAGTACATACAACATGCATACAAACAACACACACGCGCACAACATACTGTTGGACACACGCACAGATGGTGCCTGTGTACTCCTGTGCCACCCCCCCCCCCCACCACCACCTCTCGGGGCCAAACCTGCTGCCTCACCCAGTGTGTGATTGTGTGCGTTTGTGTGTATAAGTCCAGCTGTGTGCATGAAGGAGCAGAATGCACAGCTGCATGTCCTCCTGCATTAGTAGTGACACCTCCTCTGGACTGGATGGACAGACGGAGAAATTCTTACAAATGGTAACGTACGCAAGACCCCAGATAATAAAGAAATATACAAATATGTGTATATATATATATATATATATATATATATATATATATATATATATATATAAAAAAAAATAAAAAGAAATAAAAACATAGTAACACAAATTAAAAAGAAATGAAAACATAGTAACACAAAAGAAAGTATTGGTCATTTTCCAGTGT
>JAFBJU010002344.1:153683-158135 GCA_016785305.1 Colistium nudipinnis
ACCAACATTCTTATAATTATCATCATCTGAGTAAGAAAAATGTAATTTAATCTGTTATATATGATTTTTAGGATGAATTCTATTATTTAAAAAAAACTGCAGTGTGCATTATATATATATATTTTTTATGAATAACCTGGAGGCTGAATAAAGTGTATTACCTAACCCAGACAAATGAAATGAAGGTAAGAGCAACCACTGTTCTTCTTCTTTTTCGTATTATTGAATACAACGAGAAAAGGACCAGGCACATATAGTTGGTTACAAATTAAAACGGTTCGGGGATTTGAAATAATGTGGATTATACAACAAATACGTCTGTAATCCGGCGACAATAGCAGCGATTGTGTGCGCGCTGATTTACCGGAGGAGGAGGCCGAGCCAGGAAGAAGAAAAAAAAAAATTCCAAGTTCAAGTGCTTTGAAAGAGAAATAAAGAGCAAAACCTGCTTCACGCGGCACAATGCACGCGCTGAATGTTTGCCTTGTCCCATTAACGGATGAGTGACAGGCGCGCGACATAAAGGAATGAAAAGGAAGGAGGAGACAAAGGAAAACAAGGCGCACATCAAAAGGTTGGATAAATAAAGATGGAGGAGGAGAGCGGAAAGGGACGGCTGAGTGTTTCTGGACTTTTAGTCTTTTAGATCATTAACGTGCAGCTCTGAGTTTCATTAGAGCGCTTTGTGTTCCTCCAGAGGCCAAGTCCGCCCGGCAACAAGGCCGCGTGACCTTCGCCCATACACAAAACCTGTCCTTCAGCCCCCCCGCTGCAAAGTCTGGGTAACACCCCCCCCCCGCCTCCATTTTTTAAAATTCTCTTCCCCAAACAAAGAAAACATTTTAATAAATAATAACATTTAAAAAGCCGAAAAAGCCGAAATGGGCCTTCCTGAGAACCGGAGGGGGGGAGAGAGGGGGTGGGGGGCTCGTGTCTGATGATTGTGGGACAGGTGGAGCCCCGCTGAGACCAGAGATGAAGACCAAAGGATTCTAAACCAGTCAGAGGCCCCAGACAGTGAAGACAAGTGGGGGATTTCCCAAACGTGTCAGAGATCACGTAGAGGCAGAAGACGATATGTGGAAGAAGACGGTGGGCAACATGACGGATTGCACACGTATGTGGCGCGTGAGGGACATTCATCAATGGAGGGGTTTAAACACACATTTATCTACCGAGTCCAGACACAAATGTGTTTTTGACTGTGTCAATGTCTCAAGTTCATATATTTTCTGTTATATATATATATATATATATTTTTTTTTTACAGAGTTCAAAAGATGATTGGAAATCTGATAAAAATGTACAAAATCACTCCCGGGGCCAGATTTACCAATCCAATTGATCATTAATCAATTCAGTTTTAATTAAATCTCGAAAATAATATCAATTTAAAATATAGGTGTGAAAATACGTCACACATACATACGATAACAGACATTTTGTTTCTAATGTGATAAAAGTGACAAATAAGCCTTATTGGAACACTGTTCCTTTTTTTTTTTTGTCAAATCAGCACACTCACTTACAAATAATAATAAAATTTGACTGTGTGTTAAGACTTGTGCCAACTTGTGCGATTGTGCTAAACTGCATGACTTTGATGTTATTTCCATAGACGGAGACGCATGCAAACGAGCGATGAAGGGCGTGTCCACATCCACTGAGGGTGCTCAGGCCTGCGTGTGCGTGCGTGCGTGTGTGTGTGTGAGACAAAGGTGAGCCATGTGGAACACAGAAACATTCACACAAAGAGCAAGTGTGTTCCTTTGTTTTGTAAAGGCAAATTATAATGATGTTATAATTCAGTTAGAGGTCAAACTATTCACAGATTTACATTTCCATGGACCCCTGCTGATCATGAAACGAAGACAGTGAATATTAATGTTAAATATTAATTGCTCAGGTTTTGAGGGTATAATCTGATAATAATAATGATTGAAATGTCTGTTTCTGTAGTAAAAAAACCTAGGGAAATAGGAAATAAAAAGGCCGAGCGAGAGAAGGGGAGAGAGAGAGGGACAGCTGTGATTTGATTAATGACCCGGGCGTGATGTGCATGACATCCCCATGGAAAGATCCATCAATGCAAATCTCAGCGTCCTGAGAGAAACTCCGACCCTGCCAAAAAAAAGTCACACCGTCACCTGACCCGCATCCCTCTCTCTCTCTCTCTCACTTAATCCCCCCATCCCTTCATCTCTCGCCCTTCCGTCCATCCCTCCTTCACAAACATTTGCATCCTATTCTCAAATTAATCCTCTCTCCTCGTTCGCCCCTGGGGCAGCTATCTCATGTTTCTCCCTCTCTCTCTCTCTCTCTCCCTCACTTTTTTTTTTTTTAATACCACATTTGCATCCAATACAAGCAGAAGCCGGCTTTCAGGTAAAAGAGCGACACGTGCAAAAAAAAAAAGGACAAGCTCCAAAGGCTGCGTTGATCCGCACGGACACCGAGACGTCCTCTCTGGCTGAACCATTCAAATAAGACACAGTGAGGGAGGTGAAAAAAAATAAAGACATAAGAAAAACATGCAAAGTACCAGTCCGGAGGGTGTTAAAGGAGAAAGTGACATGATGAGTGATGCTCTGAGAAAAAGAGGAGGATAAGACGGATGATAAGCTTCTTTAAAAAGAAGAATACATTTTTTTATAAATACTTTTAAATCCTCAAACGTAACAGACTAAATTCAGAAATGTCAGTCAGTGAACGCGACACACGATGCCTTCGAGTGTCCCGCCGAGACATCAGCGATGATCCCCTCACGTCAGTTTATTTAAATACACGTCTGAACCCCTCCTTATAATATTTTTTTACTTTACTTGGCAAATGACAAGAAAAGACAATTTAATATTACGACGTTTTTTTTTAATAAAAAATGTTAAACTCACAGCTGCCCATGTGCCTCAATATGAAAACAATGCCATTTCTTCACATAATAAAGACTTTAAAGTGTTTTTTGTTTTTTTCATTTTCATGAATTGAGCAGCTGCAGCTCAGAGTTGAACAAACTCACAGTAAGAGGTCAAACCTGACGAGTTCTTTATTCAACGCGCCAACGCAAGATCTTTGTCAGTCAAATATCTGTAATGAGCACAGATACAGTGAGTGAAGCCGAGGAGCAGAGCCAGACTCAAACCAGGAGGCTGCGCGAGTGAAGAACTCTGATTTAAAGCTGATTATTACAGAAGGTGTAGCTCCTCCATTCGAGTTAACACACTCAACCTCTTTAAAAGCAACACTCTCTCTTCCACAGTGAAAACAGAAATTATTATTATTATTATTATTATTATTATTATTATTATTATTATTATTATTAGTAGTAGTAGTAGTAGTATTATTATTATATTGTAATTATTATTATTATTATTATTATATTGTAATTATTATTATTATTATTATTATTATTATATCTTTTTTTAATTCATACAATTTAAAAAAAATCTAATTAACGTGAAAGCTGCAGGAGGATGGAAACTGCAGGATTTAAATAAATAGACAAAAGTTAAACAAATAAATGCCAAGTTTTCAGAGAGATTCTTCTCATCTCATCTCATCATTGATAAAAGTTTAAAAAATTAAACGTGTCAGAGATGTAGCCTCCTTCAACATATCGGAATTTACAAGCAAATAAAGATATACCGACAGTACAAACTATATGAGTCACGTAAAAGTCTGCTTATTTTTGGACAGTAGCTGTCCAACATCATAAAACACCAAGCAGGATATTAATATAAATACAATAAAAAAGTGAGAAGAAGGTTTTAGAGTCCAAATGACAAATGAAGCCAAAAAAGTTGCTCTTCCTTTTTTTTCTCTCTTTCTTTCTCATCAGACATTTCCTGACGTTAAACACGAAACCTTTCAACTATTTTATTATTCTTATTTATGTTTTGATGTGAGCCTAAGGCATGTCCCGGTGATATAACCGGTATCTGAAAACCAATATCACCTCATTCCTCAAACCGTCCAAGTTTCTCCTGACATGTTAAAATGAATGAAAAATAAAGAAATAAAAAGGAGGGAGGGAGGGATTAAAAAAAGAGGAGAACGAATGGAGATAAGAGAGAGAAGGGAGGGGCCTCTGGCATTCCACATCCCCAAAAGTTGCATTATTGAAACACTCACTTCCACAGGAGGAAGAGGGACGAGGTGAGAGAAGAAGAAGAAGAAGAAGAAGAAAAAACCGAAGGAAGAGAGAGAGAGGAAACAAAAAGGGGGGAGGGCAGAGTAAAAACAAATGAAAAGAAGTCCTTATAAAACACAGATGCTCCAAAGAAAATAAACTTCACGAGATTTTCTGTCACAACGGAATCAAAAGACGAGTGGAAAAGCCATCAGTTCTTTTTCTTTTCCTCCTTCCTCTTTCTTTTTTTTTTTGTCTTTGTCGCTCAGGTAACGCCGGGGCAGAAGACCACCCCCCCACACACACACACCAAAAAAAAAAAAAAA
>JAFBJU010002359.1:0-12931 GCA_016785305.1 Colistium nudipinnis
GCCTTATGTCGGCCAAAAAAGTCAAAAATGTCAAAAATTAAAAAAAAAAACAAAACTCGCACAGGAGCATCGGCGGTGCCTAAAAATAGGGTAGAATTGAAAAAAAAGTGAAAAATGTGAAAACGTCTTAAACACTCGAAATTCATACAGCAGCATCGGCAGTGCCTAAAAATAGGGTAGAGGTGAAATTAAAGAGAAAAATGTGAAGACGTCATAGTATAGCATGTCGTCCAAAATGTGACAAAAGCGTCTTACTATAGCCTTATGTCGGCCAAAAAAGTCAAAAATGTAAAAAATGTGAAAACGTCAAAAACACTTGAAATCCATACAGCAGCATCGGCAGTGCCTAAAAATAGAGTAGAGGTGAAATTAAAGTGAAAAATGTGAAAACATTATAGTATAGCATGTCGTCCAAAATGTGACAAAAGCGTCTTACTATAGCCTTATGTCGGCCAAAAAAGTCAAAAATGTAAAAAATGTGAAAACGTCAAAAACACTTGAAATTCATACAGCAGCATCGGCAGTGCCTAAAAATAGGGTAGAGGTGAAATTAACGTGAAAAATGTGAAAACATCATAGTATAGCATGTCGTCCAAAATTTGACAAAAATGCCTTACTATAACCTTATTTCGGACAAAAAAGTCGAAAATGTCAAAAATGTCAAAAAGTCAAAAACACTCGAAACTCGCACAGCAGCATCGGCAGTGCCTAAAAATAGGGTAGAGGTGAAATTAAAGAGAAAAATGTGAAGACGTCATAGTATAGCATGTCGTCCAAAATGTGACAAAAGCGTCTTACTATAGCCTTATGTCGGCCAAAAAAGTCAAAAAAGTGAAAAATGTGAAAACATCATAGTATAGCATGTCGTCCAAAATTTGACAAAAATGCCTTACTATAACCTTATTTCGGCCAAAAATGTCAAAAATGTCAAAAAGTCAAAAACACTCGAAACTCGCACAGCAGCATCGGCAGTGCCTAAAAATAGCTTAGAGGTGGAATTAAAGTGATAAATGTTAAAAACGTCATACTATAGCATGTCGTCCAAAATTTGACAAAAATGCCTTACTATAGACTTATGTCGGCCAAAAAAGTCAAAAATGTAAAAAATGTGAAAACGTCAAAAACACTTGAAATTCATACAGCAGCATCGGCAGTGCCTAAAAATAGGGTAGAGGTGAAATTAAAGTGAAAAATGTGAAAACATCATAGTATAGCATGTCGTCCAAAATTTGACAAAAATGCCTTACTATAGCCTTATGTCGGCCAAAAAAGTCAAAAATGTCAAAAATTTAAAAAAAATCAAAACTCGCACAGGAGCATCGGCAGTGCCTAAGAATAGGGTAGAATTGGAAAAAAATGTGAAAAATGTGAAAACGTCATAGTATAGCATGTCGTCCAAAATTTGACCAAAAATGCCTTACTATAGCCTTATGTCGGCCAATAAAGTCAAAAATGTCAAAAATGTCAAAAAGTCAAAAACACTCGAAACTCATACAGCAGCATCGGCAGTGCCTAAAAATAGGGTAGAGGTGAAATTAAAGCGAAAAATGTGAAAACTTCATAGTATAGCATGTCGTCCAAAATTTGACAAAAACGCCTTACTATAGCCTTATGTTGGCCAAAAAAGTCGAAAATGTCAAAAATGTCAAAAAGTCAAAAACACTCGAAACTCATACAGCAGCATCGGCAGTGCCTAAAAATAGGGTAGAGGTGAAATTAAAGCGAAAAATGTAAAAACATCATAGTATAGCATGTCGTCCAAAATTTGACAAAATGCCTTACTATAGCCTTATTTCGGCCAAAAATGTCAAAAATGTAAAAAAGTCAAAAACACTCGAAACTCATACAGCAGCATCGGCAGTGCCTAAACATAGGGTAGAGGTGAAATTAAAGTGAAAAATGTGAAAACGTCATAGTATAGCATTTTGTCAAAATTTTACAGAAAATGCCTTACTATAGCCTTATGTCGGCCAAAAAAAGTCAAAAATGTAAAAAAGTCAAAAACAATCGAAACTCCCACAGCAGCATCGGCAGTGCCTAAAAATAGCATAGAGGTGTAAAAAAAGTTAATAAAGTGAAAAATGTGAAAACGTCATAGTATAGCATGTCGTCCAAAATTTGACAAAATGCCTTACTATAGCCTTATGTCGGCCAAAAAAGTCAAAAATGTAAAAAATTTGAAAACGTCAAAAACACTCGAAATTCATACAGCAGCATCGGCAGTGCCTAAAAATAGGGTAGAGGTGAAATTAAAGCGAAAAATGTAAAAACATCATAGTATAGCATGTCGTCCAAAATTTGACAAAATGCCTTACTATAGCCTTATTTCGGCCAAAAATGTCCAAAATGTCAAAAATGTCAAAAACACTCAGAAACGCACAAAAAATATGGTTGAGGTGACTTTGAAGTGTTTGAAGAAAACCCCTTAAATAAGAAATAAAACAGGAAAACAGTTGTGATAATGAACTTTACTTCACAACAATGCTGACCGCATTCACACTTAGATTAGACTGAAATAAGTCAGGGCCCGTAGGAGACATCACCAAAGAAGAGGACAAACCATTTAAGGTCATCACGTAGGCAATACTCTGGACCGGTCTCATATTTAACAATATTCTCGAACACCCTGTGAGATGATGCAAGGTCATTATTTGGACGTAATTCCATTGCAACATCGGTCCCGACAATCTCAAAACCGACTGACATCGAACATCCAGCTCTGGCATCTCAGGGATTATTCAGAGCACACCTGTAATAAACCGCTTCCCTTGGCTTCTTCCGTCTTTACACAGCTTTGTCAGTTTGTATCTCGTTTCCAAAACGCGTTCCGTGAACAACGTCTCGGGAAATGTCACAGACGCCACGCAATTCTGAAGAGGTGGGTGGAGTCGTGTGGGTCTGGTCCAACTGCCCAAAACCCCCACTTGTGCATTCTCCATCTCGGGCCGAAAGAAAAAAAATCCTTCCGCAACAAGGAAAAATGGTGTGTACCTGCGCAACGGCAAACCGTCCCAGAAAAGCGCCGGACGGTCCCAAGTGACTTTTTCCTCAGGCGCTGGTGCCGTCGTTCTCGGCAACACCGCTGTTGCTCGCCGTGGTCCCGTGAGTGATGAGGGTAGGCGGCACCTCGGATACGTCTCGCTGGCTGCCGCCGTGCCTCGAGCTCACGTCCAGGTGATGGAGGCTGCCGTGGGCGGAAAGCGGGTGGTCGAGGCGCGACAGGCTGCCGTGGAAGCTGCGATCCTCCGTGCCCCGGTAAACCACAGCGTCACTCCTGGGAGGGGAGAGAAAATGAATTCAATCCGAAGCGCACCGCGGGACGTCGTGAGAGGGTGCACGCGGGGTTTCCTGTTCTACCTGTCGCCTCGCGCGCGGCGCAGGCTACCGTGGTAGCTGGCCTTGCTGTGGACGCTGCTGGCTTTGCTCCTGGTGGTGGAGGCGGGCTGGCCGTGATGAGTTCTGACCGGTTCGTCGAGGTCGTCCAGGGCGGCCAAGTGAGTGGAGGAGGCGTGAGTAGAGGTGCCCTACGGGTGGACGGGTGGGAGAGGTCAGACCAATGTTATCAATCGGCACAGGGATCGATTCCATTCGTGGAACTGAAATGCGAGTCTCGCGTCACTGACCACAAAGAGATACGGGTACAGAGCTAAGCCGGAGTGCACAGTAAGCCGAAAATGTGCAAATGGGTTTTTCCCAGCTCCGTTACCTTTCACAAGACGTTTCGCTGCATGAAAATGCGGACCCTGGTTGGGGTCGTGCTTTGGATCGTTTTCAAATAAAGCACGCTGTTGTCTCAGTGTCCATTACAACTGCTCGCGAAACCGCCTGCATCGCGGCTGCGTTTTGCGGGCCTACCTGAGTGGACGTCCCCCTGGACTTCCGAATGATGGGGGTGTTGGGCTCACGCAGCAGAGACTGGGCAAAGTCGGGCTGCTCCTGCAGCACCTGGCGAGACTCGTTGACTCCACTGCTGCAGAGAGACAGAAGGGAGGGCCCGGTTGAGATTGCAAGGAGGGACGGGAAACGGGAAACGAGGGACAGATCCACGGAAAGCGAATCAGAGGGGGAGGGGAGCAGAAGGTGGGACGGGAGAAAAGAAAAGAAAAAGTAAGTGACACGGTGACAACACGGGGAGTGGGGGGGGGGGGGGGGGGGGGGGGAACGGGGGAGGGGGCGGGGGGGGGGGAACATGGAAGAGAGCAGGGGGAGAGAATGCGAGGTGAGCAAACAGAGAGGCGAAGCAAACCGTGGAGATGGAGGGCAGAAACAAAAGAACAGAAGGAGAGGGGGAGGAGAGGTCTCACGTGCTGCTTTTGAAGGCGAGAGGACATGTGTCGCCATAGAGACAGACACAACAGGTGAATGCGTGCAGTTCCCTGCAGACACGAGGTTATTATGTGTTCCGCTTAAGGCAGTGGCTCCACATAGAAAATGAAAAATGGGGTATAGTCTTTCCTTGAAAACACATTTTTGCCCGCATTCATTTGATAACGAGACGGACTTACTCTTTGCGCCTGCGTCCGTGGAGGAAGCCGGCCCACTCGAAGCAGGTCTTCTTACTTCCCACCCAGAAAACCGAGGGAATGCCCACCACCAGCATCATCAGGTATTTCATTAGGAACACGGCCACGACCGGCCGACTGGTCTGCTCCACCTGGAGAGAACAGAGAAATGTTAAATATTAACTCGCCAAGCGTCCCACAAAGGCCACGGAGGGTGTCGAAAAACACCGGCTGAAACAGACAAAGTTCAACAAATATGTCAAAAACAGGAAGCACAAGGAAATGCTTCTGAAATGCAAAAGAACTCCGATGCAGCACACGGCCTCTGATGGCAGAGGGCAGTACTTTACAACAGCTGTGTGGCTCAAACAGGATATTGGCATTCCAAAATAGGTCTAAATAGGGCTGATTAAGCATGGAATTCCCCCCAAACGCTGATGAAGTATTTATCTCTCGTCGCCTTACAGGTATGACTATGTGATGACAGAAGTTCCGTTTTGGGAGAACTTCAAACACTGTGGTTGGGATGAACTCAATGAAATCGGAGAATCTGGAAAAGGCTTACACAGAAAATCAACCGTTCCATTGTGTGTATATACACTATACAATTCGATATTACAATTAGACTTTTTTTTCAAATGTCCAATGAAAAGTATTTTAGCACTCACGCTATCTCCTAAAGAGACTCCTCGGGGGGGGGGAGGGGGGGGACGACTCTCACAAAGCTTAAGCCTTACTTGCTTTTGAAAAAAAATAAAAAAACAGGGTCCAGGAGAATCGGTATGTATTAATTAAGTGCAGTCCGTCTCGCCCAGGATGCGATTAAAAGTCTCAGATTCAGATCCCGAGATAAAACAAGAGGTTCTGAGCCTTCTGTAAATTACCACCCCCCCCCCCCCCCCCCCCCCCCCCCCCACCCCACCCCACACACACACAAAAAGCGAGCGAACAATGCCAACAGAGTCTTCAATTATCCCAAATCATGCAATTGTACCTTCTTACACACACGCCAGCATTTGCACGCAACCCTCCCCTTTGGGTAAAGATCAAATAACACAGCAATACCGAAATTCCAGAGCCACAATAAGAAGTAAAGGGGGTCTCTACGCGCACGCACGCACGCACGAACGAACGCACGCACAGACAAGTACCTGCACCTGCTCCCACCCTCTCACAAGGCGCAGCTCGTCGGTCGCAAACAAGCCGACGCTCTTCTTTCATCAAAGCACTTTTGCAGCACTCGGTTTAAATAATCACAGGAAAGGGAAACATAAACGAACGCTCCTGAGGTTTTCCCCCACCTCACCTCACGTTTTATGTGTGAAACTGACGAAAAGCTTTCATTCGGTTGTGTGTACAATCGTTCCGGGGGGCCGTCTCTGTCTGCATTCAGCACTTTTGATTTGGTTATTAATTTTGCACCAGACGGTATGAATCATGTCACTCCCACCGCTCCTCACCAAAAGCTACAAAGAAATCATAGAGTACAGGCAGCAGAGCATGACTGAGCAGGCCCTGAGAGAGAGAGAGAGAGGGAGAGAGAGAGAGAGAGAGGGAGAGAGAGAGAGAGAGAGAGAGAGAGAGAGAGAGAGAGAGAGAAGAGAGAGAGAGAAGAGAGAGAGAGAGAGAGAGAGAGAGAGAGAGAAGAGAAAGAGGAGAGAGAGAGAGAGAGAGAAGAGAGAGAGAAGAGAGAGAGAGAAGAGAGAGAGAAAAGAGAGAGAAGAGAAAATAGAGAAAAGAGAGAGAGAGAGAGAGAGCGAGAGAGAGAGCGAGAGAGAGAGCGAGAGAGAGAGAGACTAAAGTGTGTGTGTGAGAACCAGCTGAGAGAGTGAAAGACAAAGAGACAAAGGAACAGAGTAAAACAGAGATGGTAGTCTTATGTGGAGCTGGTCTGGTGAGCTGCATTAGCTGAGCTAATGATGTATGCTGCACTCTGCCCCGCCACACACACACACACACACACACACACACACACACACACACACACACACAAATACCAACTCACTCAGCCATACCACTCTTGTCTCTTGTCACTCATTCACTCAAAGCATATAGTATTTGGTTTCGTTTGCTACAACTTTGTTTTTTTTGTTTACATTATGTGTAGTTTTCTCCTTGATTTCTAACAATAAGCACCCTTTAATTAAGGTTGATTGCTGAGTTCTGGGAGACAGTGGTATCAAAGTCTGATGAGGGCCAGAACTAACAACGTCATATAGCTTGTGAGCAAAATGAGCTTGTGTGTGTGTGTGTGTGTGTGTGTATTTGAAGGAGAAAACGAATGCCAGTCCAAAAAAAGGTCAAATCAGCTTTCAGTTGTAAGCTTCAATTACAGCCTGACCTTCAGAATAAAGAATACATCAGGTTTCTGGCCCTAACGGACTCCAGGCATGACCTGAGCAGTCATCTTTTTTCAGACCGGTAGGTAGTGGGTTATTTATCACAACTTTGAAAGTAATTTATATTTGTCAACAGGTGGGGGATCTGTTGCTGTATTTGAACATGCATAAATATTGCTTTAGACCTGTTCCAAGCAAGCTTTCCTCCACAACAGCTTCATAAATACTTCCCCATTATCCAATATATTTGGCGAGGACTGGCAACATCGTGGGGCCTTCCCCCCCCCAACCCCTCCCCATACATGTTCTCACCCCTCTGACCTTGTAGGGGCAGGGGATGTGATAGCTCCGGCAGTTCTCCTCCATCCACGTTGTCTCCCAAATATCGCGGTAGGTGTGTTCGTAGAGGTAGCAACCGATCACGGTCAACAGGGGGACAAGGTAGAGCACAGAGAACACTCCCATCCGGATCATGAACTTGACGAGTTTGGTCTGGTTTTCCTTCTCCAGAGGGATCTCCATGCGCACCCGATTCAGCGCCACAATGCCCACCAACAGGAGAGAGACGCCCACCTGAAGAGAGAGGAAGAGAGGCGAAAAGTCGGGACAAAACATGGCGAGGGATGACGGACGACCATGCAGCCACCCGTTTGCCGGTCTTGGAATCTCTCCATACTTTCTGACAGCAATGCATCACTCCTTTCATCCACCCACCCACTTTACTCACCGCCACGTTGAGGCAGAGCGGTGCCAGAACGAACCACCTCAGGGCGTCTATGTCATACAGGCCTATGAAACACACTCCACTGATCCCATCTCCTTCTATTTTGTTCAGGGCCAACAGGGTGACAGTCAGGGCCCCCGGGAGCCCCCAGGCAACGGCGTGGAAGAGGAGGGCTTTCTTCTCGATGGCCTCGCTACCCCATTTAGGCACAGCGGCAAGGAACCACGTTATTGTGAGTATGACCCACCACAAGCTACCAGCCATGGTGAAGAAATAGAGGACCATGAAGAACAGTGTGCACACCTAAGAGAGGAGAGAGGGAGAAATAAGTGCTTAGAAATCGTCAAATTATGTTGGCCCAATCACATCAGAATCCGAATCTCCTTTTTGATTAATTTGAACATCTTTTCACATGCATGAACCGCTTCTTTGTCAATGGGGAAACGTTATGTTATTCATTTATCATCAACAATCATGACGGATAACATCTTACATTGTCCAAGAAATTTAGATGAAATAAAAAAATACAATTATTAAAAAGTGTGCTCAAAGATTTCTAAAAAATGATCAAAATTCTCATAAGCAAGGTTTTTTTTTTTTTTTTCCCTAAATGGTCCAATAAATGAAACTCAAATGATGCGTCTCACAGGCCTTTACCAACCGACAAAAATCCACATGTAATCGGTGTTAACCGCAGCTCTCACCTTGTTGTGCGAGCCCTGCGTTATGGTCGAAGCTCTGAACTGAGACGGGCTGACAGCATTGCACGCTACCCGGTCCTCCAACAGGAAACCGAGGAAAAACACCAGGGAGACCATGACATAACACACAGCGTAGAAGATTATCGGACGCTCAGGGTATCGGAACCTAACGAAAAACAAACGCGAAAGAAGACCCACATTGAATGACGTTGTTAGAATGTTGGTGTTACTTAGTACGTTAAGTTTTAGATCAACAACTGTTTCTCTGTTTAGATCAATTTGTTGGAAAAAAAAAAAAACACTGTTTCAAACAAACTAAAATATTCCTATAAACAGCCTAAATAGGTCCATGAAAGATTCTCGACAGCCATTCCAACCTGGTGACGTCGATGAGAAATGTCAGGAAGGTGAAGAGCGTTGCAGAGAGACAGACAATGGACACGACCCCTATGAAGTATCGGGTAAAGGTCAGCTCCTGCTGGTTGAAGAACATGGAGGGGCAGGGGGCAGAGCAGTCCTTCTTGCCCATGAAAGAGTAACCCAGCTCTGGATCGACCTTGAGCTCCCTGGGACACCAGAAACCGTAGTCTCTCTGGACGGTCATGGATGACTGATCGGTGGGCTCGGAGTCCGTTTGCAGGTCCTCCGGACGGGGATATGGCTCTAGGCAATCTGGGAACCTGGAATGTAAATAATCGGGTCGTTAGAGCACGGGGGCCCTCGTTGATATAAGTATTTATTTCTTTTTAATTTTTTTTTAGACAAAAACAAAAAAATTGCATTTCAACCCGCAAGAGGTAAAGGTTTATTGTCGGTGTGGACTGCATTGGTAAGTTAGCTGAGCACAAACAGAGCTGACAAACACAAAGAACTCCAAAGCTGGAGTTAAACGGTTTTTATAAGTGGGATACGCCCAATTAAGAAGCCAACATCTGCTCGGTGTTTTTGTGGATGTTTCCGTGTGTTTTACGAAGAGAGAGCGCACGTGTATGAAAACACCCAAGTCGACATGCTCTCTCTCTCTCTCTCTCTCTCTCTCTTTCTCTAGTGATGCATTATTGCATCACTAGTGTCCCGAAATATGAAGAATGAAAAGATACATAGATTCAATAAAATAGATGGGGTTTAATGGACATTTTTTTTTATATTATTATAATTTTTTTTAAACATTTTTTTTTTTTTTTTAGACATTTAAAAAATAACACCTTGTACAGCTGTAATGGCAATACCGTCATATCGTGATACTTTCGCTCAAGGTGATCATACCATCCCATGCCCAGTGACGACGCGAAATGCTCACCTGCTGCACTCCATGTCATCTGGCCATGCCAATCCAAATATCTCCATGAGTTTGTGGCACTCGTCTTTGGCCCTGAGGCAGAGAGACCGACACGGCAGGGACACCCGGCCGTAGACGGTACACACGGGGGCGTACAGGGCACACAGAAACATCCTCAGGTCAGCACTGCACGCCAGGTTCACCATGGGATGAAACGGCTACAGAGGGGACAGAGATGGAGAGAAATAATGAGACAAACAGGTTTTCCATGTTCATGTCTCCAACCACTCTTGGGACGAAACACCTACAATATATGTTTCATCTTACAATGTTATATTCTAACGTCGATGAACCAGCCGGTTGGCTTTAAATCTGTGGGAAAGTGTGACGTGACCACACACACACACACACACAGTCACATACTCGAGTACACACAGGCTCAGGAAAAAAGTGAACTGCTTTCGGGGGCACATGTTTGACCTGAAATAGCCATGGATGGAGGGAGGGACAGCGAGGGGGACATGTTCGTTCTAACTCCTCCGCAGCAATGTATACTAGTCGGAAAACCATCAATATTTAGGAGCTAATGAAATATGTATAGATGCGATCATATTACAAAATATCCCTTTGATGTGGAGGAAAAAAAAAAAAAAAAAACAGACCTGAAGGCTGAGCCACAGCCATACGTCAATACGCTGAATAAACATTCAACATGCCATTCCACGCAGGAAAGACGATATATTCTGTTCCCTAGAGGTCAGTCTGATGTGACCTTCAGGCTGCTGGTTCAAAACCACAGAGGGACTGGAACATTTCTAAATGTCATAATACTCATCTGTCTTTCACTGGACCAAATCCATTAGGTTTTTACAATTGATTCTCCGCCCTGCCCGTTATATCTCCTGTCATCAGAATCTGTGTCTCTGAATCACCCACTGTGTATAAAGGGATGACTCTGCCCGGCTGCCGCACAGCGCATAACATGTCGGACCACTGCTGACACGCGAAAATGAACCAAATAGAATTTGGGTCCATAAAAAATTTAAAAAAAGAGGGTGGCGCCAGTAGGCAGGTTATGTCATTAAATAGTAAATGTATACGCCAATGTAAAACATGGTTTCTCTATGTAATGTGAGCAGGTAAGTGTTGTAAGCCTCAAGTGCGGGTGTGCATTTCCGCTTTTGGCAGCGCACACACACACACACCTACCGCTGCATAGTCAACATAATTTACTAATATGTGCATACGTCAGCCAGCAACCGTATGAGCATATATCCAGCCATTTAAACGTTGTCAGTGTTGCTCCGACTACTGTAACTGAACAATGAGAGCAGCGCCATCGCAGCAATAAATGGAGAGCAAGGGGGACAAAACGATTAGGCTGCTCGCAAGGATCACTGCACTTTATGCATGTGCACGTGAAAAGTGTATACATTTGACACAAAACAGTGCACTTGCATTGATTGCCTATCGCAAAACCTATAGTAAATGCCTACAGACTGTATAAGTGCATCCGCGCATAAATGACTATGGGTGCTTCTGTGTGGAGTCAGGCCTGAGTGTGTTTTGATCATTCTCAATTGCCGTGTTCTAGATGTGCACACTGGCGAGAGCATCCACCAGTAAATGGGTGCAGCGGTGCAGGGGCTGTGTGACATAGTTTCGAATATTGCACAGAAACATGTACGCACGCAAGCACGCACGCACGCACGCACGCACGCACGCACGCACGCACGCACGCACGCAACCCATGCACGGTTCACACTGTATCAGGACAGATGGACAGGAACTACATTGGTTTTAGATGGAGGCGAAAACTCATACTTTACTAGCTGAGGTGATTAAATACATCACTTGTAGACTGGCTGACATGTAATATCAAGTAATGTACGGTGACTATATCGCGACAGTACTTGAGTACAGGAGCGATCAGTCACATGTGAACCTCCAAATAATCATATCAATTACTGTACGTTCAATGATTACACCAGAAACAGTGCCATGCATAAAATCAAAGGCAACGTGTTCTCCCTTTGAAAGAGACTTCCATTCTGTGGAACATGGAAAAGGAAAGCTTGCAATAAGCTCGGATTATATTGGTTTCCGGGGGAAACCTCCTCAGTGCAGCCCACAGTGATGGGTACCCTCTGCAGTCTCAGTTTGCACAAGTATGCTTGTTGTCCTTCCGTTTCTGCATGTATGCAACGTAGACATGTCGACAACAACAACAACAACAACAGATTCACAAGCTTGCCCGAGGGCACACTTAAGTGAGTCCTAGCTTTCAGCACGAGTGTGTCAGGCATAGTGCAGCGATTCGGAATGTCTCCTCACGCTGAACTCCGCCGCGAATATCTGTGCGACTCCCGTGTCCTCATTCTCCGCTGTTCTCCGGTGCGTGCAAGTATACGTCTGCCCGTCGCTATAGTGCAAGCATGTCCTAGTTTGTGAGTTTTTCGATGCGTGTGTGTGTGTGTGTGTGTACTAGTCAATGCCTGTGTGCAGATATCTGTGTGCAATTATTCTGACAGTCAGAGCAATTGCCCCCTATCTCTGACCACAAAGAGAATATTGATATTAAGTGGCCTAACCCCCCCCCCCCGAAGAGAGAGGAGGGGGATGGCAATCAGCGTTCCATGCAGGGCAGCCAGAGTGTATCGTCTGGCATTTTGTAGTCAGTTGTGATAGAAGCACAGGGAACAGAAAGCATAAAAAAAAAAAAAAAAAAAAAAAACCCTCAAACCTGGCCCCGAGGGTAGAGGCACTCTGCTAAAACATGAAGTGATTTAGGAGAAGATAAGAGTGGCGAGCGGAGGATATTACATCAAGAGGAAATGTAGTGCGTCGGCTTTGGGCAATCAATCTCAAACTGGTCGTTATCACTTTTCCCTGCCTTCAGTGTGTCGTGGACCTAATCCATTTAATAGCAGAAAAGAATTTGCTCCTAGACATAGTGTTGAGTACCGACATGTTTTCGGAGACCAATTCAGAAGGCAGCATTAGCCCGCTTCCTCTACACAAAGTCATCGGGACGTTTCTTTTGGCCCCTGGGTTGTTACGATAAAATTACGATACTTAGGATTTTGTTCCCGTAGCCAATTTCCAATGCATTTGAAGCCTAAATGCATTTGGCGTTAGCGAAAGGCTAATGGAAGGTTACAAACAAACAACACCTCTGTAGACTTCAGTGTTACCTCGTCTGAGCTTGCGCTGCCGCTGAATGGCATCTGTTCATCTCTGAGATAAAAGGCCTTTGTGCCCTCCTCGCTAGTGCCGCCTTTAAGGCCAAGCTACTGTGGTGGACGGCACTTACTCTGCCAGACCTGCGTTTTAAATGCGACAAGTTAAAGTCTACGGGGGGGGGGGGGGGGGGGGGAAAAAAACCA
>JAFBJU010002359.1:12941-76161 GCA_016785305.1 Colistium nudipinnis
GGCGGGGGGGGGGACATAAAACATGCCAATAGACCTGTATCGTGCGGAAAAAAATACATGAATTACAATTGTAAAAGGTTATTATGCAGACCACATGCCAGCTTAATGGCATTAGTCAAACAGGGCCTCGACTTGAAAGCTCCCCCGCACAGTGGGGTTGAGACCCAAGCCAATTCATATTGGCAAAGACAAACTTTTAACCATTAAATAATTCAGCTTCCACAAGGAACCACATGTGCGGTCGAGAGCCGTGAAATAAACGACGGTGTTCGGGGAAACCTTATCTATTGAATGAATTAATGATGTCCCTCTGCAATGGCAATCGTACGGTATCTTAAGCTATTCTTGACGATATTGTTCAACAGCGACGGGAACCCACTCCGTTGTCTTAATGCAATCACCAAAAACACATTTCCATTTGACTGCCAACACTTATTCCGCAAAGAAGCAGATTTCCTCAGCCATCGATTGAAGCCCCAATTAGACGACACTCCAAATAAACGGCAGGCTAAGAGAGGGACGAGAATCAATTTCGCAAAACAAAATCAATGGCTTATTTGTGAGTGCGTGTTTTACACAGAGCATTCCGAATAAGAGGCACGTCGGGTATTTGAACACAGAGGGAAATAAGAAAAAAAAGCCCCCGACCGGTCCACCTCTCATTCAATAGAGGGATTAAGTTTCTTTCTCTTCACTCCTTCTCTCTAAAGAAACTCAGCAGGAGGAGAGAGAGAGAGAGAGGGAGAGAGAAAACGAAAAAAAAAAAAAAAAACGTGAACAAAGAAAAACAGAACGAAAGCGGCATAAGATTAACAGTCACGTAATGCAAGTTATTATGCTTTGGCAAACAAGATGCAGATGCCAAAAAAACAGCAGCAAGCAGTGCATGCAGCATAAAAAAGAAACGGGCGGTGTGGCATGAGAAAACGTTTTGCTCTAGTTTGTAAAGTGCTGCTTTCCTACCACGTGTGTTCCACTCAATCTCTCTTTGAGATTGAGAACCATCGCGGATGGTGACAATGCGACTGAGCACCTTGGCGCAACGCGCGTAAATCGCATAAATAGCGTGGCAGTAAGGTTTTTTTGTTCCATTTCTCGGGTGTCCTCAATACAAACAAACTAAACTGGCTGAACCACTAACCATGTTCATGGCAGTGTGGAGTCTAACGACCCGCACCGACTCAAATCCAAAAACAAGAAGACTACCGGTAATATGAATTTATGGCCATGGTCTAATGTGTGTGAGTTGAACATCCAGTGTGTGTTGTTTGTTTTGGGGGGGGAGGGGGGGTGGGGGGTCATGACTGTCGTAGAAAATCCAGTTAGCCAACTCTGCAGAAGCTCCTACACATTGTCAAGAGCAGCAGGAGCAGGAGGAGGAGGAGGAGGAGAAGGAGGAGTATGACGGGAGGGAGCGAGGCAAAAAGGAGAAAAACTGGAGTGGCATGGAGCAAAGACTGACGGTTTCCCGGTGGATTAGGGAGTCAAATGGATTGTAAGGGGTATTTAGAGTGTGAGAACCTGAAATGAACACACAGACACACACACACACACGCACACACGCACACACAGACACACACACTCTTCCTGAAACTGTCAGCAGCTTTGTATTGTGGTCAGATCTAGGTGACAGGCGGTTGGGTCTAAGCCGCCAAAGAAACAGCTCCTCAGTTAGTTGGCAAGTCCCCCGAAAAGGTGTCTCACTCAATGTTGTGATGTTGAATGCGTGGCATTTCACGCAGGCCCGGATTTCCACACGCAGCCAAACTGTTCTCTTCCTTCCAAGCGGCTTGTCGGTTAAGTGCTCTTTGAAGCGCTTTCAGCACTACAGTGATCAAGTGCTTTCGAGTGGTTAATTATGATGCAAAAACCACTCAAATATGGATTAAATGATCTGAACAGCTATTAATCATTTCCAAAAATGTTTAAAAAAAAAAGCCTGTTTTTTTATAGACTGATCAAAAAAAACGGATAAGCCTTTTGAGTGATTTTTTTTATTGATTCATTTTTTAACAAAAAGGTACTAACATGCAATTATTAACAAATGAGATAATGGGCCATCTCTGTCCCACACCATAACTCACTTCCAATGCGGTCAGTCGAGCCCTGCAGCACAAACGCTGGCAGACCACATCGGCTCTATGCCTCCACTAGCCTCCTACAACATAACATCCCCGCAACGTCCGCCGTTGGGCTACGAGGACCAAATCTTTCATTCTTTCATTCATTCATTCATTCATTCTGCACGAACTCTAATATTCTGCCCCTCCATTTCCCCTCCTTGTAATCAAACCATTAGCGGCGTCCTCCTTATTGCACTATACATGAAATCCAATTACATTCGCTCTCCCCACGGCGCGGGAGAAATGCATTGTTTCCGTTCCCGCCATCACTTTCTCCTCGCAGCAGCTCATCTATTATGATTTTTTTTATCCTCCATGCACCACCACTGTCTACTTACTGCCGAGTCTCCACTTTTACCGGCCACGTTCAATCTTTGAGCGTTTTGCGGTTTCTCGCTCCATAATGCACACATGATCAATGTGGTTGTTGGACAAATTCACACAAAACGCGCGGCCGCGCGCGCACAAACACACACCGACGCGCGCACACACTTGTCAGAGAGACAGGCGGTGGCCGTGAACAGATGAACTGGACGGAGCACGATGCTCTCCACTTTAATCTCTGAAAAGACAGTTAAGAAAGGGGCGCCCTTCTCCCACACTCTCTCCCTCTTCATTTGTTCATTTGTTCGTCTATCCGTGTCCATACATCGTTCAGTTGGGAGGGCTGGACAAAGCCGTTAATGGCATTCCCCTTCACGTTCACTTCCCCCCTCCTCCTCTTCCCATCTTCTTTCTCCTGTATTCATCTCTTATTTTCCTTGCCTCCCATTTATTCTTGGTAATTATTCTGACATGCACTTATCCTCCTCCTCTCCTTTCTCTCCTTCCAACATCAGCATTCATTGATTTCCCCTCCTCTTTTATCCTGCCATTTCAGATAAAAAAAACAAAAAAAACAACACCTCTTAGCCACATCGTCAACGTATTCCTTTCTGTTTTCTTATTCATGTCCACGATTTCTTTGTTCCACCCAACCCCGTGATTCTATCTTATCTCCTATCAGACAATGCTCAACGTTCAGGAAAGGAAAATAATAACCTGAAATGACATATTCATCCACTTCAATCATGTTGGTCTATGCCAGACCACAATGAAGACAGGGAAACATGCGGATTAGCTATGTCTCAGCATCATATGAACAAAAATGGACACTATTCTTCTCACTGCTGTGGGTGAAGTGCGTGTCGTTCGAATAGGCCATATTTCTCCATGACTGTGCGCACTCTGACTGTCAATATCAAAGACTGAGTTTCAATTGGCCAAACGAAAAACATCACTTGAGAGCCACGTGTATTTCAGGTTAAAATATTATATTGTCCTTGTTTATATTATCAGTCCTTTCCCTCCTCCGTTTCTCCTTGGTTTAGTCCAGAACATGCACTCATATTCCAATTTCCCCTCCCCTGCCTGCCTGCCTGTCTCTCTCTCTCCATTCCTCCCCTTCCTTCTCTGCCTATTTAAGTACCATGGCAACAGGTGATGTGGAGGCTCTCATACGACTATGTCTCACTGAGGATAAGAAGCATGAGCGCGTGCGCACATACACACTCGCAGCAGGGCTCTTTAAAGAGTAAAACCATCCAAAGAGTAAAGCAAACTCACACGAGGAGTGAGTAGAGAGAAGGTGTCAAAGAGAGAATTAAAAAAAAACTAAAAGGCGTAGGAAGGAGAGTCAAATGAAATGATGGAACTATAGATGGGAAGCCAAAACCACCCACATTCTAACGCCAGGCAAGCCATGTGCATATCCATCTGCTTATCATAAATGTATGTTACGGTCAGACCAAATCGCACTGTTGAAGCACTAGACGTATATATGTAACTTAGTATATTAGTTTATGATTTATACATTTTTTACAGAAGGCACAATTAATGTGCAAATGTAATAAACAGATTTGCCATCCATAATTTGGACCCGGTTCCGTTTTTAAGCCTAACATGCACCCAAAACAGTGTGCAACAGACTGGTTGCAGACTGGGTGGACATTTTTTGTACATGCTGCAATACAGGCAACCTTTATTTTCTGAATCAAAGGGCAACGTCCAACGATTTGCTAGTGGCGATTACTTTTATTTTAAAAATGCACGTGATTATATGCATTAATATGCAGTAGGAGTTGTTCTTGGAAAGCTGACGGTTGAATGTGGCTTAATAAGTACAATTAGTAGCACTAGAGCTCTTAAAGCTGATGCTGTGCCTGACCAGCAGTATGCTGGAAATGTTAGAGCTGCCTTTTGTTCAGTGGCTTTGCGTGAGAAGGGGATAAATGGTGTATGTGTGTGTGTGTGTGTGTGTGCGCGCGCGCGTGCGTGCGTGTGTGTGTGCGTGTGCGTGCAAGTGGGAAGCTGGGCTTAGCAATGAGAGTTAAACATCTCCTTCTCTCACCAAACACACACACACACACACCCACACAGTTCCCAGGCTAGGTCATGGGTTCAGATTAAGACCATAAGACATGACTAACCTATATAAATGTGTTGAATCAGAGTTAAACACTACTGTTTTCATCATCCTCACAACGCGGCCGGATGTGTGTGCATCCACAAGTGGCCTGGAGTTTTGTTGCTTTCACCTTGTAGTGCATTTGAGCAATTGCGCTCATCACAGACTGACTCAGTTCAGTGTGAAACTCTGAATTGAGGATTCACATTTACTTGTTTGTTTTTCTCACGTAAAAAAAAAATAAATGTATAAAATGTATAAAAATACGACACGAACGAAATTTTGATTTGATGTACCATTTGTGTCCGGCGCAATTGCATTAAAAGCATAACGACAACGTCTATAGTCCAGATGAACTGAAGATATTAGTAGGTTAGGGGAATTCAAGCTATTTTCGTAAATTCTTTTGCAGCGGGCAGTAGCTGAGCAATGAAAACCTCGCGAATCTTTCCTCAAATCTCTCTTTGGGGAGCATTGTGAGGCTGGGTAAGCGGCAGTGGCAACTATGCTGATGGGAACGGTCTGCCAAAAAACAGCACCAGGCAGTGCCTTTGTTCTGTGCATAAATAAATGATTGCTTTATTTGGGCTAGCGGCCTCAATAGACTCTGTCAGAATAAGCAGGATAATCAAGAGTTCAGCGGAAAAAAGGGGAACTTTAAAACTGAATGAGGACCTGTCTGTCTCTTACAGAGAATAGGGTAAGCCTCTTCAGATGCACTAAAGAGCATGAAAACACACACAGACACACACGAACACAGACACACACACAGCCAATGCAACCAAGTCATTACACACCCACCTCTATCAAACCTAATTCTCTCTTTCGTTTTCACACACACACAAAGAAAAAAAAACACAACAGACCACACTTAAGCACCCTCACCCCCCAACTCTCAGGATTTGGCACACACACTCACCCTCTGTTGTGGAGACCTGGTGGCCTCGGGGTGGCCCTACTTAGACAGAGCAGTCTTATTTTGAAGGACAGGACCCCATGCTGAGAGGAACCAACACTGGAGACAGAAGGGTCTGAAGACTTTACGCAACCCGTCACTCTATTCCCCCACTGTATAGTCTCTGGCATCTTTTTGTGACAACCACAGATTAATCTCACCGCTCGTCCAACTCAAACGCACCGTTAAATCGACATTCAGTTCAAACTTTCTGGAGTAACCTATATTCATTCAATCTTCAAGGAAAATAACAGGCACTATAATTCTGTTATGGCATCTACAATGGCTCGTGGTCTGCGATAGATAGTACAAATGAACCAATTGAAATTCAAGAATAAGAAACAATATTATGCAAGACCTGAAAGGCAATTTTTAGACTGTGATTAAGTGCCAAGCTCTCCGCAATGACAATTTCCTCTACCTATAGCCATTTATTTTTTAATGGGTTTATATATTCTTCACCAATAACCAATGTACTGAAAGAAACTCTCGCCCCTAAATAATTTCAGGGGGGTACCATTTTCATCTAATTTACCATATTAGCGTCACATTACAGTCGAATGGGTACTTGTGCATGTAACCAGAAGCCTGCTGAATGAAGAGAGAATGGCTCACAGTGTTTACATGCAGTGAAGTAGTGAGGTTACCGCCAGCTCTCTGCAGTAACTTGATATATTTGATGTATGTCAAGCAAACCCTGTTTCTGGTTTCCTTAACAATGCATGCATGTACTGGGCAGCAGTGACTGCTGCGTGGTCAAATTAAGGACAACATAATGACAATGCAACATGCATCCCTGTAAATTCAAAACTCACTCTATAGTCTACATTAGCTGGTCTCTATGGATGAACATGAGGCCGTAAATAATAGACACACGCACACTTTAAGGAAAATCTGTTCGCTTTCTACTTGTAAAGCCTGTTCCGTCGGTCTGAATTTTTCCTCAGCAAAAGAAAGGAAGAAAAAAAAACAACTCACCAATACACGTTTACTGTCTACAGTGCTCTTAAATGTAAGTCATGTTGGGGAAAAAAAGGGAAATTATTTCACTGTTCATTTTTGTATAGTGATCAGTTCATTGTGATGGACTCTAGGTTCCTGTCAAATTATATTTCTCAAATTATGTGATGGGGTAGGAGACAAACCACAGATTGGGTTGCTATTTTCTTCACAAACAGTGTGGTTTATTTTGGCCCAATCTTTCTGCGGCAGGACCGCTATAATCTCTTTCAATTATGGATCCAAATAACAAATAAAACCACATTTAAAATGCCCAGTGTTGCCATAACAATTTTCCGCTTTAAACTTCACAAACTGCCCAGCTCTTGTATTTTTCCATTCAATAATTAAAAGATGATGGGAATACTATTTCTATTCAATACAAAGAAAAGGCAAAATTAAGAAATGTAATTTTAACATAATTGCTAGAATTGTAAAGTTTTGTTACTTTCTAATTTAATAAAAAGTGTATTTAAATTAGTAAATTGTTTTCCAATAATTTGCAAAAAAAAATATATATATATATATATATATATATATATTTGTACATACTTAAGAAATTAATCAAATATTTATTTAACTTAAAACAAATAAATATTACATTTTTAGATGGCCTTTATTCAAGACTAACTTAGATCAGAATGAGAGAGCTAGTAGGCCACACGTGCATGCGGGACACAGTAGTTCAGCAGAGTAGCCCTAACACACATGCAACAAAAGGTAGTGTTTCCCAGGTAACGGTCTCCAGCTTAGTTTGACAAAGTGCACCCACACAAACATCATCCCTTTCAGGCAAGGAGGCAATGTCATGTCGAGGAAAAAAATATATATTTTTCAGTTTTAAGAAAACCATAATATTAGGGTCATGCCATTTGATCGTTTTTTTCGTCTCTTAGCGGAGACACACAATCCTAATGATGTCTAAATCTCTGTGTCTAATGTAAACCCTCAAATAACGTCACAAGCCACAGCACATCCTCTGGGAACCATAACACGCTGTGGCAGCTGGACACTACAGGAGTACGGCCCGGGCCTGATGTCCCAGGGGTTGTATGCAGGCAAAAAAAAAAAATATGGCAACATGCACTCACATCGACACACACACTCACGAAATCATATTCCTAATCATTTTACGATTTAAACACTCATATTTGAAAGCCATTTGCCTTGCCTTCCACTTTCCCATCTAATATTTCATTCTCTCACCCACTTGGCTCAGGTTTAATTGACTATTGTGGCAGATGGGGTGGCGGTTGGCCTGTGGGAATCAATGTCTTCATTGTGGTACTGAGCGAGAGATTAGCAGTTAGTTAGCAGTAGTGAGAGATGACAGCTGGCACCATTAACCTCTCCTGTCACTCGCTGGCGCGCGCGCGCACACACACACACACACACACATTCAGAGAGAAAGAGGGAGAGAAAAGAAAGAGAGTTGGAGGAAATATAAGTGTTCCTTAGCCTGGCTCAGCAATTACACCCAAAAGAACACCGCTCTTTGCCTGAAGCCCGTCACTCAAACATGTTAATCGTCTCCACACTCACACCGCGCTAATCCATTTTTAACTTGGCTCCACATCGAAAAAGGAGGAGGGAGTAGAGGCCATATTTCCAGCGTCAGTCAAGGCCCATGACTCACCGAGAGCGCATCTTCGCTCTTTTCAAAGAGAACGGTGTATAAATATATTTCGCAATCCAGGCCTTGAATATGTCTCGACCTATGAACCTGGAATACCCCGGAAGGCAACTCGCAGCGAGCACCGTGACGGCCCACAGGAACGATCAATCTACCATTGGAGAAAGACAAGACATGGGAGCTTTGAGGCAGAGCAAACGTTCATCATGCCATATGACCTTAAAACAACATCTGCCGCGAACAGCTCCTCTCTTGATAAGGCATTTCAAAAACTATGTGCAGACTTGGCGGCAGTTGTTCTCCTGCATTTTGTAACACGTGAAACTAAGATTGATGTTAACGCATCAATCTCTACTGTTATTTGGAAAAAAAAAAAAACATATGCACTTAAACAATACCCATCCTCTGCTCCAGGAAATCTTGAAAACCAGAACTGACTTCATGGATAAAAGGGATGCGGGTATAAGCAAATATTTAACCTTTATCGTGAACTTTACCAAACAGCAGTGGCGTTGGACGGAATGGCAAAATGATTGCAACTCTCAACAACGGCATGCAACAAGAACATGAGCTTTCTGTCTCAATGTAAATAATATCAAACCACCATTAACCGACAATGTCATACAGCAATACTAAGGTCACTTTGTAGATGGTAATTCCTAAAGCACTGCATGAAGCAAAACGTGGAACCCCTCTCATTAGAACAAGGCTATTTCTCTATTAAGATAGCTTCTCTTGAACACTCTCATACCTACACATACACAAACGTACATGCGGGTATACACACGCACAGTTGATATGCAGCCATGAGGGATATTATTACATTTCCTCCGGTGCTCCCACCAGGACTGCCATGTCGGGTCCAAACGGACCCGAGCAGGAAGACTAACGGGCTCCTGTCGCTACACAACCATCTTCAGAAAGCTGTCTCTTCCGTGACTGCAGGGACTGAGGGTGTCAGTTACTTGGCTCTTTCTGCATCTGGGTCAAATCAAGTTCAACAACAGTTGCGTCTTACAGTCCCCGACCCAGCGTGTTTTGACACGACACTGGGGAATTGGCTGGATTTAAACATTTGCATGGTCCTTAATGTGCCGAGTGAATCCTATGACAAAAGGAAAATAGGCGCGCCGGAGAGGGCGCACTGTGACATTTCAAAGCGCACGGCTGTCGGCTCAGAATAAAACCTGCGTCTTCATCCTCTATGGTCTAAAAGGTAGAGAGTGGCATCAGTGTCTCCCGCTGTGCAAAGATTGGCGGTAGAAAATGTTAGAATTCCCTCTCTGTGGACAAACGTTCAGAGAACAGCACGGCAAATGTTGAGTCGATCACTTGGCGGACACAGGAAAACATTATTAGCTAAAACTAAAGATCCCACGGGATTACCCCTCCAAAGGTGTCACGATCCATCTGCTCTTCAACAGGGGCAATTTAACATTGCAACTATGAAGAGCTGGATTTATTTAATGCGATATGCGCCGTCCGTTCGTCTTCGTCCAACTATTAACCGCAGTTGCATGGTAGCCGAAACAATGCTATGCATGTCTGCTTGTGTCGTGAAACGGACATCCACAGACATTTGGATTAAGAATTAGAAGCGTTATAATGCAATTGTCCGGTTATTTAAAGAACCCAGTCTAATATTGCCTCTAAAACAGGCTGGGGTCTCGCCTGCAAGGAGGCTTTCTGGATTGTTCAGAATAAATGAAACTTACTTTACTGTCTTTTTTTCCTCCCCCCCCAGGTATTTTCTAGGTAGTCAGTAAAACGAACGCACCCAAACATGTCCAGATCACAAACACATACGTATTTCTTGAAAATAGACAATTACGCCAAGTTATTGAGCAACACCTCGCTTCGCACCCGTCCTCCTCTCTCTGGGGAGAAACAAAGGAGTCGAAAAAAAAAAAGAAGAGGCCACATGATACGGATGGATAATGTGTCTCTAGTATTTCCACCCGGTGTGTAACACTGCGTTGTTCGCCCTCTGCCGCGAAAGCAATGCCTTTGTGAGTATCAGTCACATAAAGCACCTCGTTGCAATTTATTTTTCCTGCTACCGTCCCTGCTCGCATGGCACCATCTGTCTGTCAGCTCCTGTGAGCCCATACACATTCATCTAACGACATGAAAGGTGACATGGATGGAGCCGTAACATGAGGAGGCCTGGTTGACTACTACTACCGTTCCTCGAGTGTTCTTTGATATTCCAGGCCTGTGAGAATACCACTACACTGCAACTATGCTTCCATGTATCCAATTTGTACACGCTCAGCCCAGAGATTATGAGTCTTTTTCTTTTCTTTTTTTTTTTAAGCTGGGTGAAACAAGGCCTTTAATTGTTTCGGTGCAAACCATTTATGTGTAATCTGAGGATTTGGGCAATTGGCCGGTTGATAGCTTGCATAGTATTACGTTTGCAGGAGCTGTAAAAAAAAAAAAAAAAACATATTCTCAAGACAATCGTTTCACACCATATTTTCAGAGCTACCATTGTCACCGTCACCGCTTTTCCTCAGCAGGTGCCCGATACCTCCATTTGAAACACTGCAGGCTGATGTTTCAATTCCTGCACCTCGTCTCCGACACAAAGCCCCTTGCGTCCGCTGCATATGGTAATATTTTAAGCCCATCGGAATAAAGCTTCAATGTCTTGCATTTGAGGAACACCGCGTAATTTGACCTCGCTCATTCACAGTAGTGGCTATCCAATTTCCCCCCCCCGTGTGCTGCGACACTGACACATGCACGGCCTTAATGGCACGCATAAAGCAACTTACCTCCATGGCGAGTGCGGCGGTCTGCTGGTCGTAGTGATTCAGTAGATTGGGCATGAAGGTGGTGTTGTAAGGCAGATCCTGGCACATTCTCAGTCTGATGGGCTCGCAGCTGAATTCGCTGTGGCTCTCTATGGATTCCATGTTAATGGACAGAGCGGGCGTAACCAGGGACAGCAGCAGCAGGGAGATGGAGAATAAAGAAAAACAGGCTGGATGTCGCCGTCGGGGGTAGACGGCCATAGTCAGTGAAAACCAGTCTTTCACACATACTCTTCCAACAGGTGCTTGCGTCCTAATGTCCGACACTTCTCCACAGCGGCTCAGGCTGAGGATTTCATCATCACCCAGAAGAGCAGCAGTTAGCCCAGTAGGCATGCAGGAATTATTCGAGTATATGGTCGAGTCCATATTTAGTGATTGTTGGTGGAGACAAAGCAACAGATCCACGAGGAGGGTACGGTTTGCAAAATGCTCCCACAGAAAGCACATGCGTTGGAGGGCCAATTCATCTGAGGCCCATGGATGAATTGAAGTATATGTCGCGTTTCTTCTCCATACGTTTCCCCCAGTGTGCTTTACTGCACTATATGAAGTGTCTCACTCAAACCAAAAAAAAAAAAAAACAAAGAAAAACATGGCGTCTCTCCATCTTCTGATACGCCCCTGGTCAAAGGGTGTGGGGGTTCCATTCCCAAACTGAGAGCATGCCACTGAGAAAATAATGTTGTGTCCTTGCCCTCTTGCTGTCTCAAAGAATCCCCGGCGAGCAAGTCCAGGGTTGGTTATTCTCCTCCAAAGGAGCTCTGCCGTTTCCTCAGCGAGCCACAGGGCGCAGCCTTTCCCATTGGGTTGCCACACTGGAGTGGATTCTTCAAGCAGGTCCTGCAGGTTTAAAGAACACAGAGCGTGTTGGTCAAACAGGCAGAGACAGACTGCAGAAAATACACTTAAACTGTATCTGGGTTTTTTTTTTTTTTGTGATCAGCCACACCCCTGTCTGTATACAAGTCAGGATTCAAATGTCACATACAATCAACGCCAGCCTGTTGGGTGGTACATCACTCATCCTAGCAGACACTTCGGCTTTTTCCCGAATGGCCCCTGAACTGTGTAATTATCTCTCTTGCCCTGGAGTCGGCGTGGACACGCACCGATCACACTGACGGAAACCCTGATGAAAAGGAAGCAGGAGGTGAGTGCGGACGCTGACCACACACCGCCCGGCTCTCGTGTTTGTGTGAGGTCGCGCTCCCCCGCGAGGTTTCACACCGCGCGCGCGGCTCGGCGTCTTTACGGCTCCCTCACGCAAAACTTCGCACGAGCCTCTGCACGCGAATTAATAAGCAAACACGGGCGTGCAGGTGCGAGCTCTGAGCTCGCACCTGCGGTCACACTGCCCTCAGTCCACCGTTGGGTGCTCGAGCTGCACGCACCGACAGCGAGTTAGCTAGCTGTGACATAACTAATAGCGACAATTAACCGCTGGAAGGTTCGTGATAACCGCTACCGGACGCAGTGCTTACCGTTAGCTCGCACGGAGGAGAACCGTGGCAGGTTTAGAGAGCGCAGACCCTTTTAAAAGGCAGGATCCGGGTGTGTGTGTGTGTGTGTGTGTGTGTGTGTGTGTGTGAGAGAGAGAGAGGCATCTCCGCTGAACAGGAGCCACACACAGTGACAAGCGGCGGAGGGAGTGGATCAATCTGCGGCGTGTGTTGGTTGTCACCGCGGTGTTCAGCGCGCTCATCACCCGCTGTGGAAGTGCGGCGGCGTGGTCGTTAGCGATGATCTAAACACAGCTGTGCCTGCCGTGAAGTGCACACACGCGCGTGCACACACACAATAACACGCACACGAACACACACGCCTCACCTGGTCGCAGGAGCAGCGGTGCGCGGTTCCGACGCCGCTCACTGCAGCACTTCGTTGTTCCGCCGTTCGCTGAGCGCCGCACGTCGTGAGCGCGGATTCCGCGTGGCCGCGCACAGGCGTGATAAGACCGACCCCGTTGACCGCACGTGTTGCTGTCACACAGCGACTGCACACACAACAGCGACAAAACACACAACAGCGTCAATATGCACACACATGGGATGTGATGTTGGCCAGAGCACTGCACAATATGCACGTTGTGTGTACAAGATTAGTAAAGATGGAATGAATCCGAGATCAGATGAGCTTTTAATTCCAATTGTTGGTTTTAGGTGGACAATAAAAAACGAAAGTTGCAGTAGCAACAGCGTGTATTGAGAATAAAAAAGCAGTGTAGGAAATAAACTACAGGCAACTTGATCGAAAATCTTGAATTAATTGATGCATTAAATTTGTGCATTAAAAAAAATACTATCAGGCAATTTTATTTTCATTTTAGCTGTCGTACGTCTATCAAAAATGGATTCCAACAAATGCAAATGACCAAAATTTGGCTCCAAAACCAAAAATGGTAAAATGATAAAAGATTTGTACTAAATGTTTTAAACTCTTTTTCAAATAACACAAGCTCACAATCCATGATCCATAATACGCTTTGTCAATTTGGTGATTTGATTATTTAGATGGTCAATTTTGAAATAAATATATGAACTGCAGAAGATGTATTGATTAATAAAAGAGCCACATTAAAATGCACTCAAATACTTGAAAACACACATAGTTATAGTGCCAGCTAATGTCAGCTCTTAATTAAAATATCATTCCACATGACATCGTTGAGATCACTTCATTTTTGCTGCATGTAACAATAAGCTTTTCTGAAATATCTTTAGGCACAATTGACCCTTTCAGCTATTATTCATCGTGGGGTTTAAAATAAAAAAAATCGATAGTGTGACTTCAATTTTATACTGACCTACACGGTCATGCAGAATTGTTGTGACTCTATCAGTCCACACAATGTCAATATTTATCCCTTACAGCCTCAGGATTAATACTGCGTGCTATGATTCCCTTCCACACGATTGAGCGTGGCACTAGATTAACCGTTTCATGGCTGATCTGATCTAATCTTTTCTGTCGTTGGGTTGTGTGTGTGTGTGCGTGGGGGGAGTGCTTTGGCCCACATACAGCTTCAACCGCTTAATTCATACCCACTTGACTGTCACCCACAGTGTATAGAGTATGAACACAGAGCTACTCGGTCACTGCACATATATGCTATCCAATTAAATTTAAAGGGGGGGGGGGGTTCAGGGCATCTCTCTGAAAATATCTTGTCGATAACCCAACATCACTGCTATTTAGTGACGAGCCTGTTCCTTAATTATTATAATAAAATGATTCCTTACTAACTAAAGCTAAAACCTGACAAAAAGAACATCAAAATCTATCAAACATATAGGTTTTTATTGGACGGAGTTTATCAGCCCCAACTTTTCACATTGATTTTTAAACATTTAGTTTTCTCAATGAAGATTAATTTTAGGATTAGCAATTGGGTAAGACGTTATGTTGTCAGATTAAATAAAAATAATTGGCAAAAATAAGTAAAAAAAAAACAAAAACATCAAATGTAGTACAGTCATTTTACATGTGGCATGCTCATCGAGACAATTATTTTTCTATTAAGTTTAGGGGTTAAACTAAAGAACATTTCAGCATCTATAGTTACATTTACAATTATCTAGTGTGATATAATCAATTTGAACTTGTGCAATTTAGGATGTGTAATTTACTTTCAAGTCAAATGCTCAATCCATGCGGTATCAATATGCATTAATGGCTTGTTTAAAAATATTAAAGTGGCATATATGCAAACACTGATGGTTATGGCTACATCTCGAATGCAGCGGAGAGCTTCATAATTTGAGCGTTCAGTAAAAATATTACATTTCAAGTCATTGATAATACTAAAATACATTAAGCTGAAATGTGAACGTGTGTGAAAAGGCACCAGATACCAACAGCCAAATAGGAATACTGAAAATATCCTTATATCCTTATTCTACTCTAGCCCCCATATTTATGCGTTACTGTACATTCATTGAGAATTGGTAGGTTTCTTTTGGTAGGCATTTATAGACTGAATGAAATGACCCTTATCTGAGCAGTTTGGTTAGTATATGAAAGCAAATGGAGGCATTTGGTAACACCTCAGTGAATCAGGGTATGCTGCTCCATGACAATACAAAGAACCGGGCTCTCACCACCTGTTCTACAGTGACACTCATCTAGCTGAAAGCAGGTTAAAAAAGTACTAATCTCAATACAGGTGTAGTAATGTCTTTGTGGTTGTATGTACATTGAGTGGTGTCCTTCCTGGTTTATGCTACTTGGAGATCGGGGTCTACGCGCTGTCCAATCAGATGCTGGCTATGGGTATGAGAGCACCCAGCCTCTTCCTCAAACTGGAAGAGAGAATGAAAGGATTAGGAATGAATTGAAGATTGCACATTGTTTCACTCAGAGTGGTGAGGAGCGAGTGTGTGTGTGTGTGTGTGTGTGTGTGTGTGTGTGTGTGTGTGTGTGTGTGTAGCACCCAGCCTCTTCCTCAAACTGGAAGAGAGAATGAAAGGATTAGGAATGAATTGAAGATTGTACATTGTTTCACTCAGAGTGGTGAGGAGCGAGTGTGTGTGTGTGTGTGTGTGTGTGTGTGTGTGTGTGTGTGTGTGTGTGTGTGTGTGGTGTATGGGGGGGGGGGGGGGGGGGGGGGGGGGGGGGGGGGGGGGGATCCTCTACAGACTGATCAGGTGAGCGTAGATGTCTGTGGACGTTGAATGTGTGTTTGACTGTGAAAAGACTCACACCACAGTTACATCCCTCATGTGTACACACCTGCCACAAAATGAACACACACACACCTGCTCTTTGATGTAGCTGTTCCCACAGGGCCCCAGCCCCCTGAGAGCCAGTCCAACGATGAAGCACCAGAGAGACAATCCAACCTCCACCGCCGACAGCAAAGCGCAAGGAATCCACAGTGCCAGGGTCGTGTCCTAAAACACAGGAGGTTGTGAGAACGAAGAAAAGAAAGAAATGAAGTAACACGGCAAGGTTGACCACTTCTACTCTGGATATGGCGAGGTAAAGAGATGCAAGAGCAACGTTTAGACTCACATAAATACGCGTGGAATCGAAAGGGCACTGGGCACTGACTGGGGACCGGGCGTTTATGGGCACCAGTGTGTCATTGCAGCCCAGCATCAGACCTTTCCCACTGTAGGCAACCGTGACACTGATGGCAAAGAGGACCCCGGTGCAGCATGCCGCCGAGAGCAGGGCGTTCAGGAATGACGTGATAAGAAGTCCTACTTGCTGCAAACACAGTCAGAGATCGTACATAAATACAAGAGGTGTTGACTGCTGAGCTGAAGTGTGATGAGTGACTGTAGCGAACATATCAGTGGCAGAAGAATAAAGGCTTACCAGTTTTATTACATGAATGTTCCTCGACACCACGATGGCAATTATCCCAGAGGCAATGCTCTGTAAGTTCAAAATGACAACATGTTTGTTTCAGTGCAGTGTTACTTTTGGATTGGCATGTATGTTTTTGTTAAGCGTCTCTTTGTAGCGTCTGTGAACCCACAAGATGATAATCTTGTCTAGAGTACATTTCAAAAGGAAAATGACATCATTACCACCAACAACTGGCTGTGTATCTGATGCCTCGGCGTAACGAAGCCTGCCCCGAGGTACCTGAGGTGACTGGTTTGAAAAACCAGCTTCCTACTAATGGGCAAGTTTAGTCTTGATTACTGACAAAAATACACAACACTATTACAGAGCTGCGATACTCAGGTTTACACACGCAGAGGACAAACTGTCTTTAAAGGATTCAAGCCTCTGAACTATTGACTCACCAGCAGGCCAGAGGTGACGGAGATGATGTTGGTGGCGGTGTACTCAGTGGTGATATCCGGGGTGGGTTTGGAAATGTGCCGCAGGACACTGCCATGGACAATAGCTCCCAGGATGAAGTTAACATGGCCGACAAGGATGAGAGTCAGCCCTTTTTGCATCAGCCTCCTTGGCCCTTTGTCCTTATCTGAGAGAGAAACAGAAATACAAGGGAACAGAAATGAATACGGCTCATAGCAATTTGGGTAGTGAAAACAAGGTGGATGTAGGGTGCTTACAAATTCTGAAATGGATGCATCTTGATGAACCAAAACAGTACACAAAGGAAAAACCTTATAACAATATATTTGGAAATAAACAATCCTGATGTGTATAATCAAAGTGTCCGTGTGTATGTGACCAATATGAATGCTAAGTTGAGCATTCAACAGTGAATACATTCAATGGAAAAAATAAATAAATGACACGCACACCCACTGTGATACATTAACTACTATCAGCGGCTAAAATGTGGCCTGGCTAATTTATGTATCAATCTTTAACCCTATACTTTCTCCTGTGTCTGTTGTAGTGGCTGAATGACTTCACTTTTACCTTAATGTGCGAGGCACTCGATTCCCATTATGCTACATTTACTCTACAGTATGTATGTAAATGTGTGAGCTTGCATGCGCGAGTAGTAGACATTTGAATACAAGAGCCGCTCCGAGTGAATGTACACCGGGTGAGTCAGAGAGACGGGAGCGGGAGGGGGGAGGAGGAGGAGGAAGAGGCGGCGTGGGCACAAACGATCTCTCTTCACCCTCTGAATGCGAAACATCTCAACCGAACATAAAGCCTCATAATCGGTGTTATTCACGCTCCCGTCGGGCTTACAGGAGCTGTGCGACAAAAAAAACAAAAAAAACAAAACAAAAAAAAAACAAGGAAGCCGCGCCGTCCTCCACCTGCAGCAGGCCCGTGGTCACCCGAGCAGGGGGAATCCACGTCCGACACAAAAACCACAACAGGACTAAATGCACAGATACAACAATGTGCTTTCGACGACCACTCACCAAACGCGCACATCTCTCCGCTGCGCCACTTTCCCTATGAATAAAAAGAAGCAAAAAAACAACAATAGGCAACTTTCAAACACATCGAATGAGAAAGCAGATCCTCCCAACTCGCGTCCCCCTGTGTCCACCACTTCCTGTTCGACGTCACCAAACTCACCTGCGCGTTACCTGCGGCTCACTGGACGCTGAGGGGCGCAACAGACATTTCACATCCGCTATACACAACTCTATTATTCTCATCTCTCTCTCTCAACACACACACACACACACACACACACACACACACACACACACACACACACACACACACACACACACACACACACACACACACACACACTTATGTTCACAAATCAGAGACACAAATGCAGCACATATGTTTGACCACCTTTGAGTCATACAAGTTTCAGAAAAGACACGCATTTATTGACATTCTTGTCATATAGAAAAAATATAAGATTATCCAGATATAACCAAAAGCTCACATCCTGGAGTAACAGACTGAAAGCTGCCCATCCCATAATAATGATAATTTAATAAACTGTCTCATGACCAAAGAAAAAGTGTGTGGTATAAAGCTGCTCTGGTTATCACATTGGTTGGTTTATACCACTGTTCTATACAAGGAGTGGTGCATTTACATTCTGATGGCTAAATCTTTGGGTTTCAATTCTTAGCAGTTCACATATAGATATAAAAACAGAGGAGAAAAAAGTAAACAACGCACTGAGATGTACACACGTATTATGTACAGCAAAAGAATGTAGACTGAAAAACACACAGTAGCCTGAATACGCTTAAAAATGGTTAAAAAAAAACAAAAACACGTGAGTTGAGATTGTTATTTATCTGACCTCACAAGTGAAGTGGAAAATGTAACGTCATGATTTAAAAGACAGCATCAGAGGAGAGCTCTGTCTGAAAGCTCACACAGTCGTGCAATTTAGCTGGCAGCGTGATTGTAAGACACTTTAAGTATTATTTAAATACAATACCAGAACATAGCAAATGATTGAGAATATAATATTCTATCACTGCCTGTTTAAGGTAATGAGCGGTGTGAGCTTTCAGACGTAGAAGTACCAGAATTCCACAAAGAGTTCTAAAAAATCAAAAAGGCACAAAAAAAAAATCCCTAATCTGAGTAAATGCCTGCGCAAGTTGTATTGAAATACAGAGGCCTCGGCATTCTCTGGAGGAAAACCTAAATCCACTTCAGCCCACCTCCTTTGAAAAATGAAAAATATGAAAAAGAGCAACAAAAACTAGAAGGTATGCAATGGCTCGAACTCTCAACACTGTAGTTTCCCTTCAAACAACAGTGAAAGGGGGACACTAATAAAAAAAATAAAAAATAAAAATGAAATACAATATCTGCAACAAAGATTAAAACATATGATTTTCACACCCATGTGTCAGGAAAATGCTAGGTCCTCTTTCTACAATATATGGCAGCCAAGTTCACGACACTAAGTCTCACATGAGTAGAAGCCAGGCCGAGGATCGTGTGAACCGAACAAGCAGCGAATAAATAAAATAATAAAAACAAGCACCCAAGATGGCTGAGAAGAGGAATCGTCCGCTGGGCTGTTCGCCTCTCCCTCTGAAACTCTCATTTAAATATTTTTAAAACACGGCCCATAGGTGTGCAACAGACGGAGACCATTGGACTTACAGACAAGAGGCTACAGCGGAACCCGCCAGCTTTAAACAAAAATAATGGCGCCGCATCGCACCTGGCACGAGTGGCAGTTCAGAAATACCGTTGAGAAATGAGGGGCTTGGATAAACCCTTGAGGATCACGACTAATACAGGAGCCTGCGGTGAAAACGAAGTAATCTAGACCTTGTCCGCGCAGTGGGATCTATAGAAGGCGCCAAAGGGCGAGCTTTGTACCGGTTTGCGCAGAGGCTTAGTTCTGAAACGCTCGGCCTCAAAGTAACACAGGACTCTTTTTTTTTTTTTTGGAGGAGGAGGAGGAGGATTTGTTTGAAACCTCTATCTGCAAGTCACGGTCCAGTTATTGTCGTTGCTGGACAATGGACTATGAAAGACGCGCTCCACCGCAGTTTCACTTAATCTGAGGAAGGTGCAGATTTTTTGTTTTTCCTTTCTCTTGTCAAGAGGCATTAAAATACAGGATTTAATAACAGAGAGATCCAGCTAAGCCATGTCCAGGCATGAATCCTGCCACTTGAAAGCAAGCTGTCTTTGCTATGTATGCCATTATGTTTTCAAAGCAAACACAATGAAAGTAACAGCATTTCACGGTGGGAGTGGTTAAAGTGCCATCTTGGACTATCGAGGGGGGAAAATCTGCCTAATATTATTATTCATAAGCAACTCTCTGAGGGAAGATGGGTGGCCATAGATGTGGACCTCTACGGAAAGCCAATTAGCCAATCCTAAATGAATATGGATGCTCCAAATAGCATTTTTTTTGTTTTAAATTAGAAATCACAACTTGTCCTTGGAGGTTAGTTGAAAAGATAAGCTTCCGATCGTGTCCAGGAATTAGTGAAGGGAATTAAAGATCTCATTAAAATGCATGCTTCCCAATAAATCAAATTCAAAGGTTCTTAAACGTTTAGGTGCACTTAAACCTGAACTGAATTCTTTACTGCAGAATAAATCAGAATTTGCATTCATCCAGTGTAGACCGAGGTACTATGAACAAAGGTTAACAGCGGGAAAGGTTCTTAACCCAGTTAGCAAAGCAACAATGTTATCAGACAAAATGTCCTCCGTGGAAAATGGGAAGGTTGCCCAAGTGACAGACAGAGAGAAGATGAAAATAAAGCATTTAGAACATTCTATCAAACATTGTGTACATTACAGGGCACTGAAGAACTAGAGGACATAGATGGATTTTGGTCTCCGATGCATCTGGCTTCTCTGTCAGAAGAAATGGGACTGGGGGGAGATTCAATAAGTTATTAAGAGACAAGAAGTCCCCTTGGGGACGATGGTTTCCCCACTGATTTCTACAAAGTGTTCTTTGACATAATAGCACTGAGGCTACTGTGGTATTATTTGAGGCACTCAAAAAAGGCTGCTTACCAGAGAGCGTGCCATCCGCCGTAATAACACTTATAGATAATAAAGGCACAAACCGTCAGCTATGGAAAAGCGATTGACTAGTTTCATGTATAAATGTTGACGCTTAAGTAATAGCTGAGATGTTGGCTACAAGACTGGAGAAACACATACCCAGAAACCCGCACTCTATATATTAGGTGTATTCACAATGTCTAGGTATTTAGGAATTTACACTGTTTTTATTTGTCTGGCTTTGTTGTTTTTTTTTGTTCTATGGGCGGTTGACTTTTTTTTTAACATTTTTTTACCGTTTATTTTTTGCTGAAAAATAAATAAAAGAGGAATTTCCAAGAAATAATAAAAAAAACAAGAAAAGAGAACTTTAAGGCATGTGCGCCGGCCCACATTAAGGCAAACAGTAGGGCTGAAAAAAAAAATATATGTATATATATATATATATATATATATATACGTATATATACATGACACAAACAGAAATTCAGTAAAACTGAGGTCCCAGTACCCCAAAGTATCTTGAAAAGACAAGATGCTTTGCCAAAATGTGATTTGTAGTAACGGACATACATATTGTTCTGAATCAAAGGCTATTTATAAATATTCAAAATGGGTATTTATCGAAACTTAAATTTGAAGGGTCCTGTTTTGCATCGAAATCCATTTTCCAAACGGTCTTGTTTCATAAATCTGCCCAAACATAGTTTGGTTAGACCCAGACAATAGCTGGGAATGGCTGTTGTCTGAGTCAAATGAGACGGAGAACCAAATCAACTATAATAGTTAATATAAAAAGGCTTAAAGTGTAAACCTTTCTTTGGGTAGAAATGTGTCCCTCCATCTCTAAGGGGGCTGGACACAGTCAGACCAGGCGATACATAATGTATTGCATTGTAAACACCTCACACTAAAATACAACTGTGTGCTTGACAAAAGGGTTTCATTGTAAAGCTGAAAGTTGTGTTGCAATCAAGTGTTGGTTGCGGCATTAATGAAGGTCGGCTTTCAACTAAACTTCAGAGGCAACTTAAAAATCAGCTCATTCAAAAATATTTCCATTTGTGTATGTGCCATACATTTACATTTTGACCTAAAATGTGAAATCAAATCTACGTGGCTTTGAAGTAAAACTGGCATCATGTGGGAGGGGAAATATTTTGTGTGCATTTAGGAAGTATTAATCCCCAATTACAACGAAAACACTTTTGGTCACATTGCCACTTAGGGCTCAGTATAAAACACACAAAAACAAACACTATATATGGTCACTGTGTTGAGGAATCATAAATAAAATGTTTAACAGGACTGAGAGAGTGTACTTCTGAGGTGACATGGTTGACGAAACGCCGCGCTAGGGAAGAACTTGACCGGAGCTTTCCTCCAGCAGACAGGCTATTTTGTTTTGGTCCAACTGTGAGGGGAGACAGGAAGAAAAAAAAACGCTATAAATACTTACAATTCAGGTGGTTAAATGCCAACATTGGAGCTGAAAGAGTCATTAGGGTGACGTGTCCTCACCCACGGAGAGAAAAGTGACTACACAATTGAGAGTGGGTTTGTGTGCACTCCAAGTTGAGTGGGTACCAGAGCACTTGCTATACAGCAACTTACTGTACAGTTTATGTGAATACGGCTCTTCTTTGAAGGGAAGGTGTCCATATGAGTTGGGGGGGGGGGGGTACATAGGAGCATCAGGGGTCACCACAACTTTTATAATAACCTGCCATTTCATACACTTTGCAAAACTACCACGCTCACCTTCAAACATGCGCACACACGCGCGCACACACACACACACTGTAAACACGCCAAATACCCACCTCACTGATTAAGCCCAGCTGCACCAACTCTCTAGCCAACTCCTGAACATTCTCATCTGAAACACATACAAGTGCAGTGATTAGCAGTCATTTATAGACCCACGTACAGAGACAGAGAGAGATTGACCAGATGCTGCTCTTGAATCCAAAGCCCACCGTGGACACCAAACAGCAGCTACTGCTGCTTTTGCTCTCTGCATATGTGAATCAATGTTGTTGTTTGAAAACAATATATATATATATATATATATATACACAGTATATATAAAAAGAAGAAAAAATTATATCCCCGTAATAATGTGACAGCAATAACAGCTGGAAAGGGACATAGAACAAGACAGGACTCGCATTGAAACGCAAACATGTTTCAGCCAGCTTGGCGTTCATTTGGGCATGGGATGTCAAAACAAGTTAGACGAGGCTCGATGAATTAATGGCAAGATCCTTTTCTCCGATACTGTCCCTAATTCTTTTGCAAGGATAATATTTGTATACTTCTCCGACGCCGTGATTAGCCATTTGCATGTGCCCAAGAGTTTATTCACTTTCATTAAGCCCCTTACATGCAAGTATTCATCCAAGACCCAACTTTTGCCGAGTTATGCGAGAACAAATGTATCCAAGGAAAGCAGATAGACATTTCAATAACGTTTTTTGTTTTCGTTTTTACTATTACTTTGGTTGCTACCCCTAACTGGGGCATTTTCTCCTGTGGTTAGCGAGCTGTGGAGTGGTCAAGGTCGACTGATTTTTAATAACCTAGCTGTCAATTTACAACTGAAGCAGGAATGTCACTGGAGCGAGACAAACAAGCGGAGGAGATGGAGCATCCAACAACTTTGAACATTAACGAACGAAAAATGCTGCTTCGTTCTGAGACTGAAAAACAAGCTTGAGTTGTAACGGGGCGCAGGAGACGAATTGGGTAAAAATGTTAGTGGCGTGGTTAGCTTCTGATCCAGCACAGTACGTCTTTGGACTTTGACAAGTTGATAAGGAAAGAATACTCCCTGATATCAGCGCGAGGCACTGTTTACGAAAGGAACAGGGAGCGTCTATGGGCCTGAATAGTGTCTACAAGCGGGTGTGTATAGGAAGCTGCTGAATGTGTGCCAGTGGTAAAGGGGTTGTTAGTGTCGAAGAATTTAATTACAGTGTGAGAAATGGAGAAGAGCAGAGTTAAGTGTGTGCGCGCGCGAGTGAGTGCGTTTGTGTGTGTGTGTGTGTGTGAACGAGAGACCGTGAGAAGGAAACCAGGGAGGAGATGGGTCAGATCACGACATAGGAGGTGACAGCTGTCAGCTGCAGGCCCAGCATTCCCCACAGGCCTGCAACATTATGCATGCCTACCATACCTGTGTGCATATGTGCACATCGGATCATACTGCCAACATTATTCTGACTAGTGCAACAGTTGTGCCGTATGCTATTTTCTCATTTGGCTTTGCTAATAATAATTTTAATAATAATTAAAACGCTAAGATATTGGTGTGTCTAAGCTTAATATAAATGATTGATTAAGGTTTTAACAGACTCTGAGGCTGTTATGGATAAATGTAAGTATTGAATATAATTGCCCCCCCCCGCCCCCCTCCAAAATAGAGGTGCAAGGTTTTCTTGACACATAAGCGACAGTTTCCCTGCCAAAGATAGTCCTGCGTATAGAATATTGTGACGCCAACCGAGTTTCAAGCTCTCTCTGGAATGTCACCCTCACTTTCCCTACATACTTCTGTCGACACATAAGGAGAGGTGCAGTATATTAAAATCGTGTGTGGCAAAAAGCTACAATACAGTATTTATATTGGACTTGGCTCTGCAGTAATTGATACATGCCTATCATTAACATGTCAAATTATCTTTAGTCAAGCGTAATTCTATCATCAACCCTAAACTCAAGCTGTACACCTTAACCGCCCACAACTCCCCTCAACTCTGATGGTGATGCACATTTTCACAAAAATAAATGTCTTAGCACCTAATAAAGCACCAACCTCCCACTTGAGATGTGATGAAACTTAAATGTAAACTCGGATGAACTTGAAAAATACTCGCAATAACAAGTGATAAGGAATTAGAGTTGATCTTACGAGGTAATATGTCACAGCTTAGATGTCTATTCAGTTTATCCTCCAGTTTCAGCAGCAATGTTAGCTAAAAGAAGAGAAAACACAAGATATTAATTGTGTGGTTAAGAAAATATATATATAAAAAATATAGATATATTATGAGGAGAACTTCAGCGTTGCACACACTACATTTTTCAAGGACCAGTGTGTAAGATTTTTAGGCATGCAGTGGTTTGGTTGGGATCATTTAACAAAATCACAATTATTCATACAAAAACTATAACATACAAAAGGAATATTACATTGCATTTCTGCTAATAGACCCCGCCCCCCTTAAGTCCTACAAACTGGTAATTTGAAAAAAAAACATACAACTACCAACTTGTAAATGTTATTCCAGACTCACATGCAACTTTGCTCCCTCCTCAACAGACTCAACATTACACTGCATTTGAATGACCTACAGGAGAAGGACAGAAGTCAAAATATTAACATTTCTGAAATAACAATTCAAATTCACAATAGTACTTTATAGTGACAGACCATGAAAATCAGCTTAACGATAATGATCCCTTACATTTCACCATTTTGACTCTATGTCCATTTTTATTTAGAGAGTATAATCCACTGTACGCACCCGTCGTGTCTCGAGCTCTGCAGGTTCGGGGGTGGGAGATTTGACCAAGGGGATGACAACGGGAGATTGAACCGTCTCCTGGTGAGGCTGCTGAGGACAGGGCAACCCGAACGCCGTCATTGGATAAATACCGTTCCTGACCCAACATGAAATGGAAAGACAAAGAAATAGGGGGCAGAAAACATGAAAGACAGAAAAAACAAGCTGAAAACTAAAAAGATTAATAGGAAATTAGAAAAAAGTGGATGGAAAACTAAAATATTCATCCAACAAAATATCCACAACAAAACAGTATAGTTTTATTACATAAATGTGTCTGTGACAAAAGTCCATAGCTCATGACATCCACAAATTAATGAATTACAATGTCTGGATTTCAGTTATCATTGATAACTGAAAAGTTTAGTCACAAAGACCATTACTGCCCCCGTGTGGCCAGATGTTGCCGTTTCTTTTTTTAGGCTTACTGTGGACATGTTAACTGAGCTTCACCGCAGCACCCAATATTGATTAGATTCTTACCTCACATCCTCAAGGAATTTATCAAGCTCCAAAGCAGGAAACTGTGAAATCCTACAGGGAGAAATAAATTGAGTGTTTTCCAAGTGTGATGGTGAAATAATTACTATAAATTCAGTAAATCATTTAGGAAAACACTTACTGTGAACAAACAACAAATTAAGAATTTAATAACAATTGTTAAAGCAGGTTATTTAAGGTTACTATACATTGAGGTTACTATAATTATCATAAACTTTCATGATTGCTTATAGAGAAAAAATTACTATTGTGTTATCGCTGTTGTATCTGAAAAATAGCACACAGATACTGCTTTCTGACCCTTACTTGAGCTGAATATCCTCTTTTGTCTCAGCAATGACCAGGTTGGGGTCCAGGTTCTTAGTTATCTCCTCTAAGGCATTTTCAGGGATATCTGGGTATTTATAAGACAGAATTTTAGGACAGTTGTCTGAAAACGATGGCAGCCCGTATAGATGTGTAAAGATATACACATATGTATATATACAATAAAACCAATTACTCAGGGTTTTAGTGTGTGTTGGTGTAACTCACTTTGGTGGTTGACAATACAATGTGCAGCCAGCAGTTTTAACAGTGGTACTTCAAACAGTGCCTGGTTAAACAGCAGCTCTTTGGCTGTGGGCCTCACATCGGGATCACACCCAAGGCACGTCTGGATTAACTCCTACAAAAACAATCCTCTGGGGTCATCATTTTTCAGAGTACAATAATAAAACACTTCCACGTAGCACTCTGCTCCTCTTACCCTCTGCAGGGGATCCTCAAGTAACTGTATGGCACTGTTCACGGCCTCCTGAGACAGGTTAGAGGTCTCTGCATTCCCAATTTCCAAGAGAGCCATCTGCAACACAGCACACACGTCCTGACAAATTGCCTTGGCAGGGGTCTCGGGCCATTCCATCATGTATTATGGGTCCCATCTCACCTCTAATGCACACATGCCGAATGAGTAAATGTCTACAGCAGTTGTGACATCTTCGACAGCTACAACGACAGAAAGAATACAAAAAGGAGGTTATACATATCATATCTGAACTTTGTCTATATCCAAGACTTAGACCAGTTAACTAGATACACACTATAAAACCATAGCAGCGGAGTCATTTAAAATTGCAATTTGAATGTGTCTACCTCCGTATTCTGGAGCATAGAAGTGCATATTCTTCTGTTCCTCATGACAAGTCTTCACATGGCTGTTAATAGTGTCTGGAGCAACTGCAGATGAGATATGGGACAATACAGGGCATATGTAAAGGTAAGGGGTGAACAGTAAGAGAAGTTTAAAATATGTACGGAGTAGTTAATAAAAGTAATTAGACAGAACGGCATATGCAGAAAGGGCCAAGAGTCAGGATTTATAAATAAAAAGTACGCAAAGGTTTTGTCCACTTCGTATACAAGATATTTTTTTTTTACTAGAGTTAAAAACAATATTGTCACCATTGCTGTCAGTCTTAAATGTTCAGTTAAAGAACCAAATGACTTACTTTGGTCTATAACAAAGGCCCTGTGCAATAGGGCAAGTTTACCACAACGTGATGGGAAATTTCAAAGTCTTTATATCCATAATTCAATCCATCATCAACACCATCAACAGTGCTCCACTAACTATATATAGTGGGAGCAAATCTGTATAAATATATACCTGATCCAATCTTGATGAGCCCATTGTGCTGAATGAAGATGGTGTCACAGGTCAGGTTGCCATGGATGATGGGTGGATCACATGAATGGAGATAACTGCTCGAAAGGAAATAAAAACAACATCCATACCATCACACACAAAAATACATAGAAAAGGTCTGGATGTGTGTATTGTAACATGCAACATGATGGAAGCAAACCTGAGAGCAGACAGGATCTGTGTGCACCATCGCTTCCAAGCCTGTGGGACCATACATCTTATCAGAGCGTTTCCTAGCTGGTTGCCAGTACAGATTCACTGTGGCTTATATTATACCACGAGGCCACAGGGCCGTAAATCATTTGCTTACAAGCCTATTAAAGGCGTTGCTTGCACTACAAAGCTGCTCTCATTCTGTTATAAAGGAATTGTTACTTTTCACAAGAAGTAGGCCATTAAACACATATATATATATATATGTATAAATCCATCTTCTTCTTATTAAAAGTGTATTTACATAGCATCCGACATTACCTTTTCATTCATGCTTTTGTGATTCTTCTTTGTCTTCTTCAGAAACTGCTTCAAGCTTCCCGATGACATATATTCTGTAATGAAAATAACCTGAGAGAAAGGAAGATATTAGGGGACACTGGACATTTTTCAAAAGAAGAATAAACAATGGAATATCGGTGACATTTCCTGAGGTCTTAAAATGACAAAATTGATATTCAGCTGACTGGTAGAACACTCAATAATGCTTTGCAAGGCCTGATACTCACCCTCGCCCGGTTCTCTTTAGTGTCAGCCCAGTACTTGTGAAACTTCACAATATTTGCATGTTCCAAATGGATCAGGTTATCAAATACAGCTTTCACTTTTTCCTGAACAAAGGCCAAAACAGGTACACATATAATATTCAACGCCATTTTGACATTACTACATATAAAAACCCATTAGGAAGGAATATTGTTGTTGCAGTAGAGAACTTCATACATTTTCCAGGCCCAATTCTCTCAAGGTCAAGGACCATACTTGGGATGGTTTGAAGCTCTGATAAATGGGAATTCCCGTCACAACACTGGGAAAGCTTGTTATTACTGAAATGGATGGATATTACAGAAGCTCACACTCAAAAGAGAGGCGTCGTATCCATTATGCTGTATGAAAGTGACACCAGACTGAATGATAGATTGTCTTCTTATCAAAGCACAGCTGATGGACAGAGATTGATTCAAGAGTTGTAGTTAAAGAGTTGAGAGATGGTGAAAATACATATGGATGAAGGAAGCCTATTTCGATCCTATAATTAAAATCCTCAAAAAGAACATGGCGTCTTCTATTGCACAACATATTTAAATTGAAAAATGTTCAATGACACATATCTGTTCCTGTCCATCCTGAAATTCCCAAGATTTCAAGAATCTCCTGAAATTGCGGGAACCCTGCCTGGTCATGTCGACTGAGATCAGAGGGGGCAACAGTCGAACACTAGAGGTCACCGTGAGTTACAGGTGAAGTAAGTGGCGCCACTGACAGAGGAATCTTGTGATTCCAACGTGCACTACAAAGATATCAGTAGCCCCAGGGTGATGTCACTGAAAACCTTGGTAGAAATGGAGTGCTGGGCTCTGGATTTCATTTCACTGAGAGCAAAGTGGACCACTAGTGATGTCATTGACAGCCACAGAAGGGATATGGTGATTCTATTTTTAACGAGAACTAGAACAGAAAGCGTGTGTTTTTTTTCTTTGAAGTTGCTTGATATTTACATAACAAATATAATATATGTATTTTGTACAGTACATAAAAAAATTAATAAAACAAAATATAGTTTTAGCTTATTAAATGTCAACAACCTTTCATCACTAGCTGCTGAAATTTATGACCATTCATTAGTGTTACATAATAGACCTATAACGGGTGGAGCACTTGCTCGACACTGGTTTTTCCACATTGCGTTTATCCTCAGCCACCTCGTTCTCACCACAACAACTATCACAAGGTTCTGTGTGAAATAGGATTTACCCAGTCAATACAATTTGCATTTGCATTAACTAGTGAATCACAGGGAGACACACAATCATCAACCCTTCTTTACATGAGATGAATTGACAGAGATAGGTACGTTTGTGAACTGCCCCAATCCACATTCAATGAACTGTACGAGTCAGGACAACATCAACCAATGCTTAATCCTTAAAGCAACCATCTTTAACTGGGCCTTACCTCCAGCACCTTGAAGTTCTTCCTCTCCGAGATCATGACTTCATTCCAAACTACCTCTACTCCTTCCTCTGTGTCCATAGCCAAGTAGGCAGCGTCTATCCCAGGGACATTGCGCTGATTCACCTACATTTCAAGGGAACAGAAGAATTTTAATTTAAAATGGGAAACAAAAACACACAGCCACAATCCTAATGACCAGTCTGTTAGAAGCAATCACTTTTAGGTCAATGCCGGAATCTCCTCCTCAATGTTATTTGACACGTAGGATTTATCGAGCACCAATGACATGCCCAATGCGAATACTGACTAAATATTATTCCAGTGTAACTGTTTCAAATAGTATTTTAAACTTAACTAGAAGAACACGTAGCCACTACAAACAAAGTGAAATGTCAAGATTGAAAATGACATGACGCACCAACTAAATCCCCCCTTTCTCTGCTGCAGCTGCTCCCTGTTTATCTCTCATTACTTTACTGATAGTAATTTTCAAATCAAAATTAACACTGTAACATGTTAATCCCAAAAGTATTGTATTTCAAGTTCAGCAAGCAGTATAAATTATGATCAAACATTTTAACTGTTTCATGGAGATTCAACTGTACACATGACTACAAGGATAGAATCAAACAAAGTGTATACAAAGATGACATGAAAACACCCTTAAAAATGCATTTTTCACAAATATGGTTTCTATCATTTAAGATAGTTATTACCAAGCTTATGTATTTTTTCTAAAATGGGTCGAAGATGTCCTGATTGACAACGGAGATCGACTTGTGATTGGTCGGGCAGGGCTATCAATCTTGCATCCCCAATCAGTTTGGTACATAATACTCATTCTACAAATGTTGTCAGCAACACAAGATAGTAGCACTTTTAGGTATTTAGGCTTCCTTTTAGCATGCATGTGTAGATGGATCATACCTGGTAAAACTTTCGCTTATTTAATTTGTAATTGATAAAAAAAAACAAAAAAACATTCAACATTCATCACATTCAAATCAGCAAAGGGGGGGAACATTGTCGTACCACATCCTACTCCCATCCTCAGAAGTTGATGTTTGAATCAAAAGAGCGGTTTTGGAGAAATTATACACCCCTAGTATAATATTGTTAATTTAATAGAGATAAAATGTCCTATGAGATCATCTGAATATACTGCATATACATAATTGTGTTTCACTGAAATGTAATCATATTCAACATAAATCAAATATCTGCATCATAGAGCTACTGAACCAAAAATCCCAGCTCCATGACACTCGTATACCTACCAAGAGTCAAAAGTCACTTTCAATTTTGACTGACACAGGCAAATATGGTTAATATGTTTTAGAATGATATAACCTGAGGAGTAAGGTTTAATACTTTCATGTCATAGCATCGCAACACAGACTGATGGTCCACCTACCTCCTCTCTGCGTTTCTGCCAGCGGCCACACGGACTCTCCTCCAGGATCTCTGACTCGTCCTCACTCTCATCCTCATCCTCCGTGGCTTCGGGGGCCGGAGAGAGGACGGAGGCCACGGGCGGAGACGTGCACGTTCCACCTTGTGCCTGCTGAGTGTTCGAGGACATGTGTCCCGCCGTGTCATCGGCCTTGTGCGTCTCCGCAGCTGGACTTCCTGTACCCTCCGTCTCCATCTCCTCGTGTCGCTGCCTTCCCTTCTCCGAGCTCCCGAGCTGCAACAAGTGAGGGGAAGTCTTCTTCCTGATTTCTCCTCCTCTTAGCCAGAGCTGTCACAAATACATCCTCTGCCTCTGGCCTGGCTGTAAACGAGGCATACGACTGTTAACAAATGTTCCACTCAAGTTCCCACCTAGTTAACCACTAATATACGAACTTCAGCCGTATTCTTTATTTGTAGCTTGAAATATAACACTGTTACAATATACTAGAACTGCAGGCAGTCAAACTTAGCTGCTTGAATAGTCAATTACACCTACAGCAAGTCTATGTAGGCTAATGTTGGAAGTTAGCTTAAAGAAGTTCAGCTTCCCACCCTTTGCTAACTTTCTCTTTGCTAACAAGCTAATGAAAGGTAAATAAATAAACGCCCAACACAAAGTTAAGTTGTAGAACATGACATATCTTACCGTGGCAGAGAAAACTACTCCTAAACACTCCGCCAGGGGTTACATACTGGCTAACAGCAGCGAGATGAGACGTGTTTGGGTAAAATAGTTGTCGTTTTAAATTTGTTGAAGGTTTCAGGTCTCTTCTCCAGGCAGAAGTGGGAGGGGCAGGGCAGCACTCAGAGAGCGCCTGTTTGCGCACAGGAAACGCAGTGGTGTAGAATTACCAGTAGAACCTAAACAATAAGCAGAACACATTGCATGTATTAACATATATTATATGGAAAATAACAACATATTACAAACATATATGATGTTATTACACTAACGTTGGAATTCGTGAACTGAATCAATGTAATGCTGTGCGTTTGTTTCAAGCGCATCACTATTAAAATGGCGTAATATGATCAACTCTATTTTGTTTGGCTCGAAGTGCACAATCACTTTCTTTTAATGCAACCCACCTTGTATTTCTTACAGTAAACGACTGTGGTCAAACAGAACTTCTGTCCATTCTAACAATTTAAACTTTAAAACATGCAGCTCCTTTACTTACACGTTTCTTCTATTAACAATGTATACTTTCGGAAATCCTCGGCGGCTCCTTTCCTTTGAAATTAATGGGGAAAGATCATAGACTTCTTTTTATAACTGCAACGTTCTCTCTGCATTCTGTTTAAATGTAATCCATAACGCATTAAAGCAATCGTAAATCCCAACCAGGAATAATTCCGGATTTCAAAGTAAAGGATTCCTTTATCAGGAATTTAAAGATGAAAATGTGAAAAGAGTTGAAAACCATTTCTCCCATTAGTATGTTCATCCACCTAAATCACCATCAGTAATTTGTAAACAACTTGAAAAAAAAATATGGAGACAATGTTACTTTGTGTTGGAAACCGGACGTAGGTCGCTCCGGGCTGTTTGTACCATAAAATCATAGTAAAGGCGCACTGCAAAGTTTGTGCTTAACTACAGACAGCACAGCCGTAGGCTAACATGGCCGTAATAACACATGTATAGACATATTGACGTTTCTGTATTAAATATCTCTCAGTGGTTATAATCGGACAGAGCGGTTCGCAGCAGATAGGTAAACTGGGTTTAAATCTCCATAGGTGATTGTCAACCATCAGGCCTGTACATGTTGTGCTTTCCAAAAAGAAGATTTTGATTGATGTTTAACGCCAAACAGGAAGTGGAGAGAGGGGGACACTCTGAGCTGTGAACGTCTGACAGCTGTTTCACGTTGCTAAAATTGTGCGCAGGATGTTTTCCACCATCTCCACGCGAGGCGGTGATACAAACAAACCGTGTGGGGGATAAAAAGGACTCGTTGTTCGACTGTTGTATGGATGACAAAAAAAAACACGCCTGATAGCCTATGCGGAGGCTAAACGTCACCGCGGAGGTCGTGGATGAGGGATCTTACTGGGAGGTGGGACGAGGCACAGGCGGCGAGGCTGCCGGGGGATCGTCCGCTGAGCCAGCGGCGACAGGAGAGCGTTAGCGAGCTAGCTGCGAGGCTGGGACCGTGGAATATCGGAGCCGTCCAGCCATGGCCGCGGACGGGAGCAGCTCCGCGCCCGGGATGGGGGAGATCATCCAGCTGAACGTCGGCGGGACAAGGTGAGGGTCGTCTGCAGGACATAGGGTGGACATCAGCGGGACATGCCTGATGCTTCCTTGCAGGCTCATGGGGCAAACACACACACATCATCCATGGTTGCATTATTATTTCATTTTAGTATAAGATTGTGGCGCTGTGATGAATGTATTCAGGAAGGCTACTCTGATCCAACTGCATTCCCGTCGTAATTGTGTCCATTCGCGTCTCCAGCTGATTAAACCGTCCATTCAAATGTGTCCTAGTGGAAGATGTGATCCTACAGAATTGTGATCATTAAATGACTATTGTGGCTTTATACTGCAGGTTCAGCACCTCCAGACAGACTCTGATGTGGATCCCCGATTCTTTCTTCTCAAGGTTGGTTCAATGTTGTCAGTTTGTGGACAGTGTGTCTCTTCATGGTCACGCGAATGCTCAACATGATCCGTGCTCTATGTGAAATATTAAAATCTAGCAGCTGGGAAATAATGGTGGCACGACAATCGGTGCCTTAGCGGCATTTAGTTTGAGCCGAGTCTGTTAGTGTAGCCGCAGTAACGGTTATAACATAAATATTTTCCAAAGCAGAAGTGACACGGATTGACAAATGGATTCATGTAGTTCTCCAGGCTTTCTCGTGAGACTAGCCTAATTAAATTGTTCTTGTATTATGGCTACAGCTTGTAGATGTTCATCCAAAAGACTCAGTGAATATGCTGTGGTGCCGCCATTCATGTTATCATCTCATCTCGGCCCCGAATGTCAGGGGAACACAGTGTTTCAGTGAAACAATCTACAAGGACACACTCAAAACACTGTTCACTGAGCTCACAGTTTGACAACAGCTGACCAAGTAATGCTAAATACTGTCAGACTGTCTGTGCAGCTGTCTGCCTGTCAGTCTCTGCACTCAGCTGTCTGCAGTGTGCTGCCAAGATGACTACACATACAAATATATATTGGCTGTATAGTTAAACGTCAGCATAATTGAGATAGTTAGAAGTGCGGAGTATTTTTGACTGTGCAAATAATTTGCGTTTACCGCTGGTAATGGTAACACTGCTGGTAAGGGGAAACCGAAAAGAGCTTGGGTTAACTGGAGTGCTGTGTGTGCGTGTGTGCGTTTGCAGTTTGCTGAGTGGAAGGATATCCACTCTTCGGGATGAAACTGGAGCTGTGAGTATAGCCTTTGTTGCCTCTTTTTCCAAAAGTAGGACAGCATCCGCAGGCCACATCAACATCAACATCAACATCTGGAAATTCTCTAAAAGCTTTCAGCAGCTAGAACACAATGGCATTTACTGTATGATGAAGAAACCTACTGAATACGAAACATGTCCTCAGGAACTATTTAAATCGTATGAGGCCAAATCCGACAAATTCTCTGGCCCACAGTCAATACATTTCATTCAAATTTCAGCCTTTTAAGATGTGAATGATGCCCTGTTTTCAATCTCTCACTAAAACACTAAAATATCAAAAAGTAACAGCCCATGGGGACTTTTGGTTTTTATGTTGCCAATCTAAAGTTTAAATGAACACTATTTTATTTACTGCATTTACAGTCCAGTGTTGCTCCACACATTTTTGACTAAACGGATAATACATTTACACTTGATCTTACATGTAGTTACTAAATACCTCCAGGCTTGCACACAAGTACCTGGTGAAGGTTTTAAATCCCCACCTGTTATGTTAATACATGGTTAATGCTGGTTACTGCATTTCCATCATGATATATCTTCCTCACTTCCAGATATTTATTGACAGAGACCCTACAGCTTTTGCACCAATTTTGAATTTTCTCCGAACCAAAGAATTGGACCTGCGGTAAGGAGCCATGACGTTCAGAAAATATTCCTGAATGTTTCATTTTAGGAAGAAGCTATATTGAGTTGTACAATACACACGTTGCTTTTTTTTTTCTCTCTGTAGGGGTGTCAACATCAGTGTCCTGCGACATGAAGCAGAGTTTTACGGGATAACTCCTTTAGGTATGTTCCCGTCTTGGTTATAGACATGACTTTTTTTGATACAAGTATATTTTTGTAACACACTTGCTTTCGCTTCAAATACACCGTGACCAACGTCAAAACCTTAAAACCGTTATTGTTGTCTTACTTCCTGTTTCACAGTTCGTAACTTCCCCACATTGTCTTTTTACTCCAATAGGTGATTCAAGTAATGATCACCTGATCTGGGATACTGATCACATACAGCACAAATGGCACATACATTGAAATAAACCTCAGAGAAATGCATACAAATCAAATAAACTGCAAAATATATGGAATATAAGGAATTCCCCAATGACATAAACGAATGAAGAAAAAGTGAATGAAAGAAAAATGGGTATGGGTATAATACATGAACAGCTAATTATTGCTGCTAATTAATGAATTGTTAGCAATTAAATATAAAAATAAAAGAAGACCTCTAAGAAGAGGTGATTTAACGGTGTGTCCATGCCTTTGGGTTTTTTGCAGTACGGCGCCTGTTGCTATGTGAGGAACTGGACCGCTCGTCATGTGGCAGCGTTCTTTTCCACGGTTACCTGCCACCCCCAAGTAAAGACATGACATTGAGCGATAGACAAGTTTGTCGAAGAATAGAATTTACTACTAATGTTTCCCCAAAAGCTTCTGGGAAATGTCTCTTCAGAAATCTGATCAAATCTTTCATCGACAGCCATCCCTGCCCGTAAACCGGGCCCTGCCTCAGCGGCCCCCGGCTCCTCCTGCGAAGAGCGGCCGGGTCCGAGTGGAGCAGAGGGCTTCACGCGCGTCGGTCCCCCTCCTCACCCTTCCCTCACTGGCTCACCTGGGCCGGACGACACCCGCAAACTGGGTGAGTGGCCTGTTGGAGTGAAAAGTGAAAAGACAAAAAATATGAATAATTTGTAGTTGTAAGCAAATGCCCTGAAATCCATCAGACTTGTTCATGTTCGAGTGAGTGTGTGTGTGTGTGCGTGTGCCTTTTTGCCGTGAACGTGCATGAATGCTTCAGCTAATGTGACCTGACACATCACTTTAGTGTGCCGAGTGAACGGCGCTGGCCGGGGTAGCCTAGTTTCACGTTGGCTTGCTCTCTGGAGACAATGGTTTCAGAGAGTGTAAGAAGATGCAATGGAAAAATACTGCACATCTGGTTCAAGGCATTTCAATCGCCTCTCCAGGTGTTGTACCAATGGATGATGGGGTGAAAAAAAATACTGTTGAGTTATCAATGTATATCATGTATTTTGTTTGCCTTTGTGTGTGTGTGTCTGTGTAGGTCCTGTTGTCGACCCCAGGAAGGTGCTGATTTTAGCAGGCCACCACAACTGGATCGTAGCAGCTTACGCACACTATGTCATCTGTTACAGGTAATACTGACTCAGCGTGGCGATAGTGTTTCCCATTCGCTCTGTAGTTCGTGAGATGGAGAGATTCAATTATTTACGGTGTGAAGTCGGCTTCATTATCCGTTGTATCTCAAGTGTCTCATCATTTGCTAATGTGATGCATCGGTACCTGTTCACCAGCTCTTACTTTGGAGCCCAGATTCGTAACCGTTGTTATTTTCATCGGAGTGATCGGACAAAATGTTTCAAATGATGGAGAATACCACATCGCGTGTGATCTGACCATAGGATAAAGGAGTCGTCTGGCTGGCAGCAGGTGTTTTCCTCTCCTTACCTTGACTCGACCATTGAACGCATCGCGCTGAACGCCAAGGTGGTGGGTGGCCCGCACGGAGACAAGGACAAGATGTTGGCCGCCGCCTCCGAAAGCAGCATCATCCTCTGGAGCATCCAAGATGGAGGCAGTGGTAATGAGATAGGTAGGCAGGATAACATCACGTCATTTCAGAAAGTGTAGTCCACGCAGAGAGATATAAAACATACTACCTGTGTCGACTTCCACCATCAATCCGGCATCCCTCATTGGTCGTTCTCTCTCTCTCTCTCTCCCTCTCCCCATCGCTGCAGGTGTGTTCAGTCTGGGTGTACCGGTCGATGACCTCTTCTTCATCGGGAACCAGCTGGTGGCTACGAGCCACACGGGGAAGGTGGGGGTGTGGAATGCAGTCACACAACACTGGCAGGTAACGAGGGCACGTGTGTGTGTGTGTGGGTGTGGGTGTGCGTGTTTGGGTGAGACATGAAAGAGAGAAAGGCGGAGGAACACCATTCCATTGAATAGTGTTCTGTTTGACCTTTTGGTGTTTGTCTTAGGTTCAAGATGTGGTTCCCATCACAAGCTGCGACACCGCAGGATCCTTTTTGCTACTGGGCTGCAACAATGGCTCCATCTACTACATAGGTAGACACATGTTAATACACACACACACGCGATTTATTTATGTGTCGACGCCAAAAGAACACATTTACGCCCGCCTCTTTTCAGACATGCAAAAGTTCCCTCTGAGGATGAAGGATAACGATCTCCTGGTGACGGAGCTCTATCACGACCCTTCCAACGATGCCATCACGGCACTGTCTGTCTACCTCACACCTAAAACCAGTAAGTACGGTAATCGCATTTTGCCTCTCGAGCCAAACTCACCGACATAATCCGGGGCATATTTTGACCGGACTTTTTTCATGAAACTTCACGATTAAATCGAATGAATCCCGTTAATCAGAAAGGGACATGGTAGCTAACGATGAAGGATCTGTGCCGTGGGCACCGTTTTTTTTTTGGTTCGTCCTTCTCACCTAAATACAAAGAGGAAAATGAACATCAGATGTGTTGCCTCTATCTTCCCCCTCCCGCTTTAGTTTCTCCCGAGACATAGAAAGAACAGTCGGTCATGGACGTCACACTGGCCACACATTGATACACTGGGCGCCTGTGTGTATTTGTGCCGCGCGTCATTCTCCTCCCTCTCCCCGCTCTCAGGCGTGAGTGGAAACTGGATAGAGATCGCCTACGGGACGAGCAGTGGCGCAGTGAGAGTGATCGTGCAACACCCGGAGACGGTGGGATCCGGTCCCCAGCTCTTCCAGACGTTCACTGTGCACAGGAGCCCAGTGACCAAGATAATGTTGTCTGAGAAACATCTGGTATCAGGTGAGGACCGTGGCCCGGGCCGGTGGTGTCGCCGGTGGTGGAGATAATGAGGCGAAGCAGGAGGGAAACGGAACAAGCGCGAAGATTGCGGACCCCGACCTCCTCTCTCGTTCACCGTGGTCTTTTTTTTTTTGTGTGTGTGTGTGTGTTTTTCCGGGCCGATCGCCAGTGTGTGCCGACAACAACCACGTCCGGACGTGGACGGTGACCCGTTTCAGAGGGATGATCTCCACCCAGCCGGGCTCCACCCCTCTGGCCTCCTTTAAGATCCTCTCCCTGGAGGAGACGGAGAGTCACGGGAGCTACTGCTCGGGGAATGACATAGGTGAGAGGGACAAGAGAAGAAGACTACGAGACGTAGAATGTGCAACGAGACGCTTGGGCGAGACGCGTTGCCACGCACAAGCGTGAGCTGTCGTCATTAATTAAAAGCGAGCGAGGCTGTGCGTAGAATAAGAAACCTACCTGGGGGATCTAGACCCTGGTGATGGCAAAGAGGGGAGAGGATCCTGAGAATCTAAACGGGAAGACGCGTGGACTGAGGACGCCTGGATATAGGGAGGAGAGGAGGAGACGAGAGTTTCAAAAAATCGGACGGCCTTGGCATGATTGGCTGAATGAGCTCGAGATCCGGTTGGAGAGGAATACCCACAGTCACCCGGTTAGAGTGACGGGAGGAAGGAAACTTCGTTACCGTGAGGGAAGGACGGGCGCTGAAACAATTTCATGAATGTATCTATTAGATGGTTGACGATTATAGTCGGAAAAACATTGCGACCCCCGTCAGTGGATTACTGATATCATTTCAATAATTCTTCACACCACATTTGCAAAAAAGCCAAATCAGCGCACCTTCCTTAGTTATTATAAATGGAATATATAAAAAAAGAGGGTCTCATTTGTAGTTTATTTTTATTTTTTTACCAGCTGCTCACCTCCTCTAACGAAAGCACGGAAAACATGCAACGCAGAGACCGTGTGACCCAAACTGCTACCATTGTGTCGGCGTTGGTCGACGCTAGGTGTAAGCCGCCGACGCTGAGGTGGTGTGTTTCTTTGCCCTCAGGTCCTTTCGGAGACAGAGACGATCAGCAGGTTTTCATCCAGAAGGTCATCCCCATCACCTACAAGCTCTTTGTGAGGCTCTCGTCCACGGGGAAAAGGTACAAGGTCCTCTGTCTTTTTCTCTCATCCGATTCCACCCGACACAAATCTGATTTCCTCCTGTTCAGTCAAATACAGGGAGGAGGAAGGCTGTGTGAGGAAGGCTTCCTCCCCCCCCCCGAAAAAATGTTCCCCCCCCCCCAATCAAGCGGTAGACCCTTGTGTTCGGGCTCTGCAACTCGGCTGAGGTTTTTTTTTCGTGTCGTCGCCAGGATCTGTGAAGTGCAGTCGGTGGACGGCACCACCATCTCTTGCTTCATGGTGCGCGAGTGCGAGGGCTCCAGTCGGATGGGGTCGCGACCCCGGCGCTATTTGTTCACTGGCCACGGGAATGGCAGCATACAAATGTGGGACCTGACCACTGCGATGGACACCGCCAACAAAGGAGAGGAAAGGAAGAAAGAGGGTGAGGACATAGAGGCCGACAGGCAGCAGACGGACGAAGAGGATGAGAGAGAGAGAGAGAGAGATGTGGGGAGATGAATCGCTGTGTGTGTGTGTGTGTGTGTGTGTGTGTGTGTGTTCAGATGAAGAATAAGTGGATTACGCAAAACTTTATCCGCTCACCACTTGCATATGCAGTAGACCACACATCCCGGGATTAGCTGCGAACCGTTTCTCTGGATGCCACGCTGCGTGCGAGTGCGCTGAGGCCGCTCCTGTGTTTTCCGTAGATGTGGGCGGGCCTTCGGAGGAGGAGCTGCTGCAGCTGCTGGACCAGTGCGACCTGAGCACCTCCCGCTGTGCCACGCCAAACATTAGCCCCGCCCCCTCCGTGCTGCACCAAACGCGGCTGCGGGAGTCCTGCTCAAGGTTTTTCAAAAAGACACACTTCGCACGCAGACAAACGCAACGTTTCAAAAATCGCCTCCGGAGCGCGGCGGCTCGCAATAATACCTTCCTTGCGATACCTTATCGATATATAATGCTCTGGCTCTCTTTCAGTCTGCAGTTACAGGCCCAGGAGCCCATTCCTGAGAATCAGGCCACCTACGCAGCGGTGCGGCCCTACAGAGAGAGTCCGCTGCTGGCCCGCGCCCGAAGAACTGAGTCTTTCCACAGCTACCGGTGAATATTGCATCTTTCAATGACACCAACCGTGTAGAATGGCGAGGAATTACCCCGTGAACCCAAATCCTCTTAGGTCCTCACAATCTGAATATGCCGCTCGCATTTACCCTTGGGGTTAGCTGCGCCCCCCCCCCCCCTGAACTTTTCACTAAAACCAAAGGATCTGCATCTCTTTCTCTTCTCTACAGAGACTTCCAGAATTTCGGCCTGAGCCGAGGCTTGCTGGACAGCACGGGGCCGATGTCCGCGAATATCGCATCTTTCAATAACACCAACCGTGTAAAATGGCGAGGAATTACCCCGTGAACCCAAATCCTCTTAGGTCCTCACAATCTGAATATGCCGCTCGCATTTACACTTGGGGTTAGCTGCGCCCCCCCCCCCCCTGAACTTTTCACTAAAACCAAAGGATCTGCATCTCTTTCTCTTCTCTACAGAGACTTCCAGAATTTCGGCCTGAGCCGAGGCTTGCTGGACAGCACGGGGCCGATGTCCGCCCAGGCCACCGACGCCCGCCGCTCACTGGGTGATTTCGGGCCCGAGGACGGCGAGAGGAGGGCCTCGGCTATGGAGCTCTGGACCTGCCGATCCATCGCCGCAAGCTCCAACACGAACGTCGGCGCTTTGACTCTTGCTGCTGGCGCTTCCACGGCGAAGGCAGAGGGTGGTCAGGAACCTCCACGGCAGGCCCCGGACAGCTCGATCCCGGGGTGCGACGTCAGAAAAAAGGTGCACTCCTGGGAGGAGGGGGAGGCTACGGGCTCCGTGGGAGACGGGGCGAAGGCCGACGGAGGCGCGAGGAAGAGGGGGGTGCTGGAAGGAGGATTCCTGGGGAGGAAGAGAGCGCCACCGGTTCCCCACCTCTCCTCCCTCCCTTCCGGATCCGACGGCGGCGGCAGCGACTCGTCTTCAAACGCCTCCCCTTCCCCGACCAAACTGGCCTCCTCCACCTCGCCGCGACACAGGAAGCTGGCCCCCGAGCTATCCAATCAGGACAGCAGCCTGTGAGAGCGCAACGTGCCCAGAGGTGTGCTGCGGGTGGCACACAGGACTCGTCGTGTCAGGGTTCGAGGGGCTGAGGGACGTAGATGGGGGGAAATGATTTGTCGGCGTCTCAGCGCAGATTTTGTTTTTTAGTCGAACACATCGCCCCCTAATTTTATCTCGACGGACCTCACAGCAGTTGCAACGGAACTGCCGAGCGCGACATCTCGATCAGAGCAGGAATGCAGTTTCCTTTTGAGCACTCCGGTGCTCCGACCTCAACTCGAGGGTGTGTTGCAAAGTTCGATCAATTCATTCCCATCTCTGGTTGCTCAACTAAAAAAATGGCTTAGCACAGGTAGCAGGATTGAATTTTAGCTCCCGAGAGTGTAAGAGCTACGGAATAGAGGTAACAAAAGCGTCGGCCTTGCTCTTTTATCAGATTTTGAAAGCGTTTTGTGTTGACTTGTGGTGGCAATGGCTGGCGACCACTTCAATGTCCACAAAACCATCCGGTCTTTTAACAGAACTGGCGTTTTCAAAAAAAGGTCTTAAAATATCCGACGAACAAGTACCTTCACATTGTAGTCATCAGATTCTTTTTTGAAAAAAAAAAAAAAAAAAAAAATCAAAACTCAAAAAAAAAAAAAATCCATTTCAAATAGTAAACACCAAAAAAAACCTGATCCCTTATTTAAGCAGCTTTCAAAAATCAAGATGTCAACATCGAACGGACTGATGATATAAGCAGAATCTACTGAATATTGCTGAATCCTAGCAGCTACCTGAATTCCAAAATGTCCCAAAAATATGGTGGTTATTGTTGCAATGATGGGAAAAGGCAGTAAGGTCATTTTGTAGCTAAAGCTAAAAAAAACGAACACTAGTGGTTTTCACGCAAAGACTTCGGAATCGCCCAATCCTGGGACATGAATGATTATGGCCTGGGGAAAACTGTAACACAACAATACAACTATTTGAGGCATAAGGCAGCTGACACCTCACAATCTGAGGCATCATTTTCTTTTTTTTTCTCTGGAGATGTATACATATATAGATATAACAGTCACAGTTGCGGTAACCGTGACTGCAGGTCATCTTTATGGACATGTCTAAATTGGAACATAATCTGTCCGTAATAGTTTACATTTGGCCTTCACCTGAATATGTAAACAGAGGAAAAAAAAAAACCCAACTTGTGGCACATGTATTATTTATTTTTTCTAAAGAAAAAACTACTTGGCTTTCCTGGTTACATTCTTTTCACAGCGGTGCCTCACGATCTAGATCACCCTAATTATTGGACATATATGTATGTATTTTCTTTTCTTTTGCAGTAACACAATATATCTACACTCAACTCGGTACAAGGACCTACACTACATCACTTTACTCTCTTTGGAACATGTTTTGAAGGCTCGTTGTTTCGGATGACTGTTGCAGTGCCTTATTTCAACTTGTCGGACGGTTATCGGCCCGTTTGTGCGTTTGTTGAAAAGGATTCTGACCAAAGGCTCGTGAAGGTGGAGCTGGCTGCGTAGCCACAAAACGGAAGCGCCCGCTCTTGAAATGCCTAAAATAGCTTCGGTCCAGGCCAGACTGGATCGGCGGACCTTTGAATGAATTGGCATTAAATATCTATCGTAAAAAGAATCGTGAAGGAGCCTTCTCTTTTCCCACACCCTGGGCCAACTGGGATCCCTAGTTTGTTCCTACGAAAGTAATAACACAATTATTAAATAAAACTGTGTATATAGTACTGTAGCAGACAAAAGCAAAGCACCTTGGTTATTTATTGAAAAAGCCTAGCCGGACTGAGTAATTGAAGAGACCTTTAGCTCCTGATGGGTGGTACTTTGTTATTATTGTGGGGACAATATGCTGTAAAAAAAAAAAAGAAAAAAAAAAAAGACAGTAATAAGAGGAAATCATTCGAAAAACCTGTCATCAATTATGAATGATAATTTGCCAAAAACAGCAGCCATCTAACCTCATACATTGTGTATCATCTCAGTATAAACATGTAGATGGACTCGGTGGTTCCGTCAATTTTGCTACATGCGTTCTGTTTGATGTACAATTTGTGCAATTAGTAGACGTACATATTGAGGACAAACTCCTAACACGGATGCATTCATGTGTGTGATGTCGTGTTGAGTGAACTTACACTGTTGTTCATACTACATTGTTTATAATCGTATATATATCTATGTATATAGTTATATATATGTATAACAACTTTATTGGGTTTAACATTATATTGGACCTAACTGCATTTGCACTATTAAGATTAATATTAAAGTTACTTTCTATTGTTACATAAAATATGAATTTTAAGTATATTTCAGCACATAACTGACGCTACCCTGAAAAGAATCTCTCTCTGTTGTCCAGTTCCTTCCTGGCTACGTTTACATTGCATTACACCACATAACATCACAGCCAGCTCCAACGCATCTGTTTGAGCTGCCCTGTGCGTCACTGTTTTACATTGTGTATGCCAGAGACGCTGCACTATGACGTACTATTATATTGTTTGATTGCCTATTACACTGACCAACCTAATGCATAATTTTACAATTATCAAATCAACACGGTCGAAAAGGAAATCTGGGGAATGACTTTAAAGACTGGAATGGTTTACTTTGGTTCTGTTTGTTGTTTTGTTTTTTTTTTGTTTTTTTTTTGAATAAATGTGTCTTGCATGTTTTAATACATTGTACAGGACAAAAACATTGACTTTACTCTCATTTTCTGGTCCAATTTTATCAACCTCAGGTGAAGAATCATTGAAAACATGGATTAAAAAATAAATAAATGGGGATTTGATTTGGGAATTTGTAACGTTAACTGTGACGAAATCTGTTTAACAACAGATTGAAGCAAAACGAATGATCAGAATTAAACCGATGTGAAAAGCTGATGCAATTGAATCTGCGCTTTCACCTTTTAATCTGGATTCAGTCGTGAGACAAACAGGGTGGAAGAAGTGCTGCCACTCTTTGCCAAGTTGTCGGGCACTTGGCTCGTGCAAAAGTGCACAATTTCTGTTTTGTTTTTGAGTGTCACTCAGTGTGTGCGTGCCCGCGCGCGTGGTTTCCCCGACGCTTTCATTTCGCTAACCTTCTCATTCAGACAGTCGCCTCTCAGAGACGCCGTCTGTCGTCAATGTGATTTATGAGTTTAATAAAAACCTGTGTGTGTGTGTGTGTGTGTGTGTGTGTGTGTGTTTGTGTGTTGCTCAGGGCCACACTGTCCCTTACAATCACTCCACAAGCACTCTTTTAACAACCTCTCCCTCTCGCCGTGGCTGACAATAGCTGCGAATGTGGCTCGGAATGTTTTAGAAGTGCCCTTGTCAGACTGGCGTCCTTGAGCGGAGGCGGGGTTGTTGCTGGCGTTTTTTTTTTTCAAACTTGCCTCGATGTCCCCTTAAGGGACACGACGGGAGCAAAACTAAACCACGGCTGCACAGTTTAGACGGAGACAACGCCCCCCCCCTGTGTGTTTGCGCCGCGTGTGGTAACTAAGTCTCTACACGGCCCATGGCACATCCGCGTTTTACTCAACTCGTGAGCATCGTGTATTTATTCTGTTTGTGTTCCAATAACTGAGGCACCATTTACATGATTTTGTAAACTGTCGTAGTCTGTTGAGTTCAATATCTCACACGCACACAAATGATTCACCCTGTATGTGAAAAGTGTTCCTATTTGTCTTTCTAACAGGTAAATGAAAATGTAAACCAATATTACTTTCATAGTCTCACAAATATTCATGCATCACTTGTGGAGTTTTGGGTCCTGTGTCACGTGAATTGCCTTTTGTCCTCACGAACTGGTATTAAATTATACAACTCATGGCTTGAACCTCGAACTGGTATGTTTGTGTCTTTCATTTTGGTAGATATGGCCCGAAAAAAACACTGCTCTCAATTTTTGTACTGTAAAAAAAGAAAAAAAAAAAAACCGTGTTGCATCGATCTGTAAACACTATGCCAGGATTCCAAAATGGAAAAGGGATTCGCTCGATATGTATAAAGGTTGTGCAGAAATCGGTTTGCTTGAAGTAAACGTATAAAAACAAAAGCAGAAACATTTTCTTGAATATTATTTATAACTTCTCTAATAAACACAAACTGGGATCAACGAACCGCCTATAAATACTTTTTATAAATAATACTGCCAGTGTAAAAAAGAAAGAAAGAAGGAAATTGCTCTATAACAATCATTTTCAACTTCATACACAAAAACATGAAAACCCATCAACAGTGCACAGCAACTCAATATCCTGACTCGATAAATACTTTGAGTAATAATAATAATAATAATAATAATGACAATAAACGATCACGTTTAGCTTCGTTCAAACATTCAAGACCCACCGTGTGGAATTCGAAACGGAAACGCGTTTCATTCCAGCTCATTTAAACGGATTGTTGTTTTTTTTTTGATACAAGGATACAATAGGCTGTAGATCACCAACAACACTGACCCTGGATTCCACTCACAGTTAAACGCGCACGTTTCACTTCACTACAAAGCTCGAAGCCATTACGTTCACTTTCTTAAATGTAAACTGTCCCCAACTGATCACAAGAGGCTCAGATCGTCCACATCCCATCATCACAACCACGAGACGGCCACATTTGAAGCTTGATACAAAAGTTGGCATTTTTTTGGGTCCTTTAACTAACACCGGGGCCACTTTCATTGTTCCAACTAAAAGGCTAATGCTGCACACAATGTTTAAGCTTTCTAGGCACAACAGCTCGTTGGAGCACAAGACCTGAATGGAAAACCTTCGACGTTGCTGCACTCGTTCGATTTCCATCATATTTAAATGATTAAACTACTAACAATTGGCAAGCAGAGACACCGACTCATAATAAACCCCGATCATTCAGGCAGTGCTGTGTCAATCGTTTAAGGAACATGTGTCCACTTGGGCAGTTTGAGATCCAACACAATGTATAATTAGAATCCAAACATGGGTACAATCCAACTACTGTCTATACCGTGGCTTTTTAACTCGCAGCTCACACAATCGCAGCTGTCTGGCTCCATATCAGAACTGCGTGCACTGATGTCCCATAAAGTTAAGGCTGTTAGGCTCTACGGGGAGTCATACCGCAGTGGGGTAAAATGAGACAACACCTGTTTCAATATAGCTTAAGCATAATGGTGCAGAACATAACCTTTACGAATCCTGTCTCCGCGGGTCTTTTTTTTTGTTTTCTTTCAAAACACTGTTGAAACTTTTAACGCTCCACCCGGCCCATTTTGAACATGATAGAAATCACAATTTCTGGTCAGTGGTGAACAGACTTTCTTACTTCCTCAATCGCACCGCAAAGTGTCTGAATATTTAAACAGCTCCCAGTTCCGTTTTGCCTCCTGCTAATGCACACTGCCTGCGTTTGGACATAATTGTGTAACCGTGGCTGTAATACCTGAATAGCGGCAGGGGTCTCGTACTAAAGATGCGTGTCGGTGAACAGGGTGTGTTCCTTTGTCGACGAACTTAAGGCCTTGAGGGCGTCCACAAACTCATCTTCCTCCACATACTGAAAGAAAGCAGAAGGAGTAGCGAGATTGGAGACAACGAGTTGACAGAGAGCAGAAAACAAAAGGTTTTGTCCAATATCTTTTCAATGCACTGCACGACATCCATTAAATTGTATATTGCAAATCTCTTTTTCTCACCTGCTCTGCTCTTGTTTTGGTTTTATCTAGTTGCTGTAACTGTGCACATAAGACAAAGGATGCAACTCTGTCCTTTTGTGTCAACGTTTGTGTGAGAGCATATCGTCTAGATATCTATTGTATAGATGTATATAGATAGATATATATATATATAGATATATAATGTATTATGGGGTCCAGTGAAACTGCACTATCGTATGACACGGATCATTTCTCAAATCATTCTAAATAACCACCTGAATGAGTGAATTATATAGTGATTTATGGATGCATTGGTGCTCCTGCCAAGGCTGCTTGTTGGAAAAACAACGTCTGTACTGTAACGTAATGCCCTGCAGTCACTCCGACCTAATGTACAACATCAAAAATGTAAACACATTTCCACGCTCACCAGGCCAGAATCGTGTCCAAGTGGATTGTGATCCCAGTTTCCTTCCTCCATCATCAGTGACTTCCTGTCAATCAGCTGACTGACGCTGCGGTGCAGGGGAGGCTGGGAGCAGGCATGAGTGAGGTCTGTTTGACTGGGGACCCGCAAGACAGACATGGAGCTGAACCGTGAGCTGCTGCCGACTATCTTTGTGTCCGTCAGACCCTGAGGAACACATTGATTTAAAGATCAAATAAATGAATACACCGGCCAACAGTTTCCGTGATTTATCACATTGACAGCAACAACAACAACAACAACAACAACAAACAACATTTGGTGGGCAGTTGTGTACGGTAAATCTTATCTGTAGAGCTTATTCGACGCGCAAACATCCAGAAGTTTAACTCGATACACAATTGTATTACTGAAGAGCAAAACCAAAAATTGTTTTTTTTGTTATAAATCAACTAGATGTATGTTCCAAACAGGAAAATATATATTTGAAATGAGAATAACACTTAATATTGCATTATGAAATTCTGATTAGAATTCATATTGGCTCCCATCTCAACAATCGTCAGAGGGCACTTCTCAGCAATCTATGGCCGATAAAATACATAGAAACATTTGTCTTGTTTTTTTTAAATAATGTTCATGAATAAACAGCAAAACCCAAACATTAAGTAGAACATAAAAAAACAATATAGTTTGGGGTATGAATTGGTTCCATGCTTCCTCCTATAAATAAAAGTCAGTTCTGTGTACGGGGACAAACTGCACACGTTTTACCTTTTCAAATCCCGATTCACCAACCACTGTTTTTAAACTCACTGTGTATGAGTAGCTCACACACACACTCCCACACATAGCACACGCTCACACGCACACACACAAAGCAAGCATGCATACTCAAAAAACAAAACAAACATGCGTTGAGCGGCACTCAGACAATTTCACAATCCCATACCTCAGTGTACACAGTGACGCTTTTAAGTTTAACGTTGCTGATCTCAACACAGCCTGCTACAGTGTCAAACTGCAGGGGGACAACAAGATCATTGTTTAGACTTCTGAAATTAAAAGAATAGAAACTAATCTTACTCTGGGGCAATCAGGGAGGAGCACAGAGCCGGGGTGATGTTTAGAGCACAGCTCGGGAAAGGACCTCTGAGGGACAGGCAGAGCGAGAGAGAGAGAGTGAGAGGGAACAAGAGGCAGAGCGAGAGGGAGAGTTAGCCAGAAGGAGACGTAGTTTATCGAAGGAGAGGAGTCACAGATGACATATATAAGGATGAAAAAAGAAAACAAGAAATATTTTCAGAGAATGGTCGTCGATATTTAGGAGAGAAATGCAATAAATACAAACCTGAACGTATCCGATGACAATATTTCCAAATATTTCTCGAATTTATCTGGGACTGGATGTACAATTTACAGCAGCTTTAAGAGCTCTGTCCCAAATTACGTTAAAATGTAGGGTTCAATTATCCAAACAAGGCACTTTACTAAAAAAAGAATAAAAACAACAGGGCAGATACAATTGCATACAAAGTAAATGAATTCCTCAAACAGCTGTGACAACATTTTTTTTTTAAATGTGTACAGGCTGAAGGTTTACCTCACTTTCTGCTCCTTTCGCTTAACTTTTCCTCACCCTCCTCGTAACCTCGACGACCCCTCCCAGCCTTCTCCCCTTTCAACCACGACGTCAGTCACTCTCTCACGCTCCACTCACCATGTAAGTCTCTCCCCCGGCATTCCTGGTCTTCTGAAGCGTGACCAGCGGAGGGCGCTGTCTGGCTGATGGATTCTTCCTCAGGGCTCTGAGAGGGAGAAAGAATTTAATTAACCCAGCGCTTTTGTTTTTGTTCAGATGAGTTTTATGTACGGGCGTGGGTTGAATGAACAAGAGCAGAGTGTTTGAGGTTATATTCTATTCTGGTCTTTGCCTTAGAATACCTCTGTAGCACTAGGCCCAGCAGTATTGCCAACAGAAACAGACCCAGCAGTGCAAAGAGCAGGATGAACCACAGTTCAGAGTAAACCGGCGGGGGGGCTGACATACTGACGTCCTCTTTGCCACTGTCCTCGGGACCTGGAGAGAGAGAGAGAGAGAGAGAGAGAGAGAGAGAGAGAGAGAGAGATCAATAAAATAGATCATAAACTTGTAAAAGTTGTTGTGTTTATCTTTCCGGCAGCAAATGCATATGCTTTGACAAAATGTTTTTTATGAAAAAACATTTATAAAAATATATTTCACTGGATTGAAAATTGGGAGGAGGATTGTTTGATTTCTGCGGAATATTCAAACACAGACGTGATTTTACATTTGGATCATGCAGCGTAGCAGTGTGTGTGTGTGTGTGTGTTTCTCTGTGCATGCGTGTGTGTATTATTACCAAGGCCCGTGGCAGGGCTGTATCTGACAATGGGAGTACTCGCGCTGCCACTGTTTGTGGTACAAGTCACCTGAAATGACAAAGCTGAGGAAAACACAGGGGGAGAGAGAGAGGAACACAAAGTAAAAGAACATAATTTAGGTTCAAATCAAGTTAAAACATAGAGTTGTTTGGAATTGACTCTAAAACCTTAAACGACATTAAACATTCTTCTGTGAGGCTGCTTATAAGAGAACATTTTCAATGAAGAAGAGGGGAAAACTCAATCTTGTAGTCTCTTCGGAATTCTTGTACTCACATTGCTCTCAACTCAAACTTTGATTGATGAAATGAACTTTCAATACTCTAAAATGCACTTGCTCTACGGTGTAGGTTCATGATATTAAAAGTTATTGCACATAACTGCGATATGACCTATGTACCGGTCCGGCAAAGCGAATTAATTTAAAACATTTTGTAACAGTACTGATGCTTTAAGGACTGGAGCACGTTAGCCAATCATATTAACTAAAGTTAGACGCAACGGGGTCAAAGTTCACTTATATATGGCGTTTGTTTCATATTTATCCGTTTGCAGCGACGTTGCTTCAGTCAACAGCAGCAGCACGGTGACGGACTTGATCTGTGATTAGATATGAATGCGTGTATTCAGTGTGTGTCCGCTCTCACTTTTCTGCGACGTGCGTGGAACACGGAGATGGCTGTAGAAGCCGGTGTAGACCCTCAGCCGGCTCTCGGTCACACTGTACTCTTTCAGGAATCCGTTGAGCGAGAAGGACTCGGCCCAGTCCAGCCAGATGACTGTCAGGTTACTGCCCACCGAGAAAGGAGACACGTACTGGGGGGCTGTGGTGGTGGTGGTGGAGAAAGCGGAGGGAAGGGGGGGGGGGGGGGGACTAGGGGGGGGGGGGGGGGGGGGGGGGGGCTCAGATGGGTTTTTGGCTTTTCTTCTGAACGGTTCCCTGTGAGGGTCGGGGGGCGTGGCGCGTTTGTTACCTTCGCTGAGTGTAGTCACGCTGGTCCAGTTGGAGGCAGTGCTGCCCATGTTGTTGAAGCAGGCTGCTCTCAGCTGGTAGGTGGAGTATGGTTGCAGACCTGCACATGAACACAAAACACATCCCACAGCAACACCTTGCATGGTCTAATAAGCTGTTACCCTGCTTGGACAAAGGCTACAGTTTACCCTCAGCTTATTATAATATTTCTGTTTAGATACCTCGGCTAGTGTTGGGAGATTATCTTCGGACGTTCTCTTTTAGACGCAGGACTCCCTGTGTTCTCTATTATGAATGCAGTCAATGCGGAGCCTCTGGACTTTGTTTACACTTATTCTGTGTATTATTGTGGTCATTCCTTTTTATGGTGTCATTTCTTCTTATTTATAAAGTGACATTTAAGTTGAACTGTTTTGAAATGACAATGAACTCACCCGTTACATTGTAGCTTCGCCTTTTGCCAAAAAAACTGATTTCGACTGGTCCTTCGGTGCACGGGGCCGGCACGGGCTGGGCGGGCTGAGGGCAAGGTGATCTGAGATGTAGCTCACAGCTGAAAAACCATGAGAAAGAAAGAGAGAGATAGTGAGAGCAAGTCACCCCCCCCCCCCATACGACCTGACCGTTTCATGTCGTCAACTCACCTCTCAATGACTCCATTAGGTGCCAGAGGTTGGTCCCAGTCCACCTGAACAGAGCGGGACGTCAGGGTGACGGGACGAGGCGGGAGCTGCTGGGCCGGGGGCGCAGCCAGGGTGTGCAGCTCACTCACCGGGCCTCGGCTACAGCACTGGCAAATCATTTTAGAACATACACTTTCAGTACACTGGTGGAGTTAAGACAGGAGAAAACCCTGTGTTCTGATAGAACTACCTGAAAACAGGTGCAGGCCTCTACTCCAACCCAATAATGAGTGTAAGGATGTAAACCATGGAGCGTCTGCTGCAGCGACGTTCCCTCCGAGAGCTAAAAGAAGGGCATAGAGAGTCTAGGTGTTACGTTCTTTGTTGTTTCACGAAAGAATGAGTGATGGGGCCAAGGGGGGGAAATGAAACCCTGGGAGATGGTGGAGAAAAAAAAAAGGCAGCGTTAAGTTATTCTTGCAGAGTATTAAGCTCGTTACCAGAGTGTGATGGTCGTGGTCGAGTGAGAAGACTCTGTAAAGACTAACAATCCCATTGGGTTGAGCCGGAGGAGGGATTTTCACGACTGCGGCGGTGGCAGAAACACGCAGGAAAACAGGCGGGCCCACACCCTCAGGCGGGGCAGGCCCCGTCCTCCCATTGGTCCACTGGCTGCCGGTACGGCCGGCCGAGTTCACTGCCCACACCTGGTGGTCAAAACCTGACATTAATAAATGATATCGCGAAACATTTACTCATGCAGAGGTAGAGGGGCGACATGAAGTGAGAGTCAGATAAACTGTTTTCCTTCTGTCACAGGGCATTACATTTATTAACTCTTAATGATGAAGGCTTCTCTTAATTACCCCCAGTACCCACCAGACCAACAAAAGGATAGAAGTCAATTCATCGGGCCATCCATCAAAACCACCATCAGCTGTGAGAGCAAAACCTTTTCACCATGCAACACAACACTAACATATCTAGCATGACAATTACTTTTCACCTTCATCAAGGAGTTATACGCAAACACGCGCGCACGCACGCACCCACACACACACGCACGCACGGAGTAATCTTATTTGTGCGCTTGTGTTGGGCATAATTAGAGGGTGTACCCAGCGCGGGGTCAGGCAGGGCGGAGATTTGCATGTGTAAGTCATCTGTAGCCTGTCAGAAGTGGTGCAGAAGGCAGATGGATGAGTCTGAGCTTTAGTCTTGAAAGTGTGTGTCCGTGTGTTTGCGGTTTATTGTTTGTGGCTCGGCGCGCCAGATTTGTGCACGTATGCGTGCACATGCCAGTGTGTTAAGAGTTGAATTAACCCCAATAATAGTCAATTAGGCCGTGATCAATCAGACTGATTGATCTAAGTGACAGCACAGACGGACAGAGAGGGGAGAGAGGGGAAAAGAAGAACGAAAGAAGGAGAGAGTGGGGTTTGGCGAGGAGGAGGACAGGAACACCACACCAAGGGAAGACATTTTGAGTTTGGTGCAATTTTGTATTTCTTCGACGATAAACAGGTTTCAGCAATGCCAGTAAGATGACACTCCAATTGCGATTGCACTCCCAGTTACAAAGTGTGTAAGCGTGTGAACATCGTGGGCACTGAATAGTAATTTTTTTGGACTATTATGTTTAAAAAACCTTTAACCTGACAATTTATCTGATGCTGTTTCAGTTTGAAGTAATCAGGAAACAGCCTTGGGACACTAGAGCTATTAAAATGGGTACAATACCGGGTACAGCTTTGTACAATTATATTAAAAAAAGGAGTGCAGTTTCACACTTTCACAAAAACTGCTCTTCGTTGGTTGATAATTGTTTGATGCTGATCTCAAGACAAAAAAACGATATTGCTGTGTGGTGGATGGGGAAAAGAGAACCGTCGGAGAGATGGCGGGACGGAGAATGACGGAAAAGAAGGAAGGAAGGAAGAGGGTCCCTGCGTGCAGATGTGTCAAGGAGGGGTGGCGGGATTGAAGGAAGAGGGGCACGCGAGGCAAAAGGGCATTCTGTCACCGAAAGGTCAAAGTGAAGTGTGTGACTGTGAGAGATGAGTCCCGAGTGTTTAGTGTATGCGTGTATGTACGATTGGAGACAACAGAATAAAAGATTCAAAATGAACACACACATTTGTAGGTCATGACAACATTTTTTTTTGCCTTTGAGTATTTCTTTCTATTTTGGCTATTAAGCACTGTTTTACTACAAGCATGAATTGAACGGCACAGAGTTTAGGGAATTCTGGCTCCTCAATAACACACATTGTGGACATTGGCAGCAATAATCCCATATTAACTTGAATGAGACCGCAGTTTGCCTTTGGTGAGAGAAAACGGAACGCTTGCTGTACTACCTACGCCAGTATCTCCGCAGGTACTGTGAGCTGACTTGTTGCTTGAGAGAGTTCCAGTTACGTTGGCTGGTGACAACACGGAATGATGATTACCCGCAGCAATAAAACACTTCTACCCAGCAACACCCGTGTTCTTTCCCTGGTAGCAACATAGATCAACCCTCAACATGACGCAAGGCTCCGGGCTTGATTAAGAAGTTTGTGCCACGCAGACCGGACGAGGAGGAGAAGTTCAAAGCTAAAGTCAGCCCGGATCACCTTGCCCTTGATCCAATGCTGAAAGGTAGAACCCATCTCTTTCGTCTTTATATCATCCGCCGACTTTTTACGGCTTTCTCTCCTCTCCTCTCCTCTCCTCTCTCCCATTGGGCCGCGATTTGGCTTATTGGACACAAAATAAAAATACACCCCGTTAGGCTGCCATGGCAGCAAATGAGCCACCATGGCAACAAACGACTACAGGAAAACTTCCAGACAGTATTGGAGCGTTCTCATTGGACGCCTGGACTGCGGCCCCGATTTGATAGGCCGACAGAGCGACTTGGCGGGTGCATCTACTTGGGGTGAAGGGGCTAAGTTGTGTGAAAGTGGGCAGTAATTAAAACCAAGCATAAAGCTGTCAATAGGAGCTTATGACCCAGTGTAATTAGCCTAATATGATTTCTCTCTCTGCACTGTAGTGCGCTAAACCGAGCTGACTTATCGTCCTTGTGTGTGCCTGAAACATGGGGAGAAAAATGATGCGAGCCAGAGAGGAACACGGACAGATTAACAGCTAAATAAAAATAAACTCTGGCACACGGATAGGGGTGTAGATGGACGGATAGAAAGCACAAGTCAGCGCAGCGCTCGAAGACGGAGATAAATAGCAACTTGGATCTTCACAGTTTCTTCACTGACGGCCACAGTCCCGACGTTCACATGTGCACACCAACCCGGCGCCATACTGTGCACGTGTGCCCATGGACCGCGGGCACGCACCGGCAGCATGTCCACGTATCCCCGACCGGCAAAAATCCTCAGGGGACGTGTAGCGGTCACCATTAAAAGGTCTTTCCAATACGAGCTCTGTTACCATGGGGGGATAACAGTTAATTCGATTGGCTGGCCGTGTAATCAGGAAGTGGGTGCTCTGAGGGCCCGGTGATTAATGGCTCTGTTGCCCGCCCGTCATCTCCCAAAGCTCCTCCCTCCCTCCCCCTGTCATAAATTAGGGCCCTCGTAAATAAAGACGGCACCACAATCAGGGAAACTCAATCAATTACACAGGTTCTCTGGCCTCGGCTCCAAAGTCTGACAGGCAGGAATGCTAATGTTATTGTTACTTCCAAAGGGCCAGCCTGTCAATTAGCGTACCAATACACAACAGCAGAAATATGGACCCCTCCATTTAGCACCTGTCGGATTACTTGGCTGGTGCGCGTGGGTCTGTGCATGCCGCCGCGCGTGTATTTGTGTGCGTGTGACTGCACTCGTGGAAAACATTTCATTGTGAAACCTGCCCACATCTCCTGATGCGTCACTCACTCTGGCTCTCATCACCAAATGAGGTTCACAGATCACAATAAAACATTTCCCTGTGTTGCCATGTCCAGTAGAAGAGTAAACAAAGTAGTAGATATTCCTGTTGGTATGGGGAAATGCAGATACGATAAATATATATATTGGAGTTATAATATTTACCGTTTACTGTGATGTCATGTCTTTGCATTTTCTATTGTTTTTATTACCGTTCTATCTATCCATCTATTGTCTCTATATTGCTACTCTTTTCTTTTTAAATAAACAATTTCCATGAAATTCGAAAATTTGCTCCCGCTCTGTCATCCCAGCAATTTCTTAATTCTCTCTGATATGAATAACAAAAAATTGCAGATGCTACTGAAAAGTAGAGGGAGTTTATATGTACTTGCTGTATTTTGCCTCTCTGGACACACTCGGCATTCCCTGGAAATACACACTGTGGATACACAAAGCATTATACCTGATACTGATATGGCGTGTACGGCTGGAGTCCTTCATCCTTGTACGCAGTGGAAACATTCCCGTAGAGGAGTGTTGCTGCGTCACCTCGGCGGGTGTCAGGGGCGCGGTCCAGCCTGCGATACACCTCGTACTGCAGGACCCGACCGTTTGGTTGAGCGGGAGGGGACCAGGTGAGCAGGAAGGTGGTGTGTAGGCCGGTGCGTTGGTCAGGCTGCAGATCTAACAGAGGCGCTGTCTGTCCAGCAGGGGGAGCCTCCAGCGTGAGGACAGACGACCAGTCACTGGAGGAGCAGCCCCGCACTGTGCAGGCCTCCACCCTCATCTCATACCTGTAAACATACGCACAATCACGCATGCATCATGTCTTATTATGTCTAACTTTGATAACTGTTTTCAATTGTAAATGATTCAAAATCTACTTTTAGCCTATCACCACACCTGCACGCTCACACACATTTGAGCACATTGACATAAGCACATGGGGAGAGATACACAACTAATTGTGCAAATGCACCCACACACACTAAGACATACACACACAGTCCTTAGTCAACACTCTCAACTCGCCTCTGTCTGAGAGAGGTACATCCTCACTGATTCAAGGTTGACTCTCTCTCTCTCTCTCCGTCTCTTTTTCTGTTTCTCATTTTTGTTATTTTCAACCACGGCATTCTTGGATGCTGTTCTTCTGACTACGCAAAACACATTTTCTTCACCAAATCAAGTTATTTGTAATTTCTCCTTTTCAATTATCAAAAAAAAAAATGCATACTATGCACTGGACGGATTGTTTGAGTTCTTAATTGACCGTAATTAAAAATGAAGTGAGCGTAGCTCTGGCAATAAATGACCAGAGATTTGAGTCCTAGTTTGTTTTTTTTGTTTTTTTTTTTACCAAGAGATGGCACTCTGCTCCCTTCCAGGTTGCTAATGCATATCCCTTGTTTTTCCCCATGTTGTCCATCATGCAGTACCTACTATACAAGAAAATGTGGAATTGAAACCAACCAGCATTGCTGCATTATTATGAAGGGCTGTGTTGAAAACAGTGGTGAGTTAGGCTTTGTCTGACCTGCGGTGAGGAGCCAGCCCGTGCAGGGTGAGTTGTCGTTGAGTGAAGGCGGGATCCTCTGGAGTGAACACAGTGCTGTTGATGACGACCTGGACGGGATCTCTCTGGTACACAATGTAACTCACAATGTCTCCATTAGGACGCACGGGAGAATTCCACTCCGCTCTCACCTGTAAAGATGCAGCAAAAAAAAAAAAAAAAAAAAAGTAAACTGCTAAACCTCAACCCTAAGGTTTCTTTTCAATTCAGCTGTTACTTATGAGTGACCCACCTGGCTTGGTCCCAGAGGCGTCAGCGCGGGGGGACCGACACCAGAAGGAGACGATGGATGAGTCTTCGCCGAGTGCGCGGCGCTGCTCACTGTCCCTTTGCTGTTGTTGGACCTGACAAGGTAGCTGTAGTCTACATTTGGCAAAAGCGTGAAGTCGTGGTAATGCGTCTCTGTGCCCACGTAGATAACGTCTCCATCTCTGCAGAGTTCGTACCCTGTGATGACACCATTGGGCTGCTCTGGGGGTCTCCAAGTGATCTCCACCGACTCTGGGCCGGTGACCTTCAGAGGAATGATAATAATAATAGATATGGAGAAAAAAAAACAAGTGATCACTCCGTTACCAGTTTATTAGGTACACCAAGCTAAAACTAATACTATGCAATCTAATATGGATTTCTTTTGCTGAAACTGTTTCAGATGTGTTGAACTTTACCAGCATGTGGGAGACTGCAGTTTGAACTTTTATGTGATGCTGACAGGAGTTTTACTCTGATGACATTCCCAACCAGTACCAGAAAATATAAACAACATAACAATGCTACTCCCATGCCTGCACTCACTCCCTGTCCGTTATTGTCATCTTTTATTAGTGCCTGCGCTACTGATGTCATTTTACTGGCCATGCTATTGTTTGGCCTGTCACTAGAATATTTACAGCACTTTGGCTGATTCTGTTTGTTCTAAGCACGCCATATATGTGAACTTGATATGATCAGTATTTTGTTTAGACCCTTTGAAGATATTAACAATGGTCAGCAAAATAACATAAAAGTCCAAAACATGTCGTGCAAAGCTGTTTACAGCCTCCAACATGATCACAAAGTGAAGTCGACACCTCAAGGCACACGCTCACCTTAAGAGTCGGGGCCGCCAGGGCGGTCGGGGGAGCCTCCTGAGTTAGAGCAGATATTGTGGCGCTGCTGGTGCACCCACCACTCGTACAGGCAAAGAGAACCAGCTGATAGGTCGTGTGAGGCCGCAGATCGGACAACACTGCGTTTGGCTCTCTGCCACGGTAGACCTCTTTGTCGTTCAGTCTCAGCACGTATTCTCGGACCTCTCCGTTCTGCGTCAGCGGCTTACTCCAGGAAACGTTTAGACCGTTGGAGGTGATGGTGTCCACCGTGGGAGATCCCACTGTGGCAGGTGGAGCCTCCAAGGTTGTGATGTTTGTACGAGGGCTGGTGAGGCATCCCTCTGAGGTACAGGCTATGACCGAGTAGCTGTGGGGAAGAACAGAACACAATGAGAGTTTTAAGGTGGCTATGATAGCGGTTTGTGGAGGTTATTGGGATGCCTCGTGAGGAAACATTTGGTTAGCGCATCTAAAAAGAGTGCGACACCTGTATGCTGTAAACGGCCGGAGGTCTTCATCCGTGTAGCCGAGGACAGTAGGATCAAAACTAAACGAGAAGCTGACGTCGTCTCTCCGAATCCTGTACGACTGCAGTATCCCGTTGGGCTCCGAGGGAGGTGTCCAAGAGACCAACACCTTACTGGGCTGGCCAGGGAGGTGGCTCGCCGTCGGGGGGGCTAGGCCGCTAGGGGGGGCCTGTCTGGTTGTCACAGTTATCCAGGGGCTGCTGGTGTTGCCAGCGGGGTTATGGGAACGAACGCTGAACTCATACCGAGTCCAGGGACGCAAACCCGCCACAACATGGGTGAAACTGTCGGCCTGCTGTGGGGATGACCCTCTGAAAAGCACCTGTTAGAAACAAGGGAGGATAATCAAGCAAAAACATAACAACCCCTACCAAATATGTTGTATTTTTTGTATTATTATTATTATATCTTTAAAAGTTATGATAAAAGAACCAGGACGTCACATTTTAAAGATATTTACCCATGTACATTCCTAAAGCCCAAATTACAAATGGCCTGTGAGGCCACTTATTATTGCCCATATCTTCAGCTATGTGTTTGTTTTTTTTCAGTTTTACCCACCTTCCCCCTTTCCGAATCCTCCTCATTACTCCTTCCCCTCCCCACTTCATCCGTACTTCTCCCAAGTAAGAAATACTCTTCGATTGGCCCATTGGGTTGAGTGGGAGCTGCCCAGCTGAGCGACACGCGGTCGGGGCCAATGAAAAGAGGCTGGGGAGGAGGTTGGAGAGCAGGCGGCGCAGCCGCTGTGGCAATGCGCTGAGGAGGGGTGCGTGCGCAGCCCGCCGAGGTGCAAGCTTCGAGAGTCAACGTGTACACAGTCCACGGTTCCAATCGACGAAACAGGAAGTTGCGCGACAGGCCGCTGAACTCCAGGTTCCCCTCGCTGTACAAGTTATACATCTGGGAAAGGAGGGATATGTACGGAGAGAGTTCGGACAGGGGTAGAAGAAGAGAAGAAACATCGCAAGGGTGTAAAGTGTTTCAAAGAAAAAAAGAACAAATGTGTGGTAACGCGTTTATGTCATGATATCAGGTGCGGGCCTTTTGCTGTGTACGTAATGTGTACCAGCATACATATGATTTACGTCCATGTGAATGCAAGTGGCCTGCTGCTGTGCGTACGTGTGGTAGGCACCCCACTCTTACTACTCCATCCTCTACTGTGTGGGGCTAATTTGATTGGCATGTGTTTATTGTTATTGCTGTGTGTACTGTGTGTGTGTGTGTGTTGCAGGTACCGTGATGATTCCATTTGGAGCCCGGGGCTGATCCCAGCTCAGCAGTAACGCCCTGCCCTGCTCTCTCCGCTCCACCGTGAAGTTAGCCAGGCCCGACGGAGAAGCCTCCAGGGTCCTAACACCTACCCACGGACTGGACACACTGCCTGGAGGGTGACAAAACACCTGGACTCAGTGGAGTGCTTCAATGGCTGCTACTCATGTTAGTTATCCCTGATGGTTTAAAAAAATAAAAAGAAACTAAAACAAAGTCCTACCTGCCCTGTTCACAGGTTCCACACGAAGATTATACTGGCCGTACGCTTCCAGACCATAGACTGTTGCTTCCAAAGCTGAACCCTGAGACGAAAAGAGAAATCAAGGTATTAAATACTGAGGGATGGAAGGGATACAAGGAGAGCTAAATAATAAAAAGGGGAAAAAATAGAAAAGAGTGGGGATTGGCGAGAGGAGCGAAATTAGTTCCACAAACAAACCCTGCACGAACAAAAGCAGCACATCACTCATTCAAATGGGATGTGAAAAAGGAAACACTGAAACAATGAGGGGCTAAGATGACATGACACGGGATTTGCCATATCAACATTTCAGCACACAGGCCCTGCCACGGTAAAGTAGGCAGGCGCCAGAGAAGTGGCAGGGACGCGGAGACGCTGGCAGACGGACGGCTGTCCCTCATGGGCGAATCCAAAGCTTCCAGATTGAGTGTTTATGTCACACAGGCACCCTTTCATATCAGACACACACAACACACAGCGCGTCTGCCAGTAGCTTTAGGCCGTGGGACCCAGCCCAACGGCCTGGCAGACATGGAGCAGTGTGCGCGTGTGTCTGTTTGTGTGCGTGCGTTAAGAGTGGGAACAACATTAACTAATTGATAAGAGACTCACTGTTGTTTCCAAAGGCCCTGGCGTGCGATGACATGGTAGTCGGGGAGCACTAGGCTCCGGGACGTGGCGTTGCCCGATTGTTTGTTCATGGATGTGAGCTTTGAATCAGGTATGAGACTGATGTCGCTGTGTGTTATGTGTCAACACGTTTTGTGCGAAGGCCCAATACAGGAGGCTCGGTTTTTCCTGTGTGTTGACGCTGCAGTTTTCCCCGTTATTTTTTTTTATTTTTTCCCCAAATTGTTCAGGGCTGTATGCTTTCACGTAAGCGTGCATATGTAAAGAGATTAACTGGTAACCCACTTGGATGCAAAAGCGAGAGGATCAAAAAAAAAGAAAAAAGAGGCTCCAATTCAATCTGAATCAAATGAAAACCCTGACAAATCACCATAGCGTGGCACCAAGGATGAACTGGGTGAACAACAACCAAAATGCATGTATTCACACTTTTCATGTCTAGGAGCCAACATGTTTTTCGTCCACAGTAAAATAGGATTAATAAGCCCCTAGACACAAGCTAAATCCTCCTGCAACTCACAGTACTTCTCAGTCGAGAGAGAGAGAGAGAGAGAGAGAGAGAGAGAGAGAGAGAGAGAGAGAGAGAGAGAGAGGGAGGGAGGGACGCAAAGAGAGAGACACAAGGGTGGAGAAAGATAGAAAGAGAAAGGGATGGAGGGAGTCAGATGCAAAAGACTGGGAGAAAAAAAACTAATGGGGAATGAGAAAAAGTAAAAAGGAGAGAGAGAGAGAGAGAGGGGGGAGGGGTGAGACAGAGAGAGGGATTGCAAGACAATAGAGGGACGGAGTGAATGGTTAGAAAAAAGAGGGGAGGAAAGCGTGGAATGGGAAGAGAGAGAAAAAGAGACAGATGTGGCAAAAGGGAGAGATAGATTAAGTGTGCGAGAACGAGAGATCTCTCTCCCTTAAAAGCCGGTGAAATATGTGAGGCATGTGGCCTATAAAGCGCTTAACATATGCACATTGTCAATAGCAGCATCTGGCACTGGGCGCTTTTATAGGAGCGTGGAGACTCTGCAACACGCCTCTAGATGGCAATACATTCAAACACTTTATCACTGAAACACATCGCGTTCACGGCGGCTCAGACACACACGCGCGCGCACGCACACACACACACACAGACTAATACTCAACAATCTAGCACGGTGAAATTCACCACCACATCGTGTTAACGGCACACGCTCCCAGACACAAACACACACACACACACGAACAGAAACACGCACACAGAAACACACACACACACACACACACACACACAGAGACTAATACTCAACAATCTAGCACAGTGAAATTCACCACCACATCGTGTTAACGGCACACACTACCAGACACACACACACACGCACACAGAAACGCACACACACATAAACACACACATACACACGCATGTAGACAGACAGTAATCAAATGGTATTGGTAGTATTACATTACGTTAACAGCTCCCCCAGTAACTATTTCTCTCTCATACATACACATGTACACACGCGCACCAAACAAACGTTTTCCCCTCACGCACACGGTAGGGAATATGCCGGCAGACCCAAATGCTACAACTGCCGGAGAAATGAGGACATTGGTCTTTTTTTTTTTTAAACCATGTCATTTCAGGTAAATTTACTATACATTCATCTCTGCTGGGAGGATGAACCAGTAACGCGCAGTTTAAACTATAGCGCCCAACATTGTAGATGCATAGTTTCTATGGTCATACGTACCACAATTATACTTTACGTATACCAAACACCACATGATCCGTCATGTATGTACAGTATGTGTGCGATATTTAAGGATTTGAGATAATGGGGTGGCACATAATGAATCATGTCAGTACTCTATTGCAATTTAGGAACAGGTAATTATGATTCGGGCCTTTTTCAGCGTCATAGAAAAACAGCAACAACTGATCAAAGGGGGGGATTTCGGTTTCGCACTATTCTTTTTGAACTGCGGCCAACCTACGAGCACCACACGAGACAGCAACAGTGTAAAATGGGAAAAGGGAAATGTTCTCGTCAACCTGAATCTAGCGAGCACGGGCGCGCGCGTGCGTGCGGATGATCAAAGTCACAAGTTAATCACGCCAAATGCAAGAGAACAGAGGGGGGGGGGAGGGGGGGGGCAGAAGTCAAGAGCGAGGTTGGGGGGAGAGGGGGAAGGGGGGGGGAA
>JAFBJU010002359.1:76826-155199 GCA_016785305.1 Colistium nudipinnis
GGGGGGGGCAGAAGTGGGGGGGCAGAAGTCAAGAGCGAGGTTGGGGGGAGAGGGGGAAGGGGGTGTAAACAAGACGGAGGAAGAGAGAGGAGACAGTGATAGGGGCAAGGAGGGAAGAGACAGGAAGAGGTCCTGCTCATTTATACATTAAAGAGCTCTCAGATCTTACACGGTTCCACACAACTTAGCATTGAGGGCAAGGAGGCAATCTATTCAATCTTCAGTTTCCTCATTCTGTCCTCTCTTCGTGTGAGCTGAGCTACGGGAGGGGTCCTCCGGACGGAGAGTGTGGGAGCCGTCAAAGGGTCGGCGCGCACACGCGTGCTCCTTGAACTTTGTGCACATGTATCGTTACCAAAGTTTGTGTGTGCGTGTGTGCGTGTGTGCGTGTGTGTGCGTGCGTGTGTGCGTGTTTCTGTGATGCATCTGAACCTGTGTGCATCTGTGTGTGATATTCAGGTGGAGAGGCATGGTGCGGCCGCGGGGACAGCGTGTGATACTAATTAAGAATAACCATGTGTATTTGTCAAAAGAATTATGCTGATTATTTCACAAAGGCTTCAGCACCGGGCCCTGCAGAGAGACGGAGACAGAGAGACGGACCTACATTAGCATATGGCCAATGCGCACACACACACACACACACTCTCTCTCTCACGTGCACACAATCGCGCACGTGCACAAACTTTCTGTCTTTGTCTTTCACGTGCATGCCGCGCGCACGCACACACGCACGCGCATAGAGGCAGAGTAAGTCACTAAGAATGGGTCCAACTTTTCCACCGTTCGGGATGATTCTCTGTTGTTTTATTAATACCTTGGGAGATAATATAGCACCATGCTGTTTCACCATCTCTTTTGTGTCACAATCATTTTGGTTTGTATGTGGGTGGGGGGGGGGGGGGGGGGGGGCTTTTTTTTAGTGGGGGGGGGGGGGGGGGGGGGGGGGGGGCTGGCATTTGATAAGATTCTGTTCAATTCAATTCAATTCAATTCAGTGCATTAGTAGAAACTGGGCCCTGACCAGCCCTGTGAGAGCAGTAATTGTGTTCAGAGGTTTCTGAGGTCAGCCAGCCTCCCCGGGGTCAGCCTCCCATGCCAAGCTCTCAAGCCAAGTGTGTGTGTGTGTATGTATTTATGTGCACATGCCTAATTCAAGGCTTCTGGCACAAATGCGCCGTGTCCGTTTGCAAATGCCCTGCATGGGTGTCCCTGCAAGTCAGTGTGCGTTAGACAGACCCTGACACATACAGACATTTAGACAACACACATGCATGCACACACACATACAACACACACACACACACACACACACCATCCGAGTGCCATCAGGCATGTGGTTGTCTGTGTCCAGCGCAGAGAGAGGGACTGCAGGGGCCTGGAACAGGCGTGCCCACTTCACACAACCATGATTGGCTTTGGCGGTTCTAGACCCCAGGAACAGTGAAATTGGTGTTTGTGTGTGTGTGTGTGTGTGTGTGTGTGTGTGTGCGTAGGTGCGTGTTTATTTTTTGTGTGTGTGTGTGTGTTGGCTCAAGACCAACGGACACAGTGTGGCGAATGAGGGACAGTATGCTTATAATCCACAGATATCCCACGAGTTTGAGCAATCATGCGTTTGCCTATGCAGTTTCATCAGGACCTTTATTTTCTAGTTCTATGTAAACTTTACATAGAACTTACCTGTCTGATATTTTTTGATTATATTTTTATATATCATTTTATACCCTTTACATTGTAAAGGGTATAAGTAAAGAAATTAACTAAATAAATCAACGGTGACAATGAGTTTCTTGGGAGTATCTTGGTGGATGGAGGAAATGAATGTGGCAAATACTGAAGACCTTCTTTGAGCCACTTACCCCCAAAGGAAGGACAATATAGTCACTCTCAAATATAAATAAAGATGAATAAGCGTCTGCGTTCATGTCTAGACTGCGAGACATCATCAGACAAAGAGGTCAGCAAGAATATCTCACTCGGTTTGGAGTTCAACATATAACACACTGCCCACTTCTAAAACAAACACTTGACAAGCCTTCAGCTAGAAGTTATAACACACACACACACAAGCGCGCACGCACCCACACCCACACGTACGCACGCGCACTAAACTCATTTTTCCGTTTCTCTCGGACACGCACTCACACACACACACCCAGCGCTCTTCTTAGGTGATGACCATCTTATCAGGGTTGCAGCACTAAACACCCATTTAGACAAGTGGAGAGCACACTCGACTGGATGGTGTAGCCTCTTCACAGACAGACACACAATAACACACAACCTGTCATTACCAAGCAAAAGTGAGAGAGAGAGAGAGAGCGAGAGAGAGAGAGAGAGAGCTTGAAGAGAAAGGGAGAATAGAGGATGAAAGCGAACATACACTAAACTCACTCGACAAAGAAAATCACTTGATAGAGTGAGAGGCTGGCCGAAGAGGGAGGAACGGATGGGGCAAAGATGGTGGGTGAGAATAACATAAAAACTGTAATTTGCGACAGAGGTAGAGGAAACCCAGATGGAAATGTGGTGACGGAGGGAGGACTGCGCTCTATGGAGTGATGGAGTTGTAAAAAAGACGAGGGGACAGTGTTGCGGAGTGATTATTTGGCTGTTTATGCGGGACGCTGAGAGCCCTCCAATCAGAGTCGGGGACCTCCGACTAAAGGGTCTGATAGGCCAAGGGGCCTAATGAACTCCGCATCCGAGAGTCCTCGCGCTCTCCTCCGATCCTCCAACCCCCCTCACTCCACCTGTCTCTTCCCCCACTTCCAGCCTCCTCGTGCCTCTCTGCTCTCCCTCCGCGCGCACTCAGCTCTGCGTTCCCTCTCCCGCTCATTTGTTAAAGGGTGTCACTCAGAGCAAGGGCAAAGCCTTGTCATTCCCGGTCGTCTGGCCGCCCTCCGCTCCCGCGGCGAGGGGATGCGGAGAGGAGGACGGGGCCATGAGTAAAATGCAGGACGGAAGCAACAAGTGACGGAGCACAGCTGTTCACGCGCCATTCAACCACGTTAACGTATTCAATGGTACGTTAGGGCAGGTCAGTCAAACCTAACTTTGAATTCAAAGAGTGCCTGCTAAAAAGAAGACGGCCTTCTAAGAACCGAGTATTGTTTAAAAATGTCAAATTGGCTCCCTAGAGACCCGTTCCTTGTCTCAAATATCATATTAATACTTTCGTATGTCACATCTGGTGGGAGGGCTGACACAGGTCCATACCTTCAATTTTGACGTGCTATACTATACCATACTATACAACATATGAACGGTTCTCAATCCCTAAGCTGGCATTTGCCTGTGCACTGAACAGTTGAGTCCGTATCTTAATTGATCAGATTCTATCACACTGTGCGTTTCCAAGCCCAGTTTCCAAGTATTTCTCAAACTCTGCACCTGGAGTCATTCATTCAACGTGTGTTTCGCAGCGTGTCGCTGACAGCGTGACTCAAATCAAATCATTCAACGCGTCCGCAGGCCAATCGTGTGCGCGCAACATGTCCATAGCCACATAGGTCACGTGGCTAAACAAGCGTAGACACAAATTCTGACTGTGGAGGTGACTGACACACACCGACACGCGCAGACGCATCCTGAACCTCATGTTGGCTTTGAGACACGGTTCGCCGGCTGGCCCTCGCTGTCCTGCATTCTCTGACGAGTTCTTAATGGTAAACTAACAGATTGTAAACATGCTGCTAGCTCTCTCTTTCTCTCGCTCTCTTTCTCCACTTTCTGAATTAATCACTCTTTCTTTATCGCCAATCTCCTCTCTCCCTTGTTTCTTCGCACTCCTCGTTCAGTTCCTCCTTAGCTCCGTTCGCATCCTCCTTCCCCCTCTATCCCCATCCCTTGTTCTATTTTCCTCCCTCTCCCTCTCCCTCTCCCTCTCTCGCTTTTCCTGGGGTATTTTTTAAACAATGTGTCCTTCATGTACGGTTGGTTACGGGGCGTACAGAAGGACATCATTAGCGCTGGTGGTTAAGCTGTAATTTACACCATTACCGAGGTAGGGGCCATTTTTATTGCCTAGTAAATTTCAGCTCTGAAATATTTAGACCATATGGCTCAATTTGTGTAATAACCTTAATTTCCAAGCACCCTTCAGCTCCCTTCAGCGCCGGCTGTTGTTGGCGGATGGCAGAGTGGTGTGTGTACACGTTCATGTGTGTGCACAGTTTGGGTTTGGAACACACACTCACACACATTCAGGCACATGGAAACATGGACGTGGAGAAAAATTAAGAAAAAAATGTACGCTTACATTACACACCAGTTTCACACACAACATCACCGATTCATGCGTTCACACACCCAGAAACACACACGCACATACACGTATGTATGCATGGCGGTAGCAGATTAATAGGGTGTCAGCTTGCGTTTGGGTGAGGGAGCGTCAGGCATCGGCCAGATGGTTCTCAGGGATGATGACTGTCAGGGGTCCTGCTCTGATCAATGGGATGTATTAATACAGCTCATAGATGCGTGTGTGCACGCACACACACACGCACACTCGTATACACACACACACACACACACTCTGTTGCACATACACACAAAGGCATGATATGCATGCACACACACACACTTGTGATCATATTCAGACATATGTATCCACATCATGTGGCACACACACACACGCACACACACACACGCGCGCCCGCGCGCACACACACACACATATGCACAAATATGCACATGCTCTCCCTTCACCAGTGATCCCGAGGGCCACAGTGTAACATCTGGAAGAGCCAAGGGAGGGAGGAAACGACAGAAGAGTAGAGGAGGAGAAAGAGGGATTTGGTAGGCAGACAAACGCAAAGGAGGAGAGAAGAGTGACTGAAAGAGGGGAAGGAGGCGCCCAGGGAGTAAAGGAAGAGATGGAGGGTTAAAGTGAACATGAGAAGAAAGAAGGCGATGAAAACTGGTCAGAAGCAAGCAGATGGAAGAGAGGAAATTAAGACATAAAGAATGGGGCGGAAGAGGAGTGTGTGGAGTCAGGAATGAGGTTTAAAATGAAGCGAGGGCAGCAGAGGAGAGACGGAGGGGGAAGATAAAGAGTAAACGATTGTAGAATTGCGAGGTAGAGAAAGGATTTCGAGCAGAATGTGTGACTCATTGAAGAGATGGAGGAGGAGATGGAGGGGAGGAATAACATGAGTGGCAGGCTCATGACACAAGCTCAGAACTAGTGAGGGTAACGAGTAGCCAAAATATCAAATGGTATGAAAATAGCAAACCACGGAGCTTTCCAGAGCAGAGGAGAAAAGAGAAAATAATGACCCAAAGTTTAAAGGGAATTAAGAGAACCACCATGCAAGAATGGAAAGTTAAGGTGTGAGTGAACACGTCAGTCAGAAAGGTGCGAAGGCGTAGAAAGAGAATTTATTTGGTTGGGGTGTGTGTGTGTGTGTGTGTGCGCGTGTGCCAGGCAGCGCGCTGGGATCGAGTGAGGGAGGCCGCCTGCGCTACATACCCTCATTCCGTCCGATTGCCATGACGACCCCATTAATCAGCCAAGCTGGCACAGAGCAGGGTTCCCAGCCCAGCCTGAGATCAATACACTCACACACACACATGCACACACAATGGACACACACACACACACAGGCACAACAATACATCTGCAAACTAAGAGACTTTGAGCCGCAAAGAGAGGGGGCGGATTAGTGAATATCAAGGTGAGGAAAAAGTTAACCCAGTCGTGATTAGTGAGGATAAAGCCCGACAAGAGGAGGGCCACAAAAAAAGCCATTGTCCTGAAGTCACTCCGGCCAGTCTCTCGCAGTCGGTTTGCTTGGTAAAAAGTGAAAAACCTGAGGTAACACGATACAGTATAGTCTATGATGTATGGAGGTCTACTACAGGACTTGCCAATGGAACTGAAATCTGTGGTAGAGTTACAATTATTAAAAACATCCTAAAATCCTATCCTTTAAAAATGTATCACCTATTTAAAAATGTTCTTAAAAAAAAAACACAATCATTCTCTTAACTTACTGCTTGCCGTCTATCTCCTAATTTGGCTTTTAAGGGTCGATATATAAAATAATATTTCCCACTGCATCATCGAGACGCAAATGTTTCACAAATGCCCCATAAATACGCTGCTCTTTCCAAGTTTGCTGAGGGCACCGTTTCTCATTTCCCCTTGCTTTGTGTGTTCCTAAACACCGGAGTGCGTGCGGCGAAGGCAACTGCGTGACAAATGACCGCCACCAAAATAAGTCTATGCCATGTCAATGAGCCTCCCACACGCACACACAAACACGGTGTTCCATATCAATGAGAAGGTGAAAGGTCTCCATTTACATCTTGTATTAATTATGAGTGACAAGCCAAAGGTCAGAGAGGGAGAAGAGGCCACTCATATGGACAGAATATAGATCTATACTTCTACCTCTTCTTCCCTTTTCTCTCTTCTCCCGCCTTCCCCAATCTATCACTCTGTCTCGCCTCCCCACCCCCCACCCCCTTTGTTCCTCCCCCCCTACACCTCTCTTCATGGCCGAACTCTTTTCTTTTCTCTTTTGTACCTACTCTCTATTAATTCATTGATGCTTTATTCTAATCCGTCTTCTCTCCGTTGTGTGCTTGATCTTCGTGGCGTGTGTGAAACTCTACTCATGTTGTCTGCGGTCATGTTTGGGATTTTTTTTTCATTCTTTTTGTTTTCTCACAGGCATACGTTTCCTGTTTACTATTTAGATTAGATGGCAGTTCTTGTAAGGAGCATACGTGTGTGCGTGTGTGTGTGTGTGTGTGTGCAGTACATATGTGTGTCTTAGTGTGTGCTTTCGGTGTACAGGATTTGCTCAGTTGTTTCCTTAGAGCCTCGGGAATGGTATTCACAATTGTGGGAAAGGCCCTGAGGGGTAGCTGGTCATGGTGTGCGGGTGTGTGTGTGTGTCACACACACACCTGCACAAGCACACGCGCCCACACACACGGAGGAAGGCATTTTTCGAACCCTCCACCATTCACTGTGCGTCGTATGTGTGCGTTTACCTTCACAGTGAGAGCCGTAACAGCAGTCGAGTTGAGCGTCGGGTCATGTTGCTGCTCCTCGTAAACCAGCTTATAATGGGAAATTAGACCGTTGGGCTGTTCCGGTTCACTCCACCTCAGATGGACTGAGTATGCACCTGTCAGAGCGCACAGCGTGTGGGAGTGTTACGGTGATTCAATGCGAGGGCCTTTTTCCCTATGCCAACAGCGTTTGTGCGACTGGTGTGACTCACCGGTGGGTGTGACAGTGGGAGGGCCCATATCGCGCGGCTCTGCCTGCAACGTCTGGGCCAGAGCCCATTGGCTCAGAGCTGAGCCTTCGGAGTTGCGGGCCCGGACCCTGTACTGGAAGTAGCTGAAGGGCCGCAGGGTGGGGCTGGCATCAATAAATTCAAGTGGCCCACGAGACCAGATGAAAACCAGCAGCTCTTCCTCTGTTCCCACTGGACGCCTGGAAGGGAAATAATTCTTGTATTAAGCCCGTATTTGTTTATTTCTTAGAGTCCAAATGTAAAAAAAAAAAAAAAATAGGTCATACTCTGTATATACATACAATATGTTTTGCATATTCTTTATGCTGTTTATTTAGATTATATACAATCAACATACGAAAAGTCCCTTCCACTGAACTTCTTAAAATATGGAATTCTACATAATATTACACGAAAGCAATTTATAACATTTGATTATATTTTGGTGTTTTGAAAAACACTTGTTTTCGGAACGGCAAGAAAAACATGTAAATCACGTCGCCCATGATGGAAAAGTGACTGGCTGACGCAAGCACCCTGATGTCTTGGTAAGCCCCTTTGTCTGTGATTACGTCGGGTCTGTGAAAGAGAGAAAGAGGTAGATTTCCCCATTTTATACAAGTCCCTGTCTGCCTGAGTCTGACCATGCCAGGTGGGTCGGCGTGGGGGTGTGCGCGCGCGCGCGCGTGTGTACTGCTATGCTAATGTGTGTTTCCTGAGGAGTTAAAGGGCTTAGTCTGGTCTGACCCTGCATACAGATCACACACTCTGGTCAACAAGCAGACCACGACCTTCAGCATGCATTAATACACAAGAACACGCACACGCATGCACACAAAGTGTACCCAGATTAGTAAGCAGACACCTGCCTCCCGACCCGCGTCTCAAACTTCTCGGCTTCACTATATACGTTACATGCGCAGATTACGAGCACGTGTATCTGATGCGCCGCATGCGTTTTACGTCCGGTCCTTTCGGGAGGTAATGACAGACTGCAGACAATCTGAACCCATGGGCCCTTGGCACATACAAATGGGAGAGCAGTTTTGCGTGGAGTGTAGTCGTTTCTGTTTGTAGCCTCGATGCGGGGGGGGGGCGGAGTCTACCTGTTGCCCCGGCGGTGTAAAAACAAACGACAAATGTTTCGCAAAGCGGTCGGACGGAGTATCGACTTTTGAAGTGTTCTGGTGGCTTTCTTTAGGTTACCTGTATATGTGGTAAGAGGCGATGAGTCCATTGGGCGCGCTGGGTGGCCACCAGGAGATCTCCATGACAGTGGCTCCAGCTGCATGTACCGTGGGGGGCGGCAAACCTTCAGGGGCGGCCTCTGAGGTCCTAGCGGTAACGGCTTCTCCTACTCCACAGCCCTCTGCAAACAAAAAAAAAATCCCCAAATCTCGGTCTCCGGATGCTGTGGCTCGACTTTCCTCCCCTCATTCATTTCCCTGATTTAACAGTGAGTACGTCCTACGACAAACAGCTGATCTTGTAAACTGAAAGATATTTACCAAGCTGACAGGCCTGTACTCTGATGAAGTAGGTGGTGAATGGCTCGAGAGCAGTCACAGTGAGGTGCAGGTCTTGCCCAGCGTGATGGATTATGGGTCTGTCACTTCCTGGATTTAACAGGATGCTGTAGTTTACGGGCTGGCTCCGTATATGCTCGACTGTGGGAAAGAGGCAAAACACTTGGCATGACACCCTCAGTAAGTTATGTCACTTTTACAACTGAAACAAAAACTCGTTTAAACCACACACACACACACACACACACACACACCCACACACAACAATCTGATCCTAAAAGTTACAGACATGGACTGTGACGAACACAACGAACCAACATTTACTGTGGCATCCATTACAACTAGAAATGAACAAAAAATGACTATTACTAACAACACTATTTTGTTGGCTTATGTAGGACTAGGTGATTACGATTATGCTTAAAGTTAAGTTCAATACATTTTTTTCTAGAATTGTCCAAATACATCGAGTCCAAACGAAACCGCTTGTAACGTAAACCCTGTAATACAGTTACTCACAAAACGACAACAAAACCAAAAAAAAAAAAATCAGCGTTGCCCTGCCCTACACTCCTCCAGCCCGAATGTGTGAACACAATTGTCCCGATCAGCGGAACCGGACATTAATTAATGAATGAACATCACCCTGCCAGCTGCCCTGGACAAAGTCTTTGTAATGTCCGATTAAGCCGATGGGCAAACAGATAAAAGGCTGACACCTGCCGACACTGGACAGAATGCAAAATGCGACGCAGTGACATCATGAATATGCTGATCCGCCTATGGCGGTTCAGCAACAGTTTTCGACTACGTCCAACATTTATCACCCGACACGGTCCAGCCACATACTCGGCGGTGACCTCACCTCGTCTTACGGTCGGGCGCTGTGGTCTCACGACGCAAAAAGCACACAATTGCATACAGGCAGACACAACCGCACGGATACACACATGCACTTAAGACTCTGTTAATATTCTCACCGGAGGTTTTTCCATAATTCAGGTGTACTGTATTGTGATGGGTTATTCAACATTCATGAACTCTTGATATCTCGAGAACGAACTGATTACCAGACAAATGAAAGACTTCAATTATTCACCCCCAACCCGCATATGCACATACACAGGGGTGCACACAGACACACACCTCTGACATCAGCGCATGGAGCTTTTTTATGAGCACACACACGCGCACACACACACAAGGGTGGAGACCTGCCTCTCTTTGATTGGTATATTGCTCAACTATAGAGGATTAGTTGTCACTGTGATATTTATTATTATTAATAACCAATCTGCTGCTTTAACATCTTCTATTTCTGACACACGTGATGGATACAATTACGAAACATAATTCCTTCCACACAAATGCATAAATAGGAGAAAAAAACACCATAATGGAGGAATTCATCCAAGAGTAAATGTCTTCTTTTCATAGCCATACGTCAGTTTTCTGTCAGTCAATGTATGCATATGAAAACACAAACAAACGAGCATTCACGCACAGAGACCGAAACTCTGTCAGAGACTCTGGCACACGCGCGCGCGCACACACACACACACACACACACACACACACACGTACACACACGCTCAATTCGAAAAAACACTCCAGACTCTGGGCTCAGCGAGTTAACCAAGCGTGAGAACCCAGCCGATATTTCCTCACCTTTAAAATCAACCCGTAATGACGATAGAATAGGCCTGCCTATGGAAATATCTCCACAATCACATGCACACACACACGTATGCACACACACCCACACAAACGTATCAAGATGCATACATAAACACACAGGCAAGCGCGCGCATGCTCACGCTCGCGCTCTCTCTCTCTCTCACACACACACACACACACACACAGTATTTTTGCTAGTTGGCCGTATAAGCGGTTTCTGAGATAGGAAATAGGCCTAATGAGGAAGTAATAGTCAATGATAGATGGGTTAGGGCAGACAATCACTGCCCCATAAGCATGAGACTCACCCACAAGTGTTTGCAGGTGTGTGTGTGTGTGTGTGTGTCCAGGTCCTGACAGGCCAGAAGGTGAATGGATAACCGATATCCAGGGCCTTTGTCTCAGCCTGACAACTCTCAAGTTGTACACCTGCGGATACAGTAATTCATAGGGAGTAAAAAACTTCCCTCTGTTTTTGTTTTTGTTTGTTTTTCTCCACAAAGACCAAAACCTGATGAATGTGGCAGACGCTGCCCTGAGGGACTGGAATATCGGCTCATTTTAACACCGTATGTGTGACATTAACTCCATTGCTACCATTTTCTGTTGGAGGAATTCTCTGGAAGCATTCTCACAAGAATGTGAGAATAAATCCGACTCATTCTGCGTGTTTATTCTATTGTATAGGTCCCGCTGTAGCATAACAAATGAATTTGGATTGAATGCATTTCTAAGACGGAACGTTAAGGCCAACGCAGTCTCGCCTTGTGAAAACCGATTACAAACACGGAACCAAGCCTCTCTTTCTCTCTATGACGCAATGCACTCAAGCACATTCTCAGTGACCAATCAATTACCCACAAAACCACAGTAACACCTTGAGTTAAGGTCAGAGATGATTGGGTAATGACACTTCCCGTCAACACAAGTGGCAAGAACCACCGGTTCTGCGGATTTACCGCCACGTAAATTCTCATTTTCTTTCTTTTAATATACACAGTGCTGCAAAACCAAGTCACAAGAGTCCCCGTGACTAAGATACCAATAATTAAGCGGAACTGAAATGTATGGATAATCAAATGTACAACTGACACAGCCACACACAGGCCTCTCATATGATTACCAACGAGCCAATTGCAAAACAAATATGATTTTACCGTTCTGTACCACAGTTCACATTGGTTTAGACGTTATAATGAATATAAATAAAAATATCTGATTCAAATTTTAAAAAGTGAAATGATTCTGCCTCCATCCATCCAACCCCAATTTAGATTTTGACTCACCAGGAGGGGTCCATTGAAGGGAGATAGAGTTGGGGCCTGACACGGTCACATTGTGGGGGGCTGGTATCCCAATGGGGCATGAAACTGGAGTTTGTACACCATATTTGTCACTCACACCAGTCCCACCGCCTGTACTGGCCTCCAGCTCGTACACATACCTGAAGAGATATTAAAACAAAGAGATGCTAAGAAGATGCAGATGGATGGTTTCACCCCAAAAAGTACCAAATATATAATAAATGAAAATCAGAACATTGTGTGTTGTTCACCACAGACATTTCATTATGGATTCATTCATTTAATCTTCCATGGCAATATTTAATAATGTCTTATACTGCTGTTGTTATACTGTGTTTACGAAATATGTAGTGGAAATGTAACAACCTCTAGAAAAACACAAAGACTTCACTGGCTCACTTTCAGCATTGGAATGTGTGTGTGCGCGTGTGCGTGCGCCTATGTCTCTGAGTGTGAGTAACTACACTTGGGGTCAAGTCTTTCTCTTTCTTCACCATATCCCCTTTCCCTCTCTTTCGTCTGTTTTGTTGCCTCCCTCGACCCCATTCTCTTACCTCTCGTGCCCATGACATCATAAGATAGATTTCCCCTTTTTAAGAGCGCGTGGCTGGCTGGTGCTAAAGCCTACATTAGCTGTGTAAGTGGGCCACCGTTTAACATTAAAAGCCTTTAATTTGCTATAAACTCCGGCACACATGCATTAATAGCCAGCGGTGTTGGGTTATTGTTCCTGCGCTGGGAGCTTTAAACAGGAAGCCATTAGCACATCTGCAGAGGTTAAGAACACAGTGAGAAAAAAAAAAAAAATCAAGCTCCTCATAGGTCACTCTATACACACACACACAACATAAATAAATGCACCTCAGTGAGAGACTTCCACCGAATCAATGAGAGATAGAAGGAAAGAGAGAGTGACAGAAAGCATGACAGGAGTAGAGCCATCCAGTGAGTGAATGAGTGAGTGTGAGGGAGGGAGGGAGGGAGAGAGAGAGCGAGAGAGAGAGAGAGAGAGAGAATCTTATCATGGCATACGGTTTCAGTGGGAGAATGAGTTTCAACACTTCATCACTGGGAGTTATTTACTTAAAGGTAAACACCGCCTTGGGATATCAAGTAAAATTGTGTGTTTTTGTGTGTGTGAGGTAGGTAATTGGTGAGTGGGGTATTTGCATCTGTTTGGATGTGTGTGTGTGTGTGTGTGTGTGTGTGTGTGTATGTGTGTGTGTGTCCTGCGGGGCCAGCCAGAGGGAATAGGTTAATTCTCTCGTCATCTTAGACACTTCCTGGGCTGCCGAAGCAAAGTGACAGCTAATCAACATTGTCATAAATAATCAATGGCCACTTTGAGCAGTCTCACGCACAGGCACACGCACACACAGAAAGCCGCACACTCGCACGCGGGCGAAAACACACACAAGTGTGCCTGGATAATGGGGCCGGTGCTCCCTGTGTAATTCTTGGTGCAGGACTAAATTGGGAAAAGAAGGGAAAGAGGCAGGGAATGAGGTAAGAGGGGAAGGACGGGAGGGGAGGAGGACGGAGGGAGGGAGGGAGGAAAGAGAAGTGAATAGGAGGCGAGACACGCGCGGTGAGAAGCGAAGGGTCGGGACGGAAATGCCTTCTGGCAGACTATCTGGAATTAGGGAAAATTAAACGTCACACACACACACGCACACACACACACACACACAGTCCTATCTTCTTCCTCCCTTCCTTTCTCTTTCTCTTTCACACACAGAGAGGAGATTGGAGTACTGCAGGGTGTTATCCCAAGAATTCTATTTGGGGTAAAGAGAAATTGTCTCGGGAGCGTGCGGGCCCGAGACAGGGAGCGAGGGAGACAGAGAGAGAGAGAGAGAAGGAGACAGCAGAGAAAGAAAGGTGAGGAGAGAGGGTATCATTTTACACTCCCATAATTAAAACAGCAAATCCATCTTGGAAAAAAAGACACGGATTAGTAGAGGTTAAATGAAAATAAACAGATAAATAATACCTACGCTCCACTGCTGTCTGTAAGCAAAAGCCCGATCTGATTTGTGATTTTAATGCATGTGCGTGTGTGTGGTAATGTTTGCGTCCGCCATTGGTTGGTCAAATATTTGCTCGTTAAATGACACAAACAGACATATACCGAGTACAGTCCTGAGAGAGGGACACGGATGGCAGGATAGGAGAGCTTTTTAAAACAGGGTGACCCCGATATAAACACACACGCACACACACACACACACACACACTCCCAGGGAAATGGGGAAAAAATAGGAAGTCAATGAATGATTAATTACGAAGCGGCGAGGGAGGTGTGCGTACGCATTTGTTTATGCGTTTGTGCACACATTTAAACATGTTTGCGTTCACGTGTATGTGAAAATGCGGGAGTGCATGCTGTCCACCTGCGGTTTGGCAGGAGGCCAGTGTCGGTATAATTCCGGTCACGGTGGTCTCCGGTAAAAACGGCGCGACCGTCTCTGTAAAGTCTGTACCGGGAGATGTGTCCATTAGGCTGGGACGGCTGGTCCCAGTACAGCTCCACCGCAGATGTGTTTATCGTCAGGTGTCGGGGCCTTGACCACACACCTGGAGAAGCAAAGAGAGGAAGAAAAGAGGGATGTGAGCATCTTCTACATTCATTACCTGGCACCCATCATTTATAAAATATAGTGTGATAATATTATTACGTGCATTTTATAATAAATATTTTATAATAAGAACCATTGGTGAAAGTTCTATACCAAACTACATGCTTCTGGTGTTGTGTGAATATTCAGAAACAGAAACTGATATCTGATATCAGAGTGTACCTCAGCATATGCAAAAAGCTCTGTTATCTCTGATATTTTTTCTTAATTAAACTGAATTGTTCCCCAACATAGAAACACAAGTATGTAGCGAACATGTTCATTCCAATCACACCGATATGTAAGATGATATAAAATGTCGTGGCATTGTCGCTGACATTGAGGCACAAGGATTCAGTTGGGGAGTGGTGGGGAGGAGGAGCTTAAAAAAGAAAATGAAGCAAAAAATAGAAGGCCCATATAAAATAAATAGAATGCAAGACAAGAGATTCAAAAGTTAATTGCAAAGAGGGAAAGAGATAAATGTGCAATAGGTTTCGAGAGGAGAAATGAGATGTAAAAGACGCGAGAGTGGGACAGGTGGGGCGGGGGGGCGGGTGAACAGATGTGGAAGGTAAAGATCAAGACAGAAAAGTGACAAGATCGAAGGCGAAGCACCGATGAGGAAAAGCAGTCGATGGAAATAGTTAAAAAATGATCCCGATTGAAGTTATTCAATAAATAAAAAAAATCCATAAAGCAATTTCAGTCAGGCAACGAAAAAAGGTTTGATTATAGTCATCAGTGAGGAAGAACCAAGAGAGAGAGAGAGAGAGAGATGGAAAAAGAAAAAGAGGGGGAGAGAAGGGTGAAGGGGAGATATAAATGGTAGAAGGAGACCAAGGAAGGACAAGGGCGGGGGAGGATTAAAAAAAAAGAAAGCAGTGGGAGGAGAAGGGAAAGGTGAGGAAACGTGGGGAAAAAAGAGAAAAAACGATTTGAAGACACAGGGAAAGGTAAATTGTAAAAACAATGCCAGAGATTTTCATTCATCACATTTTATATTTATATTATATATATTATATACTGTATATTTATATTTGTATTTATCAATAGCAGATATTGTGTTAGTTATAAGTTATTAATGCAAAAAATATATATATATATATACAGTATATGCGTGCATGTTGTATGTATGTAAATGAATATTTTTTTTGCGCTCACGTCATATTTTAAATTGATAAACATGTGTAAAACATTTTTTGGCCACGAGAACTGTGAAAACCATGGAACTGGAGTGACCTTGTCATTTACGAAACAAATGTCAGTGCACGAACCCAAACAGAACATTGGCAACAATTTATATGTTGATTGGAGATATGAAGATGCTGCGTATTTGTGTTCGAGGGTGTGTGTGTGCGCGCGCGAGTGTGGTTTTGTGTGCGTACCAGCAGGTAAGGCCTGCAGGGTGCGTCCCGTGGAAGGCAAGCTGACTCCACATCCAACAGCTGTACAGGCCACCAGCAGAAAACTGTATTCGACATATGGTGTCAAACCTGTAGAACAAAGACATGTCGTAATTAATGCTTAAAAATAATTATAAGCTACATAGGGATGGGAATGTTTTAATTCTCTTTGCAATAAATATATAAATAATAATAACAACGTATAATAATGTATAAAATAGAATTTTCACTTAAAAATAACAACAAAAAAACACCGAACCAGGGATGTGTAGCGCAAGGAGACGGAGAGAAAGACGAGGCAAAAACAAAAGTAAAAGGGAGAGAAGGGGAAAAGTGTCCCCTGCCCGTAGCGCGCGCTTGCTCGCTCCCCCAATTGGTTTTCTCTCTCTCTCTCTCCTCCCTCTATTCTTTCCACACTCTCTCAACGGATGGATCCATATCTGTCGGTGTTAAATTATGCATGCCATAACTCAATAATGAAACAACGTAAAGATGGGCAGCCGCGGAGCTGACACGGGATAGGACCGGCCCAACGCTGTAATGTCATCAGCTTTTGATCTATGATAATTATGATACCTTGGTATGCGTTTAGGCCACAGCGTCCAGACATGATTTATTTATAGGCACCTGGTATGCAGTCTATAAGAAATCACACAGCAACTGAGGGGCCCTTTAACGGCAGCCCGCAGCAAATTCGTTTTGGGTGTGATGTCGCGCCTGTGATTTGAAAGATTGGAATAACTGGGAGTTGCCGAAATTCCGCCATATATACGAAACAAAGTTACAAGCACTTGATTTGGAAGGTCCCTTTCTTTTTTTCTGCCTGCTTTTTAATGCTAAGTAGACGGATGAGGGTGGATGTAAATCCTTAATGCCGCTATGGGGGTTGACTGGATATTTTATGGTCATTCACTTTGCTGACAGGCTACAACAGCTTACAAATCAAATTCAAAGGAAAACGAAGGGACTAAAATGACTACTAAAAAAGGATGAGTGCAACTACAGGCTTTGGCACTGCACAATGCACCACCTGAAATTCTTTCATTCTGCCTTATCTGCTGTATATAAGGTGAGACAATATTTTTTTTTTTTACATTATCAGTGGTGGATGAAATAAATACAGTTCGATGCTCCGAAAAATGGATCCCTTTATAATTTATGTAAATGTTTAACATCCAAGTCAAGGGGATACTTTTACCAGAGGAGAGAGAGAGAGAATGATGAATTCATTTTATGAAAGTGTCCCACCTGTAATGGAGTGAGGAAAAAAATGTTACTCAGGAAAAAAATAAACACAAATTTGAAATTGATCTAAATTAAGCATTGCCATTTCCTATAGTTAAGAAAAGGCAAAAACGCACAGTGTCATTTTTGGGGACATTGCTTAATTTCCCGGGTTAGACCTTTAATTGGAAATGTACCTGAACCATTGCCCAAAAATCTACTTTATTTCCAATTGGGGAAACCCCCCCCCATCCCACCCCCCACCCCCCTACCCCAACATTAATGCACAGTGCCCCCCCCCCAACATTAATGCACAGTGGAGTGCTTCCACACGGTTTCCTCACATCGCTTTCTCTTAGTGCTTATCCTGTTTAACATGCCTTGCAGCCTGCCACGCTTATCCCAAGCTCTGATCAATGTGCATGTGTGTGAGTATGTGTGTGTGTGTGTGTGTGTGGAAATGTTCTCACAATGTTGCCCTGTGTTTGGGTTAAATAAAGAAAATCTGCCAGCCATACGAAAGTACTAGGATCGAAGCGTAAGGCTCTGTTACACTATTTCACTGTGCAACTAAGCATGTGTATATGCATGTGTGCACTCTAGCAGAGTAAATGATATCTGCACTGCAATTGATGTCATTTGTTACAACAGTGAAAAAAGCAGTAAACCCCCCCCCCCCCCCCCCAGTACATTTTTGTTACATAAAAACAGACATAGCGTCCCGGCGGGACACAGAACAGCGCGGAAAACGGTCGATTTTTAACACAGCCCCGTAGACAACTTGGCTTCAGATGTCATCGAAAAATGTCTGCCTAAACAATCCCAACCCACACGCATTAAGATCCTGCCTGTGCTTATTAAGGCCTGTCGTCGATTCGGGGAGCAGGAAGGTGGCTGATCAGGGAACATGGCTGTAAAAGTTGATTTGTCAGTTCGAACTTCAATGAAATGAGCACATTTCTGCACAAGTCTAGAAATACAATGTCAAAAAAAAAACCCAACAACCTTTAAACCACCTGCCGGATTCCCAACCACTCTGTCTCCTGCTGTCCTAAATATAAATCAAACCAAGCACAATTATACCCATCCCCATACATGTGCAGGCACGCAAACCCTCAAACAACAACTCTGATGTGTTAGATTTATGTTAAACGCTCCACCTGAGGAGGGCAGTGTTGTTCTGCTGGAGAAACAGCAGCATGAAGACAACTGGGTGTGCACGTGCAACAGAAATGAGGGAGCGTGTGCGCGCGCGTGTATGTATGTTTGCGTGCGTGCACATACTTCTAGGCCCGTGTACCTGACCGTACCGTGCATGTGCGCTTATGGGCTTGATTATGGAGGGACAGAGGAGGCTTCAATCATTTTAACAGTGGTCACTGGGAAGTGAAAAACTGGCGGAGGGCGTTCTGATGCGAGGTGCCAGCGGCCCACTAACACAGAGTGAAACAAGGCCGGGACTGTCATTGTGCGCGCTGGACACAGCGGAGTTGGGGCGTGTGCTTACGCAAGACAAAGACGGCCAGAGACGGAGAGACTTTGGGTCGGAAGACTGAGCAAAAAAGTTGGTGCTTGAAACGATATATCAAGGTGTTCAAGGTGTGAGAAAAGAACTAAAACAGCAGAATTTGAGAAACTGTGGTTGTGAGGATGTCACAAGAACGTGTGTTGCTGCGGTGTAGCAAAAAAAAAACAAAAAAAAAAACGGAAACCTGATTTAAACCTGAATTTCATTGAAAGGACGCCGAGTCCTGTGTGCATTAGAGAATATGATAGGATGATGGGCACAGGCCGCAATAGCACGCCAGTGACCTGATACGCGACACGAAGGCAGGAAGGGGGAGAGCAAGAGAGAGATGGTGAAGTAAAAGAGAAGGAAGGAGAGCCATTCGGGAAAATAAGCGAGGAGAGAGGAAACGTGAGGTTGAAAAAAGCGGAGAAGAAAAGGAGACGTGATGCAAAGAAGAGCGAGATGGACACCGATTGTACACTGGAAGCACAGAAGAAAACAGAGAGAACTGAGAGAGAGGGAGAGAGAAGAGGGAGACAGTGGGAGAGAAAGAAAGAGGAAAGAGAGAGAGAGAGAGAGAGAGAGAGAGAGAGAGAGAGAGAGAGAGGAGCTTTGATACCACCTCTGCTAAATAATTAAGAGTTTGACTTCCTGTCTGTGGCTCCGTAATGCAGAGACCGTCTGGAATGGAACAATGAGATCAGGTTGACACACACACGCAAGCAAGCAAGCAAGCAAGCAAGCAAGCGCGCGCACCCGCGCACAGGTAAAAAGTCCTGCAAAATATTCACAGAGCGGAGGATGACGCCAGACAGTTGAGAGAGAAAGAGCTATGAATGAATGCTTTTCACTCCGATGCCGGCATTCTATTCTTTCGACCATCATAACTCGTCTGTTTACTATCGTATTAATGAAGGTGGTTTATTTTTTTCAGGTTATTAAATTAAATAATCAGGAAAAGGTGGATATTTCGAATGGAAAGCAACATTCTTGAATATTCCCCCCCCCCTTTACTTTGGCCGAATATTGTTTTTATTTATGCCCGTTGGCCATGAGGGAGACAAACAACAAATCTCAATTGTGCACTTTTCCGCAGTTTTCTTTTTACTCTATCACCATTTTTTTTCTTCTTAATCACTTATTATAACCATGAGCGCCACATTCGCTGCACATCTGCAACACCGAAGTGTTAGACGCTAGAAGGCAGAGTCAACCAGGCCACCGCAGGGCGTGATCTTTTACTCGTTGGGTAAAGCACGTCAACGTACACCTACGATAGCAAATCGGAGGCGCCACGTCTACCTGCGTGTAACTATGCCACGGACCAATCAGAACTATGAGCTGTGGGAGAAAAGCATGAATAAATAAGATAAGAACATACTCTATTCCCCGCTGTTCTGAATTAATAATGAGCCTACAAAAGACCAATTAAACACATGATTAATACCATAATCTATATAATTGCAGGCAATAATTCAATGTGGGCTAATGATAGCAATACTTAATATCGATTCACATGGGGTGTCTTTGTACAGTACTGCCTCATTCCTTAAGTGTCTCTTCACAGGGCTGCTAAAAATGCTATTAATAGGAGTCCATTTTTTTTCCACTTGTCCTAGGGCAAAAACAACATTCATCATTATTATTTTAGATTCTTGGAGGCTACCGCTTACTTCAACTAGGCTGCAATGTCGCAGACAAATTAGAAGGAACACCTCTATGTGAGACAACAACATTGATTTTTAGGACCATTGATAAAATGATTAAGCGAAAAAAATCTGAATTGCATGGGTGCATTTTTCTTTTCATTTAAAAGGTTAGGACTTTCGGAACAATATCTATAATTCCGCAATTCTTTTTTTTACATGTATTTTAAGGGAACATGTCCTCACATCCATAATGTAATAATTTTCCCATGATGATATTTATAACCAGTGATACATATGAAGGATTTTTTTGGGGGGGATAACTCTAACTTGCACACAGCCCTGCCGACGCTATCCATCAGATCAAATGACTTACAGCGCTGTAAGGAAGACATTTTTTTTTTTTGTGGCTTAAAAAAGCACATTACTCCGGGGTCCGCGGCTTGAGTGAGTGAGTGTTTGAGCTCCAAGTGTCTGTCACTTAAAGTGGCGAGAGACGTCAGAGAAATGCAGAGGAGATGAATAATGACGTATTAAACATTCAGGATGAGGGAGTTGCGCAGCAATTATTTCTGTTCATATTTCACGGAAAACGCTTAGTTAACATCATCCACCTTTTCATCTGTGCCACTCCGTCCCGTCTTTCTCCTTCACTCTTCTTAAACATGTCAGTGACTAATTTCTTACTCTTTCCGTCATATTGCTAACTCTATTCTTTTTCTTTTTTTTTTTTGCAGTTGAAATTACTCTCCACGTCTCTCTTTCTGTCTACCTCTTATCTGTTTCACTTTTTACTACGCTGTTTTTTCAGTTCTCACAAATCCACAGCTATCATTACTAAATACATTACTCTAACATTAAAAACATAAAGTATGGCAGAATACGCGTCGCCACGCCTGTTTTTGCCCTTTCTTACACATTTACATGTAGGCACGTACACACAATATTGTGCACCTGTGAACAAAAACCTAAAATCTACCCTTACACAAACCACAGCAATTGAAATGACATGATTGTTTTTACTGATTACGTACCACTGATGTATATAATATAAAATTAAGGGGAAGGAGCATAAAGAACCCAAAACCGCTTTTTTTCCCCCACACATCGCTATTTTTGTTGTTGAGCAGATTTTGGGACCACTTGAGGTTTATTATACATATTTGTAGTAAAAATGTAAAAAAAAATGATTTCCATTGTGAAACCTTTCTTTTGTCTTTATGCCTTTTGCAATAGTGTGATACATTAAAACATAAAGCCAATACAGGCGTGGGTTGTTACAGAGACAGAGAGAAAGAGAGGGAGGGAGGGAGGGAGGGGGAGAGAGAGAGAGAGAGAGAGAGAGAGAGAGAGAGAGAGAGAGAGAGAGAGAGAGAGAGAGAGAGAGAGAGAGAGAGAGAGAGTCGTGGTTTTGGCTGAATACGCAGGGTTCTCCAGTGTCTCACTGGGGTACAGGGGAATTTCACACACGCATGCTGCTTGCTTACACTGGCACATGGGGCCTGTACAGTATTACAGCACATTACCATCTCTATTTGGCATTGTTTGCTTTGCCTCATGCCTACACATACCAACACACATGCTCGCGTGCGCACAACTCCCGACCATACCAGCCAACCACAGACACCGGGGGAATAGTCCATTGGCCACGGGCAAAGCCGATGCCTGGTCGGCATCCAAGACAGAGCAGAGGAAAGCTGCGAAGGGACCGCCAGTGAGTTCCAGCCTCAGAAGGTCTCATCACTTGTTCAAATGCACAAACATTCATATTTTCTAAGTGGACTATTCTGGTCCCCGAAAATACTGCATCTCCTTTAAGTGTGACAATGCAGTCACCATCAAGACACCACCATATCCCGTATGCATTCTCAATATGCTCCGATTTACGACAGGCAACTAACATTTGTTTAACAGAGCTCCGTGCAGATGTTTGTGTACGCGCGTGTTTGTTATTGGGCCGCAACTCATGGCAGAGGGCCAGAAACCCTGCTCCTCCTTAGGGTAGATAAAACGAGAGTCACAAATCAGCCCGTCCTGACACCATGTTAGTGAGCAGATCCACTATTTATTAAGACAAGCCAGCACTTCTGTTTGTGTACCCGCGTTGGAGTGTTCCATTCGAGCACCTGCTTCTAAATCTGCAATTGTTCTGCAGGGCTATGTGTGTTTTCTTGAGTCTGTGAGTATGTGTGCACCTCTCTGGCGTGTTTGAGGGTGCTCTTCCCCTGCGTGTCCATGACAGCGTGTTTGCGGCTGGTTGAGGGGATGGGCCACGGGGAGAGTATGGCTGGAATGGGGTGTAAATTCAGTCATTAGATGGCTTCCCCAGACCAGCAGCATACATAAATAAATGCATGACAAAGGATAAGAGAGAAGGGGGAGGGGTGGCCAGGTAAAAAGAGAGCAGGGGCAGAAGTGGAGATGTGTCTGGGAGATGAAAAGATGGGTAAACCCAAGGAGAAAGGGAAGAGGAATAGGTGAGAGTTGAAGGAACAATATTAGATGGGAGAGGAGCGTAAAAGTAAGCAGATAGCAACCGCATGATCAGGCATCTGGTATCAAGTATCTTACCCGTGACCGTGAAGTTTCTGGCTCCATGTGTGTGTGTGACTATGGCTCCGACTCCTGTCTGGTTCAGTTGGTACCGTTGTATGAGTCCATTTGGACTAATAGGTTCAGCCCAGCTCACATGCAGGGAGGAGGAACTTAAAGCCATGACCACCGGAGGCTGCACGCCCTGCGGGACGCCCTGGACTGTGACTGCCACCACCTAAACACACACACATTCACACATGCACAAAACATCAAGCTAAAACACATTTTAGAATACAAAAAGATGAGGATAACAGATGGATTTCTGCCGTGCGCTCATTTATGAATGCAATTAACATGACCACAACCTCATAATAAGCGGCATCCAAATTCAGGGAACCTCTCCGAGGTTATAAAAAGTTTAATGATACACAGAGGCAAAATGTGGACAGCAACGAGTTCAAGAAAATACCACATTATATAAGACACACCACAGAACATCATGTTGTGTGGTGTATTTGGCGGTTGTATTTGAATAACATTGTGAAATTATTGTTAAAAATTAAAAAGAAATACCAAAAACAATGCACCAATGTGAAAATCACTGTTATAAAAAAAAAGAAAAGACAACATGTCATACATAATATACAGCTTTTGTGTATAGCGTTGTGAGTGACCGCATTGTGTTAGACCCTTAGTGTTGCAGCTGTGGGCGCCTGTGAACGCAGGGTGAATGTGGAGGCCACAGAATCACCGGGCAATCTGCTGCTAACGGCAACGGGGATATCCTGCCCTAATAGACTGTCACTAGCACTTCCCCCACCTGTCCCACACAGCGCTATGCAATTAGAACACTGCTACTACAACTACGGAGACGCACACGCAAGTGCACACGCAAGTGCACACGCAGAAACACACACGGGAACACACACACACACACACACACACAAACACGAAGAGGTGGATGAGAGGAAACAGCAAAAAGAGGCAGGGAAGAAGGAGATAAGGAAGAGGCAGGAGAGGCGCAGCATCAATCAGTGAGTGCTTCAGTGTGCTGTCACCTCAGATGCCTGTCGGGATTTTTGCTGAAATGTAAACAAAATGAAAGCTATATAAGCATTTAGGTAAACTTACCTTAAAATGTTTCGATGGGGACCTTGGCTCTGACTTAAAGATATGAGGACTCAGCACATGGACGCCCCCGGTAGTCTGGGCTCCCTTCACAGTGTAATTAACCCACTTGCGGTGCACCATTCTGTTTTTGGGTTTAATTACGCTTCGTTTAAAATAATTCTATCTATGTATCTTATCTTTACTGACTGAATGGAGTAGATATAATAATGGCTAAAATATATATAAAGTTGCAAGGACGAAAGCATGCTTCACTGAGACACTTTTTTTTCTTTTTTTTATAAAGCTCTCTTTTTATGTTCAAGTGAATAAAAACATGGAGGAAGAGAGAAAATGGGACGGCGAGAGAGGTATTGGACCCCAGAGGAAAGGTGCTGGGAAAGCGTGACTGGTGTTTGGACACGGGGAAAGAGAGAGGACGAAAGAGAGAGTGGCGGGGAAAGAAACAACGGCGGGGGGAGAAACCGGCGTTACCGTCGGAGGAATGACAGGAGACAAATGGCAGAAACATCGGGACCAAAGGATCCGGAGACAGACGAGGGCCCATTCGCTGTTACCCCCACTCTAAGTGACCAACGGTATTAGATCAGCACCTTCTGCTGTCGCAGCAGGTGTGTGATTGTGTGTCCGTCTGCGCCTGTGTGAGCATTGTAGGCGGCTGATGCCGGGTAATTGCGGTGGTGTATTGGGTTAGCCCAAGTTATCCCGTAATTGGGACTGTTTGGCCAATTTTCGCCGGTGTACGAACTCATTCCCACTCGCTCGGCTTCCGACCCCCGGCGCTGGGAGAGTTTGAGTGAACGTATGTGCGCGCGAGACAAGGAGGTGGAGGGAGCGCGGAAGACAAAGATTGAGTTTGTGGCGTAGGCTCGCACCGCTGTATACAGAGTTCTCCTGTGGCTAATGTAACGCTAAACGGAGGAAGTGGGATGCGGCCAGACTGGTCTGCTGCCGCCAAATTTCAATAGACAATAAAAAAGGTGGCAAAGGTTGTGCGACCTCTCCCGCTAAAGCGAAGAGCAACCACGCGGTAGCTGGACATGGCCGAACATACGCATTGCGCCTGCGTAGGCAAAGCCAATTCATCCATTCGTTCCTGTTTCATCCATGCCATCATTCGTCCTTCCATTCACTTAAGGCATACGTGAATCCATCCATCATCAAGTTATCAATTAAACCTCGCAAATAATTCAACCCCCAACTCAACTCCCCCCCCCCCCCCCATCCCCCCCCCCCCCGCCACTCCAGCGAAACAGCTGAGGCTCCATCTTTACGTAAGAATGCGCTCATCAAATAATGAGATGTTGAATTAGCTTAAAAAAGAAGAAGAAAAAAAAAGAAAAAGCCAGGAAGACGGTTCTCATTCGGGAGCTTTCATCACCTCTAAGCTGGAAAAATTAATTGTTGTGGTGATATCAGCCAGAAAGATAGCAGGGGGACTTCTGTGTGAAGCCATTATGGACTCTATCACAAACATCGGGTAGGCTCAGCAAATCCAAAGCCTCACATACGGGGCCGGGGGGGGTGGGGCTGGGTGGGGTTGGGTGGCAAGGGCTACATAACAACTTGTTCAGACACTGGAGTCCACCCAGTGTCCAAACATCACACTGTAATTCTGCAAAGGTCAGACAGGTCAGAGTATTTGTAAAGTATCCCTCGCACAACACACTGTGTACCCTGAATTATGATGCAAACAGTGTTAAGAATTTGGCATCTGAGGCGACTTTTACGAGAGGGTACAAGGGGACATTTGGCTGAAAGGCCACTGACCAAACAACGGTTCAGAGGAGTGGCCAACAGCAAAACACACACGCTGAAAGGTTGTTGTCCTAAATCCACATACAGGGAAAGTAGGAAGACGCATGGCCACACACAATTTCTCCTTGAGAGAGGAACGGGTGTGATGTAGAAAACATACAGAATACACTTTAATCTCATTAGTTGTAATCGTAAATAAATGAATTGTTTCGGTGAAATATTCGCCGCATAAAGGAGCTGCGATCTCCCCGTGTCCGTTGGGGATAAACATTTTTAATTCCGTTGTTTGAATTCCACAGCTGAGCAGAATTGTACAACGTGTAATGTGTATTTTTTTTATACATACATATATTTATGTTCGGCACCAAGCTTACATTCTGTATATATTCGAGCAACATTTCTAAAGATGAGAGAATGCATTTGCGACAAACACACGCACGCACGCACGCACGCACGCACGCACGCACGCACGCACGCACACACACACACACACACACTTTTTGTCATCTTTTGGTTTCCAAGTGTTAAGCAACTTTGGAGGAATCCTCAGTTAGTCTTGTCATCGAGACATAACAATGTATTGGAAAGTGTGTGTGCCGTGGGTTGTTGTGTGAAGGTTTTGTTTTCTCAATAGCTGCAGAGGGAATTGTTAGCCTTGTGAATAGAGAGGCCAGATCAGGTCTGTGAATCTGATTTGAATACTCCGAAATCCTGGCACCTTATTAAACTTCCCATGAAACTTCACAAGTGATGCAGGTCCGGTATGACATTTGTGAGTCAGGCAAACATAAGAATAAAAAAAAAGTCTTACCTGGGTACTGTCAGTACAACCAGCCCGGTTACACGCCCTCAGCTGGTAACTATATTCCTGGAAAGGCCTGATCCCACCCACATCGGTGAATTTGTTTTCATCACCGCGGTAACGCTCTTGTCCATCCCGCAGAATAATGTAGTGGGTGACGACCCCTGGTGTAATAAAAAAAAAAAAACTCATTCCAATTTAAAATATTTACAAGACGCATCCACAAAAATACTAAAGTGACCCTCGACTTAACTTCACTAAAATAACATTTTCTATTTATAAACCTAGCACACACATGTACACACCATTAGGCCTGGCAGGTGGTTGCCATTGCAACTGAATGATGTCATCACGTTCAGCAGGGCAACTCCAGCGGGGCGGCACCACTCCCCACGGTCTGTCTTCACCGGTGGTCACCGCGGAAACGTCACTGGAGCCTCGTCCAAAGCTATTCCAGCCCCTCACGCTATACTCATAGGTGGTGAACGGCTCCAGGTTGGAGTCTGACCGAAAGGGAGGAAGGACAGAAGTAAAAGGTTCAAGGAAGAAACAAAAAAAAAACAAAACATGAAATAAGATTGCATGCAAGAAAATAATCAACGGTAATCTCTCAGTTATTTTCAAGAAACAATAAAGGAAATGCTTAATAAACACACATTAAATACATATAAAATATACGCAAATATATCACCAACTTCATTCTTGCAGTTATAAGCTCGGGAGTGAGGCATTCTGGGAGTTTGTTACAACCGCCCTGGTGAGGTATAAATACAGGGGCATATATATGAATGCACCTGCATGCAATTACACAGACATATTATTTTTAGGAGTGCTGAGGGACCTGAGCAGTAAATGACACCATGTTTTAACCACCAGTCTGGGACTCTTTTCTACTGGGATGACTGAAGCAGCGACACAGTGACACACACACACACGTGAATGCATGCATACATGAACACAAACTGATATTGTGTTTGCTTGAGAACTGATTGCCAAAATTCGACTTATCAGCTGTGTGGGAATAATACACCATATATTTATAGCACTCATTGCACATGTGGCGCTTCCTGTGTGTGTGATCTGCCTTGGCTTTTTTTATCCTACATAAGTATAGCATGATATTATGAGTGAGTGAGTGTGTGAGTGTGTGTGCATGAGAAACATCTGGTATATGGTGGGTGGCGACAGCTTTATGTGCTTCCACCCAGATGGTGTCACAGCATCAGCTAGAAACTCTTATCCTAAGCGCACCATGTCCCCCCCCCAACACACACACGCACACACACACTCACACACACACATACACTTAAACAAGCACATACACAGAACCACTTTCACTACAGAGAATAAATAGTTACCAAATGGATGAAGAAAATATTATAATATTTTCATTATATTATAAATAGTATTTATTAATTACACACACACACTCCCTCCCTTCGGGATGAAAACCAGTGGAAAATGTTAAAAATGGCATTAAAACACCCATTTCTTAGTTTTAATGACACACTAGTGTACAGCATAGAGAGAGTTACCATGTAACAGCTATTAATGTACACTGCAACAGCTGTCTAGGTGTGTGTGTGTGTGCACGGAAGGGCATCTGTCTCTAAAGCCCATTGATCGCCGCGTCTGACACGCTTAGAATAAATGCAAAATTGGTTTCTGCAGGCTCACATCTCTATTCTATGTCAGAGACGGCAAAGTCAGAGGTCAGAAGCAGGGGTGATATAATGCCGGTCACAATGTTCGCATGGCATACAGAGACAAGCTCAGAAATAAATATTATCGAATTCAAAAAGATACATCATTGAAATCGTTTTTTGATTGATTCGTTGAGCTCGAGGCCAATGCTGATAGAACTACGCCACGGAAAAAAGGGAAACACATAAACACAGTCACTTGAATTACCTGTATAGGTGTGTCTGCTTGCATCTCCACTGTACACGACCTCCTCGTGTGACGGGCACAGGCTTTCCTCATAGCGCACCGTCTCAGAGTGGGCGTGACTCGGTGGGTCTGCCATTTTGAAACTGCCACCAAATCTGAACGCGTCCGCAGAGAGGCCCCCGGTGAGAGTTCCCTCCGTGACGCTCCCTAGAGGTGCGTCTGTGGCGCTGGGTGTGTCAGGGAGCGTGTGTGCCGACAGCACCCAGGTGCAGGCAGCCGTGGATGGGTCGAGGTCACAGGAGCCACAGTAAGCCGTGGAGGCTGCAGCGGCAGGACACAGAGCACCCTGCACACACTGGAGCTGGATGGAGGGAGGATGGGGGGGGGGAGAGAGAAAGAGAGAGCGAGAGAGAAAGCGAGAGCGAGAGAGTCAGCAAATGAGGTTTAATATTATTGTTTACATGAACTCACAGAGTCTTACAAGGTGTAAGCAAAACTAAATCAATTGCTGCAACGCGCCCCTGTTTCCAACGCACAGACGTATGCATAATTATAGAAATGTGTGTGCGTGCGTGCGTGCGTTATGCATTGTCCTTAATGACATCATTAGAACTAATGAGAGTCCCTGGCCTTTGTCCCCGCGTGTGTGCGCGCTCGCCTCTGTGCACGTATGCGCATACGCGTGTGCTTTTCTCATGCTGACTTAGGAACACACAAACACCGCATGACCCCGGATTGATAAATGCAAGATGGCCCAGACCCCAACTCCGGATGCGTGTGTGAGTTTCCCCGAGCGAGTGGAGTGAGAGAGACACAGACGGGGAGATTCTGCCAATGCCCTGTTTAAGAAGGGGAGGGGGGGGGGGGGGGTTGCCTATAATTGAAGGGGGGGGGGGGGGGGGGGGGGGTTGCCTATAATTGAAGCGAATTTTGATCATTGGAAGATGCGTTTCAATGGGCTTTCGTATTAATCTACATTTTGAAAATGTCTGATTTTCATCTTAACTGATGTAACTTCATCAGTTAACAAAAGGGAGGAATAAGCCACAGCTGTCCAAACTTTAATATACGCTGTGCAGTCAATAAACACGCACAATAACTAGACAACCGACAAGAAAGACAACAAAAAAAAAAAAGAAAACACAAAATACGTGTTTCCAGATTGATAAAAAAAAAGAGCTTCAAATGTGTGATTGCGGTGGTACAATTGAGGGCAAAAATACACACCTGCGCGGGCAAGCCGGGTGTGGGTCGATCGGCACACGCGTGTCGCCGGGGGTCGTAGCCGATCCCGTTGCAGCACTCCTCTCCCTGACGTATGACCTTTGACCCGCAGCACTGCAGCGCCACTGTGGCATTGCCGGCAGTGTGCACGGTGGGCAATCCGTCTTTGCCCGTACAGCAAAGGGAGATTGAAGAGTTGATATACTCCTGACCACAGCAGGCGAAACCTAAAGACAGAAAAACGATCAAAAAAAGTTATTATTGTTTTCATACTTCCTCCACAACCTCTTTTTTTCTTCACTTCCTTTCCGTTTTACACTCTTCTTCACGCCACGGGGTGAAAACATTCAGTCAACACTGGAGTTTTTTTTTTTTTTTCCTATCTCCTCTTCGCACTTCTCAAACTCTACGCCCATCCTTTCTTCAATCTCTACTTTCCTATCTGCACAGAGAGAGTATTTAATCTGCTCTGGATATTTGTGTGCATCGTCGCTTATCAACCCTCACATACATCCTCCCCTCCTCTCTCTTCTTTACCTCTCCTGTACGTTGCTCTCTATAGAGCAGGAATATTCAGGCCATGGAGTGCAGGGAGAGAGGAAGTGTGTTCCCCCAGCGCCCCCCACCCCCGAGAGCTGCCATCTCTGACAGTGATAGGTGATGTCTCCGTGCCCACCACGTCACCTTCAGCAGCAAGGTGACATTTAAAATACATGCTATCCACTCCATTTCCCTGTAAATGTTTTGCGCGTGAATATCGAATTTAAAGCAAGTTTTTTTTTCCCCCCGCATACTCCATCACAGCATATTGCCAATTCAAATAATTCAAGTTTCTTTGAACGACCTCCAGAGAAAAACACTAATATTAAAACGGTTTTGGTGGATCTTCGGTTTAAAAAAAAAAAAGATTGACTCAATTGTTGGTGGGGGGGGGGAAAGAGACTGAGACTTAAAGGTTCCAGTTGCTGGACAAAAAAAAATTGCTGCGCCCAAAAATATTGTACTAGTACGTAGTCAATTAAATATATACATATTTTACAATTTAACTATAATTCCAGCCACAACCTACTTCACTGTTTACTCACAGCTGCATAAAACTGATTTAAAGTTTTTTTTTCTGACATTAAATGTTCTAAGAAGTGACACATACACAGCGTAGTCTACCCTTGGTAGTTAGCAGGTGACTGTTAATCTATTTCCTGCGGAGCTTTGCTTCACAGTGAAAGACTTCCTGTGGTTCGCCGATGAAGGACCTCTCCTGTGAAGCAGCTGATGACGCGATTGTCACAGGCCGACAAAAGGCATGAAGTTTAGATGAGAGTGTATTAAAGCAGAGGCTCTCATGTAGGAGCGACACAACGTACCAAAGGTGGCACACGAACACGATGCCTCGTTCCCCGTGGCTCTCGCAATTACACGAGTAGAATCAATCTGGTCAGTGTGACGTCAGCGGAAGGCGGAGGGGGGGTGCTCTTCACAACGGATAAGGGCCATAATATCTTCCTGCTATAACAGTTAAACGCTGAGTCAGCGACCACCTGCTGGGCGGATGCATTGGAAATACAAATGAGCGCGGCATGGCGCGGCTAAAATATCACGGGTATAACGACGGAAGGAGGACAAGCCATATTGGAAGAGGGGGAGCGGCGACGCGGGCTCCTCGCTTGGAGTCGGCGTGAAAAGAAATACTCTAGCGGGATTATTGGGTTTGCGGGGGTTTAAATCGTCGAACTTTCATGGGGCGTTTAGAACATTTATCCCAACAGTTGATGACATGCTGATCTGTGGCACTATCTACCCCCAGCTGTGCTGCCCATTTTATTTGACAGCGCACATTACACTAAGTCATTGCTCCGTCGCGTGGCCCCGGCCTTTAATGGGGCTGCGGCTAGTTGCGGAGTGATAAATAACTTATTGTTTAACACCCTAATCAGCATTCGCTCGCCGTGCGCGCGCGCCGAATGCTGTTAATTTAAGCAATCAGCTCACTTAAAGGCCAAAAGTGGAGAATGGCACATATTTTCCACGACGCTGCGGCGGTGCATTATATCTCCGCCACATCCATCACGGGCAACAACGTGACGGGGAGATGCACGCGTATGTGTGTGTGTGTGTGTGTGTATGTGTGATTGTGTGACATAAAGGCAGCCTGACGGCGAGTAACTCACTTAGCAGCGGCAGCTGTTGCCGAGCGGGGGCTCGGTGGCCAATTCCCCCAGCGCCTTACTTCAGCTTCAATGACGCGCAAATAAACAGCTCAACACTTTTTTTCCAAAAGAGCTCCTCTCCACTTATCCTCGTCCTCTCGGCATCTTCACCTCTGCAGGCCCTCAGCAGCTCCACGTTTACACCTCATTTTACTCCAACACATCCGCTCCCCAGCATCGGTATCATCCAACGCGGCCCGGTTCAAACCAAGTACGATGGGATTCTATTAGTTTTTATTTTTTTTCCCATAAGTCAAGTTAATACTAAGCTTCACACTCGTAACTTGAAGTTAGGAAGTTGTGTCCTGTCTCCTTTTCTCATTCTTTCTCACGTTGCAATTCTTTCCCCAGCATATTCATCTTAAAAATCGATAAATATCATCCCATCTCCACGGATGTCGCTCTTTTTTTTTTTTTTTTAAAAGCTCAATTTTTCAGGTTACCCATCGTCGACCTTCGGGTATTTTCTCCCTTTTCACGTATGTGCTTGTTACTCCCTAATTCTCATCCCTCCTCGTCAGCCTTTACGCCTCTCTGTGTCATTTGCACCTCCCCCTTGACCTCTTTTCTCTTCTCCTCTCGTCTCCTAATTCCGTAGGTCTACGTCGCCCGTTTATGGTTCTGATGTCGTCGTCACCATGCGGTATCGCGCGCGCTCGACAGCAATCCCATCCTGCCTTTGCCAGCATTTCCGGCGCATGGTTGTGTTACACGATTCCACTTTTGCGTTAATCGTTTGCGGCGCACACCGTGCGTGTGCACCCGTGTGGGGACAACATTTAATCTCACACCGCTTGTTTTCTCTCTTGCACTGCAGAATGCCTCAGTCCTAATCTTCAGATTTACGTTGGATTTGCATACATTCATTAATAGCACCGAGAGCAGCGCGTCAACACAAGGTGCTTAGACAATGTGAATTATTATTAGGGTTTCAGTCATTCCACTTAATGATAAGTCAATATTTAGCCCCGCCAATGAACTAGTGATAAAAATGTGTGTTGTGGATTAGGGTTATCCGCGCTCTCTAGGAGACCGAAACCTCTCCACAACTTTAAACAAACCAAACACCTTTAAATACGTGAATATATTACAAAGGGGGTTTGGCACGAAGTGCAAAGCAAGTGTGTACATACACAGTGCGCATGGATAGTAACACAGGCGCGCGCGCGCACACACCCAAACACACACACAGATGCACGTTCTCCTGGCACAAACATCTGTACGGTCTCACACATGCAGTACTTTTTGCAAATGATTTAACAATGTTAGCGTAACATACACACGTGCGCACACACTTAGGCTGTACACCAACACGCCCGCTTTACTTGTATGTGTGTGTCTGCCTTTTGGTGCGTGCCCACTATGTGCCCTGGCAGGGCATGATGAGAAATGATGTTGCCCCAACATCGGCCCCATCGGGCAGCAACATAATCAAAGTCACAGTCTCACACACGCACACGCGCATATGCACTCCTACTCTTTTCCCAGCTGACTGGTTGTCCTCTTGTCTTTTGATATCTTTTTTTTTTTAATCTGTTCAAAATTACCAGCTGGGCATATTTTATATTGTTTGAATTTGTGTGTATGTGCATCTGTGCATGTATGCGTCTCGAGGGTGTGTTTCTCTCTCTCTCTCTCTCTCTCTCTCGCTCTCTGTGTGGGTGTGTGTGTGTGGAAGTGTGCGCTGAGCATAGGTAAATGCTTTGGTGGCACTTATATTTTCACCACTCTACAGGGATTCACTCAAGATTGAGACACAGCGAGCAGCTGTTGGTGTGTGTTTAAAGACAGAGACGTGAGAGACGGGGGTAAGGAAAGAAAGCCGATGAATTCAACAAAGTGATAAAACAGGATAAAAACAGTGACTGTGAGTTGCACTGGTATAAAAAAAAAAACACAAAATGTACACTAGTTGTACACTAAATGCCGCGAAATAATACAAAACAGAAAATATTTGTGCAATCATTCTAATGTGCTTACACAGTATATACCCAATAAACAATGACCCTTGATCCGACCTCACGAGTTAGGGTTGCCGGGTAGCAACATAGGACAACAGAAGCACTTCCAGTGGAGAGACCCTAATGCGTCGGCACAGGTTCCGTGGAAAACACCGTTTCCAGCATAGTTTCTCAACTCCATCCAACAACTTCGACAACACACTTCTCCCCGCTCTTACCTGGAAGTTGCGTCTTTTGACGTTAACTCCATTTATATCGACGAGGTGCAACGGCAACGTATACAGGATGACGCGAACGCAAAAAAAATATATATGCGCACGCGCGCGTGAGCGCCCACACACACGCCCCCGCCCGCAGAGCAGTCCGTCCCCATCTCTGTGCTCCTGACAGCCTCTGGTTTTATTCATGCCAGTCATTAAAGTAAACCTAATAGAAAAAGCCATCATCATAAATACATTAACAGAGAGAGAAATGTCTTCCTGTGTTCACAGGGTGCTCAATCTTCGAAAGCATCCAGACGCTGCTGTTTGGAATGCGCTACTGTTGGCCATTTGCTACCCATCATTGATGAGGGGCTTTTGGCATGGATAAACACGCACACACCACGCACGCACGCCCGGACAAGTACACACTCGGAAACTTTTTTTTCCCGCCATCTTTTGGCACAAACAGCGGACGCACGTGCTGAAGGATTCCGGTCTGTTCATAAAGAGGCATTCCGATGCATATACGGCACCACACGATAGCCCCAAAAATGCGGACATTCACCAAGTTGAAGTAATAAACCCCGCACACTTGCACACAGTCACACACACACCAACGCACCCCCTCTCACAACTCCGCCAGGCTCGGAGTGAGCTAGCTTAACTACTGGGATATCATTTCCCTCCAGCAAATGGTCACTGTGCCCTTGAAAAACATATTTGATTATTACTTTTTCTCCCCCCCCCCGCCCCCCTTCCTCTTTTTTTCTTTTAGCATCATCACAGCCATTTTCATCACGCGCTCTGATGATGGCACGGCAAGGCGCGTTAAGATAACACCCCGGCACCGCCAGGCTTTTAACACTTAAACGGTGAAAAGGGATATTCAGATTTGTCCTTGAACGTTTGGATGGGGCCTGCTGGGCTGGGACGCAGGGAGGCAGTACGGGGAAGGAGTTAAACAAAAAAAAAAAAAAAAAAAGACGCCCCATTTTTTTTTTCACTCACTTTAAGGAAAAGTGACGTGGGGACGGCGTTTATGGTCGCACCCACAGTGAGCGAGGGGAAAGGCAGGGTTGAAGGGCAGAGGGAAGAGTTAAAGGCGCGCACGCTGTAAAGAGTGAGTGTGAAGGGGAAATGATTAGTGGAGCGCGCACAACGAGGCAGGGGACTCGGGGAGAGTCAGGGAGCAACGGGAGGCCAAAGACGCCACACATGCTCCTTTAAACACCATCTAATCTCACCTAAGTCTTAGCTAAACATCTTAGATACAACCCCGGAGAAGAGAAAAAAAAGAAGGAGCAAAATCAAAAGCTTAAAAGTTGTCTCGGAACCTACGATGCTGCTGCTGCAAAAAGAAAAAAATGTTTTTTTTTTATTCCAAAAAAAGCCCCAAACAGTGTTTAATCTACTTGAAAGTGAAATGTAAGCTCTTTAAACAAACTGGAAGGGAGGGATTTAGCACAGACTTTGTGTTATTGTAGAACAACTCTGGGTGCTGGGGAGAGGATTATAGACCATCTCAATAATATCCCAAAGACTAAAACTGGACAGGGTGGACGTTATGAAGGCCGTCACAGATAGCATTCCAAATGCCGTTTGTAAGTGGCCACCAGGTATTTTTTTATACAGAGTCACATCAAGCCTGTGCATTAAATGTTGTATACTTTACGGTACTTGACATGACCTACAACTCAGTTTTGAGGGTTGAAAGAGCCTGAGGCCTAAAAAGAGACTTTGTGACTCAGTTATCTGAGAATAGGGGCGCACGTGTGCTACAAGCCATTACACTGACCTGTTCTGTCATGTATAAACTTGATACGTACAGATGACTGAGCACTACCACCACTTTATTTAACGAAAGTAAAGGATTCAAGAAACAACACAGCTACACTTCTGGCAGAGACGTCTTGAGATATGATTAAATCACAAGTCCTATTAATGGAGGTAATAGCTCTTAACAGCCATATTAATAATAATAACAATAACAATAATAATAATAATAATAATAATAATAATAATAATAATAATAATAATAATAATAATAATAATAATAATAATAATAATAGCCCAGTTGACATAAGCATAAGGGCAGACTAAACATAAAAATCCTGGTAAACATTTGCAGAATTAGGAAAAACTGTACAGCTCCCTAAAACTATAAAAGAAGCAAATATGGAATAAAGTAAACAGGGTGAGCACAGTTCGTTAAATCCTAAGAAATATTTTCAAAGAACAGGAGGGATGAGATCCCATTCCTGACCCTGATTCAATTTCACCTGATTCACACTGGATGTTTTCCCTGTTTCAAATCAAATAGCTCAGCCTCGAGCGCTCGTGTGTGTGCGTGTGTGTGTTGCATATTGTTGGATAAACGTGTTTATAAATTCAGTTCTCCGTGTCTACACAGCTATGTTTCCTTTTTGAGTGTGCGCGGTGGTGTTTGTGTGCGGACGCCTGTGTGTTTATCTGCGTGTGCACATGTGCCTGCCAGCCAGTACGTGTATCTGTTGCCAGACGGCTGTCTCCTGGCATTGCTGTTCCCCTGCCGTGTGTGTGTATGGTTGTTGACAGTGTGGACGGTAATGTGTGATAGATCGCACGTCAGGGACCCCATAATCACATCAGCCTAACCTAGTCTATCAGCTGGGCACAATGGGATACCCTTCACTCCCCCTTTAATCTGCTTCATCTAGCTCTTCCCCACTTTTCTCTCCTGCTTTCGCTCTCCCTTACTTTCTCCCTCTTTTTCTATTGTTTCAGCTTCCTTTCTAACTGGTGAATATTTCTCTTTCTTTCTCTTTGTATTTCACTGGTTGTATTCTGAAGGAACTTTATTAGTCATTGCAATAAAACTTCTGACCGTAACTTCTTAACCATAAAACATCTCTCTTTGTCTCCCATACTTTTGTGTATTTGTTTTGTAGTCATCGCTATTATTTACTTCAAGTAGGTGTGGTTCTCTTTTTTGTTTCCAATGGTTTCCTTCTTTCTTTTCTCTATTCATCTGTCTTTTTCAGAGAAATCGTCTCTCACTACATCATTAAAAAAAGTACAAAACCCTGGACACGGTGAGAGGGAGCAATGAGAACAAATGGTGCCAAGGTTAAGTATCCTTTCCTATAATAGATGTTGCCGTGTGCGCGTTGTGCGTGTTGTGCGAGTGTCTTGAAGCAGACGTGTGGGGTCGAGGTTGCAGAGCCGGCCCCAGGGCTCCCCGACAGCGCGGTGCACCCGGCAAATGGCCCTTAGCCTTGCTAGTGCCGCTAGCCCTGCGATCCATCATACCATATGTTCTCAATGGGGAAGCTAACGCTAATGACTGATGAGTGGAAGGGAAGGGGGCATAAAGGGTGGGAGGGAAGAAGGAAGAAGAGTAAGGCAGGGACGAAAAGATGCTTTGGAAACGAAAGAGAAGAGCGAGAGGCCAAAAGAAGAAGGAAAAACAAAACGCGTGGAAATAAGTGGTAGAAAAGTACCAAAGACGAGGTCAACCGAGAAAGAAAAGATGGGATATGTGGGGAAAAAAAGAAGGAGATGGAGAGGAAGAGGAGGTGGGGAGCATATGCACTCCTTGGGAGGCCCCCCCACAAATGAAGGATGACCATATAGCCCGCTCAGTTGGAAGAAAAAAAGATTCAAGGGACAAGCAGAAAAGTAAAGAGTTGAAACAACTGACGACGCATTCTCATAAATGACTCAAAATGAAAAATTAAAATAAAAAAAACAATCAGTATTTCAAAGCGAAATCTCCTAAAAGTAAGAGATGAAGCGCCCTAATATTAAAAACAGATTCAGAAAATAAATGCTGACTTCCTGTCTTTCTTTTCACGGCGTACGTGTGTTTTTGTACGGGCGGCTGTGTGTGAACCAGTGCGTGTCTGTCTGTTGTGGGTAGGCTAATGGAGTGCTATAGGCCTGCCCATATGGGGCTATTGTTTATGTGTGATGAATAGAGTCCACGTGTCAGTCTCTGGCACTCGACTCTAAACAAACCCTGCAGAGGGCACCCTGTTGACTCTGTGTGTGTGTGTGTGTGTGCGCGCGTGTGGGTGCATGTCATATGTATACATGTGTGAGGGGGTGTGTGTGCGTGTGTGTGCGTGCGCATGTATCTCTGCGAAGGAGAGAGAATGACTGGGTAGTTGTCCTGCTGTGTGCTTGGCAGTGCCCTCAACGGTGCCATCCCAAGTGTGTTTCATCATCATCTGCCATGACAAAGATGTCTAATGACACACACATACACCCTCACAAACACACACACACACACACACACACACACACACACACACACGGTCCCATCTGTGCCATGGTATCCGAGTGCTTTGGGACACCGCAGGAGAGGAAGAAAGGGAAACGACCCCACGTTCCTGCACCATGTGTTTAGCTCAACCTTCCTTGATTTACTCCCTTGTCCTCTCGCTTTTTATCTTTTCCGTCATTTTCCCCCTAAAACCCAAGAGACACGACCAAGGACCAAACTCTTCCCAGATCATTTTTTTCTTTTTTTTTTAAAGCAAGACAAGAGTCGTTTTTTGAACAACAGGCCCTATTTTGATCGGATTGACGACAGAGGATTAAGGTCGGTTTTGTAACAAGGAGGTGCCAAAAAAAACAAAAAAACAATTCTTATCCTGACTGCCGCGGATGTGAATTCACATTTGTGTTTTCTTCACATACCTGGGGTACTTGTATGCACCTGCCCCCTCTCAGCCTCACCGCAGCACACCAGGGCATCGTCCACCATCCGGCCTCCGCAGCATTGGACCCCGTAGCCGTCGCGCAGGCTACTACCACAGCAGAGCTGGCCGCCGCCCACGGAGTAAGGCACCCCCCCGCAGCAGCTGTCCCCCAGCCCCACTGAGAGGCGGCCCTGCGAGGGTTCAGGACAGCAGTGTTCGTCTGCAAGGACGCGGACAGAGGAAGGGGACAAGGAACGCGTCAAGACGACAAGGCAAAGCCGAGACTCGAAATCAAGACGAAAGGGCAATGTAGATATGAACGCACGGAGCGATCGGAAACTCACTGTTTGTCACGCGAACGTAGGACCCTCCACAGCAGCGGTGGTCAGGGGAGGCAGGGAGAAGTTTTCCATTGCAGCACACTGGGTCGGTGGAATTAGTCAAACTCAGATAACTGCCCTCACAGCAATGATGATGTGGCTTCCTAGCGTGCAACAGTCCACTGCAGCACACCTGGTAAACACAGAGGGGCACACGCATACGCCCACATATGAGAAATATGTATAGGGAAAAAAAAAAAAAAAAAAAAAGCACTAGCAGGACTTTTCAACATCATATAAGTCCCCCACTTCATTAAAATGATGGGGTTTCATATACTTATTATGAATTAAAAAATAAATACACACACCCACACACACACACCAAAGGAATGAAAGAATAAAAAAACATTTGTAGAAAATGTCCAGAACATGATCACCTGTCGGTCAGGATGGAAGCAGGACGCTCCACACACACCGTGACTCACAGGACACTGCAGGTAGGAACATTTGAACCCTGAACCTCCTGCACCTTCTGACTCCCCCCCCGCAGAGGAGCTGACCCCCGTTGACCCACCGGCACAGAACCTCAGAGTCCGCCTTAAAACCTCATAACCCAGCATGATGCCACTGGGTCGGCCTGGAGGCGACCAGTCCAACCTCACCACCCTGAGACAGAGAGAGAGAGGGAAGGGGGGGGGGGGGAGAGAGAGAGAGAATGCACACACATACATTCATGCATGGTTAATGCCTGACGAAGTTGAGTTACAATGTCAGGGGTGTGTGTATCTTTATACACTTCACACTATTGATTTTCCTCTGCTTTATCGCTGACATCTTTGGCAGGGAAAGACCTGTGTTGTAACACTCAGAGTTACAACTTCCACAGTCTCCTGGAGAGAAAATAAGCCACAAATCACCACTTCCTTTGCGACTGTAAGCTTTGCAACATTACGGTGGAAGGTCAAACGTGAGCAGCAGGGCATTCGAAATGTCATTAAATAAAACTGACGTCAAAAAAATTGTCAGTTTACTATGATACTTGGAAAAAGCAGCTTTGAGATCATTTGAAAAAAAAATGCATAGTCCGAAACCCTTTGGCAGGGAAAGACCTGTGTTGTAACACTCAGAGTTACAACTTCCACAGTCTCCTGGAGAGAAAATAAGCCACAAATCACCACTTCCTTTGCGACTGTAAGCTTTGCAACATTACGGTGGAAGGTCAAACGTGAGCAGCAGGGCATTCGAAATGTCATTAAATGTAACTGACGTCAAAAAAATTGTCAGTTTACTATGATACTTGGAAAAAGCAGCTTTGAGATCATTTGAAAAAAAAAATGCATAGTCCGAAACCGAAGGTGGATTTCAAGTCAAAAAAGTATTTCAATCCCGATAAACTACTGAAGATGAATACGTGCGGCAATCATTGTGTCTTCAAGGGATGTATGTGTTCCGTACACTAAGAATAAAATGTCAACATTTGATACTCGATTCATTTACTCATTGCTGACTATAACAGGTCCAGAGTGTGCTGTGCTACGGCAAACTTGACTTCGTTTAAATTACCGCAAAAGGCTCATGAACTTGGAACAATGGCGACACAAGAAAAAGGTCAAGTATTGTCATTCAGAAAAAAAACCACACACACAATAGTGTGCATTAAGTGATATAACAACTCACAAAATATCAGCAGCACATCTTTGTATTACCTGGGACTCATCGCTTGTGCCCGGGGCGTGCCCAGGTCGGCAGGCAGGTCCTCCACAGTGGTTGTCTGAGTGGCGTTACTTCTCGCACACGCATACACGGTGCACACCTCCACCTGAAGTTCACACCAACGCACATCTGATTAAAAACATGATGCGTGCACCTTTGCATGTCAGTGACCGCGTGTTGTTGTTCAGGTGCAAACCTGTACGTTGTAGACAGTATAAGGCAGCAGGTCTCCCAGCAGGTAGGACCCTGAGCTGTTGTCTACGTTGCCATGGAGACGGTCGTTGACATAGATGTAGTAACCAGCGACTGCTCCGTTTGGCTGTAGAGGAGGGAACCAGAGCACGCGCACCGTCGTGCTATTTACCGGCACCACCTCTGGGGCGGCCATGCCGTCTGGCTCTGGGGACGGCAAAGGTGAAATACAGAAATACAACATTTTCAAAATAAAACATTTCACAGTTTGCAGATTGAGCGGATGGCCAAACCTGAAATACGCGTTTGATTAAATTGCTGTCCCTAACCTCACATTTAAGCTTTAACATATAAACGTTCTTAACTGTTACTGTGCAGTAATGCTAGAATGAAGTATGTGTGTTGTTACTTTTTTCAACTTTAGGTTTTACACCATGGTAACTGCTGCGGTCCAGTACAGTGCTTGGGATTTTTGTTTTACAACAAAACCCACACCACTAAAACTTTAACATGCCATTAAACGGTGCTGCATTAGTGATCATGAGGCCAGGCCTGTAAAAGTCAGGAGAAAAAAAAACGAGATAAAATGAAAACTACGGGTTAGGACTAAAAAGGTCCCCGGTTTGCTGTAATGCCATTTCACACATGTAACATTCTCAAGTCATTTAAAATAAAATCATGCATGCTTCTTTTAAATAAGTGTATCAACACAAAATGAATACACAGAAACAAGTTTATGTCAGAGGGGAATATTATATCAACAGAGGAACAAGGAGAGTGTGCGACAGAGAGAAATCAATTGCGTTGCTGTGCGTATAGGAGGGTGACTCCGTTGGCTTCGTTTCAGCAAGCGCGTTGGCGGGAAATGAATTGTGTTAAATGAACTGATCTGGGAGCATTTTAATTGATTCTTTGGGAAAATCGGACAAATAAAGCACAGATAAAAGAAAATCGGGCAAACGAAATATGGAGACAGGCAATTCAACTGACGGCATTTAAATTGATAGTTTAAAAATAAATGGTTACAAGTAGAAAAGTGAGAAAGAGACCCACATACAGGGATGGTGGCGGAGACTCCATCTCTTACTCTAAGTGCGAATGCACTCGGCTAAAAGAAGTTAACCCAATTCATTTGCAGCCAATGCACTCACCTAAACCCAACCCACTACGCTCTACATTTCATTTACTGCAGGATGGCATTATCAACGCAATACCGCACACTGAGCCTCTCTCACTCATACACACGCAGGCATGCGCGCACATTTTTCTTGTCAATTAGGCCTGATGTTAGGATTGCCCTATAGATCGCAAGCCATGTGGGGATGGTTGGTGGGGTTGAGCCGCATTAGTTAAAATATATTTGGCCGCGGCAGCGTATGTGTGTGTGTGCGTGTGCATGCGTGCGCTCTTATGGCAGTAAAATAATGAAATTACCTCCAGAGCCCTCTCAGTTAAACGAGCCGTACTTTGCCTTTAGCACCTAATGATTTTCTAATGTTTTTAATGCACTTTTTATTATACTGTCCAGATTAGAGAGAAGGAGAGGGGCCCCTGACATATGATTATACTGAGACGGAGAAAGAACTGTAGGTGGTGGGTGAGGGGCCAGGTAGATTGTCGGAGACATGGAGAAAAAAAACAAACAGAGTAAGCAGATTCTGACATCAGAAAACACGCAGCGATTATTAAAGATAAGCCTTGAATGCTGAGGGCCTGAAAACTCAAAACTCAAAAGCGAACCCAATGGGATTTATCATAATGATGTCACGGTATATTTTGTCGCAAGTTTCCCATTTGAGCAGGAATGACGTAATTATCATCATATCCATAACGTCTTCTGTTTTTCAGGAATCTGGGTAAATGTCACTCCAGCGTATGACGTGCTTTAATGGAAGCTCTTACGCGCCCGGATCTTTTTCTTTAACTGTCTGCGATATTTACCCATCAAAATGTTTGACATATAGCAAATTACAAATATTCTTACTTTTTTGAAAGGCCTTAGTGACATAGTATTACGTGGTAAAGCACTGTCATTAGAGCCCGCATAGTGGAACGGGAACCATGTTTGACACCTTCTTTGACGGGCAAACAGAGCTTGTTCGCACGGGTGTGCGTGCGTTTGTTTTTGCGTATTGCCAATGAGAATTTTGGCCACAGCCTAAATCTGCCTCACACATACGCTTTGTATTGATTTCATGCCTCTCTGCATGAGGTATTTAACACCTGTGAAGAACAGAAGGAGGAGGAAATGGAGATTGACACAGTCACCGCTCACGGTTGCGCGAGGATATACAGGATGTACTTTACCTGACGCTCCAAATACAGTGTATACCACACCCTAACGCACACATATGAAGTAAGGATGGAATTATCATAATCCAGTCATTTTCCAAAATTGACCAAAGGTCCCACAAACGTCCACATACCTCCATCCTCTGTGGCGACGGCGACCTTTGTCTTAGTTGTATTATGTGCTCCGTTGGACACCTGTAATGACAGCCGATATGTGGTGCCGGGCCAAAGGTCACATATCACCGTGGAGTTGATCTCAGGGGGCAAAACCAAGATTTGACTCGACTGGTGAGACTCGGCGGTGAGAAAGTACAACTCCACTTCTCCCTGCAGGTCTTTCAAAGCTGGGAAAGACGGGATAAAAGGGAGCAGTCAAAATGGAAACATCACTCTATGAGTGTCGGTTTTTGCTTTTTGGTAATTGTCAGGTGACAGAACGCTCTTCACAGAACGTCACGACATGAAAGCATGTCTGTGTGTGCATCCGTGCTCATTCTATTTCGTCCTTGTGGAAAATGAAACAACATTTTCGTTTGGAACCTCCCTAAACAGAGACCCGCGCTGGGACGAGTCCGTGTGTGTGTGTTAGTCTGAGTGCGTGTGTGTTTATGCCAGAGGGTAATCTTACAGGGTTGCGTCCAGTTGACCCGCACTGCAGTGTGATTGATAGCGTGAGCAGACAGAGACGGAGGGCGGAGGGGTACCCCCGCCATGGTCACTGCAGTAACGCTCTCTCCTGACGTGGAGCCCACATCATTATGAACCTCTAGCTGGTACTCGTAACGGGTGAATCTGTTGAAATAGAGTATTCACGTTGGCAAAAATAATAAAATAATGCAACTGTGCACTGCCCAAAAGAGAATGCACTCATTTAATTTAGAAATAACGGTTAAGATTGTAGAATAAGAGGGATCATAATAAAAATTCATGTCTGTCTATACCTCAAAAAAAAAAAACGACTTCCTCATAAACTTCCATTGAAAACCATTATTTAAAAAAAAGTGAGAAGTGCTGACACGTTAAAAACGTTTTGTCAATTTACTACTTGGAAAAAAAAAAAAAAACTGTAGAGACACAACACTGAAAAGAGCACACCCGGAGCCGTTCAGCAAGCAGAGAGGAAAAAAAAATACAAAAAAATAAATAAAAAAATCAGCTTCCACCAAGTGCCAAACTGAGATTAGGGAACGCTGTGTGAAAAACAATTTAATTCTTTGGGATATTTGCTTAATGTATCTTTGAGCGGTATTAAAAGATCGGCATCAGCGGCAGCTCGCCGATCAGCTCTGCACACACGGTTTGCCGCGGCGCCGGCGTTTGCTCTAGAGCTCATTTCAGTAATCTCACCTGCTTAGGCCTTTATCTTGGTAGAACAATTTGGTGCCGGAGTAAACATGGAGCCAGTGATGGAGATCTTCGGGGGGAGGAGGGGACGCGGCTGTTACCGCGGGGACCGCGGCGATGGCCAGGGGCTGGTGGGTTTTACGTCTGAGCAACTTGTATCTGAAGGGGAATTTTTGAATAAAAAAAGAACACGCATGCACACATAGTCGGATGTTTAGGGATGGCGTTAACACAACCCAGAAATAAACCAGTATTAGCGCACGCACGCGCACACACACAAATATACACGTGCACGCAAACAGACACTACTGACTCGTCTCCTTATCCCTCATTTCCTCCTCTTCTGCACTTTTTCATCATCTCCATTCTTTTGCGTTCACTCTATCTCGGCCTCCCTCCCGCACACCCCTCCCTCCGTTGTGTGTGTGTGTTTTTTTTTTCTGCAGGGTTTGTGTTTTCCTCTCCCCACAGTGATGCTAATTTTTTGCTGTAATCAGAAGAGAAGGGCTTAATGCTGCCTTTTAACCAACCCACTTAGACAAACACACGGAGCTGAGCAGAGCAGAACAGCGACGGGCTCATGCATTTTAATCGTCTCGCCGCAAAATGGACTTTTTTTTTTAAGGCCTATAATCGCCGACAGAGTAGAACAGGACTGAACAAAACGGACGAGGATGTGCATTGGGCCTGAGAAAACATCGATTAAAAAATGCACAACACTTAGCTCATTACCGGGCAACTAATGTTAGCAGCTTGTTAGTGTACTCCGTCTTGCTTGTTTTTTTTTTATTAAACGGCAGTTGAACCTCTCGAGTGTGTCACAGTGTGTAACATGCTTTGCAATTTGCAGTCTTAGCTATCTGGCTGGAAACGCAACGCTATATAATGTAAGTAATGAACAAAAACAGAAGGTTAGGTAAAGCTACGACGGTTACACTGACCGGGCCATACACGTTAGGTCATCCTCATAGGTTTTGGACTTTGGATGTAAATCTACTTGTTCCGAGCTTTTATGAAGGTTTTATTTGCTTCTTTTTCTTTTTCCCTTTCCTTAAAATCCTACAAACCTCGGTTGTTGGCATTTGATATCATCTTATGCAAATTGGGAAAGCTGTCGACCGATAAATCTAACCTGCACGCCAGGCTACATTTGTTTTTTGTTTTTTTTTACGTGGCAGAGAATCTGAATAAAGAAGGTGATTTCCGTCTAATAAATGCAAAACTTATCATCCCTCCTCTGGCCATTTTGCACCAATATCATAGGTTCAGAAAGTAGATGGACCAATGAGCAAACTCAGAATAATTTTTACTAAACACCTTAAGGTGCTACACTGCCACATAACCAGTATCATTATATTCCTATATATTTGTTGAAATGCACATGCATGTGCATATTTGGCAATCAGTATCTTGCCAACATAACTTCCACTACGACTGAGCAGCATGTGGCCCCTGTGGTCTGAGACTAAACCGCGCCATATCCGGTGAGAAAGAAAACACACGTTGGTCGGGATTCTGTGTGTCATGTCAGCGTTACCTGATGTTAGGTCCATTGGGCCTGCGCGGCGGTTGCCAGGAGACGGCTAGGAAGGACTCACTGACGGCGACTACTGACAGCGCCGGCAGGCCTCGAGGACTCGCAGGCAGCGTGGTGGCTGGAGTGGGCGGGCTCTCCGTGCATCCCCCCATATGTCCGCCGCCCTCAGAACACACCAACACAGTCGCGCTGTAGTTTGTGTATGGAGTAAGGTTCGTTACTGTGATGTTGTTCTCGGATGCACTGCCGGCGTCATGGAATAGGCGGGGTTCGGGGAGGCGGATCTCATAGCCGTGAATTTCTCCGTTAGGAATAAGAGGAGGAGACCATGTGACCTGAAAGACAGGCATATCGGGACAAAGTTACCGGTCGCTCATTCGAAACACAGTGTTCGCGTCACAAGAGTAGTACGGGAAAAAAAAGTTAGTCCGCTCCGTCCTTTCTAATCATTATAGGATGGTGTGTCTATTAAGTCCCCTTGTAAAGAGAGATAACCTGACTTTGACGGAAGATTCCCCTTAAAACAGGACAGACACACGCGCACGCGCACGCGCACGCACACACACACACACACACACACAGACGTCCCTGAACACATGCGCAAAAATACTTTGCTAAAATAATGAAAGCAGCTGGTAATGGAATTGCTGCATGCAAAAACAAAAGCTGGCTGTTGTTGAGCACTGCATCTGATTTGGAAACCGTTCAGTCCGTCAGCATTTCAGAGTGCAGAGGAAGGTAACTGGGACACACGCACAAAAACACACACACACACACACACACACAGGCACAGGCACACACACTTTTTGGCTTATATGATTTACGTATATCTATGAAATAAAAGTGTTGTTTGTACGCCCGCACACAAACACGCTCCTTCAACGCACAAATACACACCTGTGTTGCGGTTTCGTGTGCCCAAAAGCACTTATGGATACACAGTGTCGTGTACATTAGCTGATCAGTTAAGAGCTTGTTGAGACAAAGAGTTCAGGTGATTAAGTGGTCAATGTTGATGAGAGTATTATGAACCAACATGGAAAACAATTATTTCTTGATACTCATTTAACAAGTGACGCCGTGGGGTGTTACAGGACACACACACGCACACCCACACACAAACGGCCACGCACACACGGTCAGGGTCATGTTGAGTTAGGTAGCTCATTTCCCAAAGTGCGTGTTGGGTGTGCTTGGTGGTGGAAGTCATTTACAGATTGAATAGCCCGATGTAATCTGTAGATGGTGAAGACAGCGGGGACCCTGGGCTGACATGGAGCACAGGGGCTAAGGCTAGTGCACTGTGTGTGAGTGTGTGTGTGTGTGTGTTTGTATATGTGTTTATGTGTATATGAGTGAGGGAGAGATAGATGATAAAGTTGAAAGTGAAAGAGAATAGGGGTGTGTGTGTGTGTGTGTGTATGTGTGTATGTGTGTGTGGGAATGGGCTTTGCGAGTGTGTGTGTGTCTTTGTGCATCTATGCTATTAGACTGAGAGAAAAGTCCAAGGCACTGAGAGAGTGCCAACCACTGCAGCTGACAATACAATTTTACAATTTGCTCATACATGCATCAACGTGATTGCTCACATAATATATAGGAATTGATATTGTTATCTGCACAAAAACCATTCCATTGGCTTCCATTTTAAGAGTTTAACTTTTTGGATTGTCGTTAAAATAAAATAAGAATTTCTGGTTATTACGCTACTTAGCTATCGTGACAAGATCAAATCATGACAATGGTGGAATACACTTAAGGTTATTGATAAGCCTTACGTTTAGGCTGACTGACTAATTACAGGCCAATCCATTAATATCTCTGCAGAAATAATAAAGTGTTTATGGGTTCCTCCCTTCTCCTTGTCTCATTGCTCCTGCTAACAAATAAACATCAATGTGTGATCTTATTTGGCTTTAAATGCATGGCTCTCTTTTTGCCACCACATTCCCAGTAACCTGCAACACAGCAATCATTGTACTCATCTGCATAACTGAAAAAGTTAAGTTAATACCTCATGGAGGGATTAGTTGGAGCCAACAAAGAAAAAAAAAAACATTTCAAGATTGAAGTAGACACTGAAAATCCTCTGAGTTGTCAAGGTCAACTGGTAACCAGGAAGCGTCCCGCCTGTCTGTCCAATTAGCAACAACCAGGAAGAACACTTTTCTTCGTGGCCCCCGTGACCCCTAAAGCTGCGCTGCAGCACAGATGACAGAGGCGGCTCTCAAATGATGACAGGCATTAGCATTTTTCTGCAGTTAACATTAGTGCAGGCATGTGTGTATGTGCGCCTGTGTGAGTGTGTGCATGCATACAATATTGTTTAAGGGGCTTTATGCGGGATTAGCCAGCGTTGGGATTTAAGTCTGGCCCCTCCTTCAAAATGGCCGACAGGAAGGAAGCTGCCTCAGACAGGGTCACAGCCCCGCCCATTTTTTTGAAGGGGACCTTGGGTTGAGTGTTTTCCTTTCTCATTAAATCCCAAAAGAGAAAGACAGGAGAATCAGTGTGACATTGCTTTGTCTTTCCTACTCTGGACTTCTGTTAAAGCCTGGGCGACTGAACAGATTCTCACGGAAGCGTTGTTTTTTTTTTCTCTTTTTTTCTATAAAATACATCACAATTTATTCTCTGTTTTGAATTATTACGTGGCAAGGCATTGTGGTTTTAGTAAATATTGAATCAATCGTACCTGAATTGACTCCGGCCCCAAGACCTTCACCCTTGGTGGGCTGAGACCAGCTGGACGAGAGGGTCTGGTGGTGATGCTGACCCAGGGCCCTGCACGTAACAGTTCATGAAAACAGGGTGGAAGCATTTAATTGAATGCATTTTTTTTTGTCACAAATGACATTGTCAAAGTGTTTATCAGATTACATAAACAAATAAACCGGACATTTCTGCAGTTGATCACTTCCTCAAGGCTTTACCTGTGGTGTCGCCAGCCTGGTTATGGAGCACAAGTCGATACTGATAGCTAGTCCAGGGACTGAGAGCCGATGAGGCGTCCAGGAAGGACAGAGGTGGAGTCTCCGGCAGGAGGTGGCCCACTGTGGAGACTTGTTTTGTCCCAGTGACTCTACGCTCAATCAGCCACCTATCCCCAGCCAAAGATACAGTAGACAATTACAATTGCAAACATGGGGGTTAAAAAGAGGACATAACTGAACCTGTTCATGTCTCACCGATACAATGGCCCGTTGCTCCGCTCTGGTGCACCCCAGGACAAGAGAACAGAGGTTGGGGTGTCAGAGTAAAGATGAGGCGCAGGAACTCCTTCAGGCGGAGCCGGGAGGGTTCGAAAGTGCCGAGACATCCCAGACACGGAACAACCCACGCGGGTGCATGCTTTCATCTAGATATTGGAGAAATATTTTGTAAAAATCACTGACTAATCTGAGGAAATCAACTTCTGACCACAATACATGTATATTTATAACGTTATAAAATAAAGTACTGTGTTCAAAGAAAATATCTGCAAAAACTACGGTGTTACAATAAAGTACCTGAAGGGTGTAGGTCTGGTATGGCAGTAGGTCGAGGAAAACGATGCTTGTGGTGTTCCCTGGGACAGTGGCCGACAGAGGGACCGGACTTGCGTCCGAAGCTTCCGGATCAGAGATGAGGCTGCGGTCTTGTGTTATAAAAGCTTCAGTATAAGAAGCCGGGGTACGCATTAACAGGGTGGGACTTGGGCTTACATCGCTGGTATTGGATTCAGCGGTGTCGGACGAAATGGAAGCGGGGCCCTGGCTTGTGTTGCTCAGATGAGAAGACTTGATATGGCTGTCTTCTGCAATCACAGGCTCGGGGACATGAGGAGAGTTGGAGCTGGGTTCGAAATCCAAAGGCGTGACGGAGCCGTGCCAAAGATAGAGGGTATAATTGGTGATGATGCCATTTGGTTGTGAGGGAGGGACCCAGGAAACTGAAACGCTCCGAGGATGAAACCCCGACACAGTTGGGCTGTCCACTGGTCCTGGAGCTGCGGAAAGGAGGGACGATGAAGAGAGGAAGCAGCAGCGAGGAGAGAATAAAAAAAAATAGATAAACATACTCTATGCGCGTGCTTGTGGAAAGAATGAGAAATGTAAGCGAGGAAATGGGACTTGCTCTAAGGAATGATTTGACAAGTAACATCAAGAATGACATCGGAAGGACAAAGAGTGATTTTGCCATCCCTATCCGAGGGATTAACACGGAAAGTCTCCTTCTCTCACAATTTCTCCCCGAGCAAGCCGAGATTGTATTTATGGATTTATGCAGCACTTGTGACGGTTTGAATGCGGGTCTGCTTTTTATTTCAGCAGCGAATTCAGGAGGTGATGCACAGGCCAGACGGGGAACGTTACAAAGCCTAACGTCACACAGGCTCGCGCACACGTATGACACGCACATGCTCAGGCACACACCCTCACACCCTCGCATGACACGGTAATCACAAGAATGTGCCACGAGGATTTACTCTAACGGGCGTAGATCGAAAAATATGATGTTATATATTTTAGAATTTAAGGCCGAAGTGATTGCTGATTGGTTGTAAGTTTTCTACTGCCGTTACATATCTGTACTGCTTTGCAGCAGTACTTGGTGCAGAACAGTAGTTGTAGTCTCAGAGATGAAGTCATTTTTAATACCATTCTCCACTTTTTATGTCCACAATAGTTAAAAAATCCTCCTAACTAGTACCAGGAGTATGCAAAGGTGCCACAGGTACACAGATGTCACATGTCACATTTGCCCAAGTTCGTGCGAAACCACAGGGCTGGTAAGAGGGGTATTTCTCTGCACGGTAGCTCATTTGAAGGTAACCCCCGCCCCTGCCATTTACGTCCCACCGTACAGCTCTGTAATGGACACACACGCGCGCGCGCCCACACACACACATACATACACACACACATGCATGCTCTTATAGACACAAACGCACACTCCCAATGCCCGCACCAACGGTGATGCAGTACGGCAGTAATGGGGCTGTGTGAAGGGCAAGCAGATCAAGGTGACTGAGCGGACTGAGGGAGCGTGCTGCGTCGCTAAGTGCTACTGCTAACCGCTAACGGCTTTCCCAGATGGCGGTGTGCGCGCGCGTGTGCAAGGAAGAGGCGAGAGGAGGGAAAGAGATTGAAAGAAGATGAGCATACGCGCGCATGACCGTATGAGAGATAAAGTGTTCAAGCGCGTACATGTCCGTCAGTGTTCGCGCACCTGAAATAACTGTTTACTCGTACCAGGGAGGAGCATCTCGATCCCTATGGGGGACGTGATGCATACAGTACCTCCAAACATCACCCACAATTCAATAAATCAAAGCTTTATATAAAGTAACCACTAAACAGATAAGATATGATCGACCGGATCATGATAAACTGTGATTCAATGTGATTCGATTCAATAAACAACTTATAATTTATCAATAAAAGGTGTTACGAATTGAGTTCAACCCAAGTTAATCCAACAACTCTATAGGTACACTCTATCAGGACAATAGCTTATTATTTTTACATAATTATATTTGTGCACTGTTATGAATACAAACCCCTAATTAAGTAGGGATGGGCCTCAATCCCAGGAAAATGAAAAACAGACTAACGTTCAGGGTTAGGGTTATGGCACCGCTGTTCTGACAACACTATATCGATATCTGACAAAAAAAAAAAATATTTTTTCCTATCTCTTCGACAAACAAATGATGTTATATGCTGATCTGAAAAAAGGGTACCCCCACCAAACCATAATTTCTCTCTCTCTCTCCCTCTCTCTTTCTCTCTCTTCTTTTGCACTTTGTGTCACGGTGTCTCTCTCGTTCGCCCCCTCTTTCTCCCTCCGCGGGCTCCCTGCTAAATAAACAATGCAGAGAGTTGACCTTTTGGGTTAACAGGTTTTTATGCTAGCTCTACTCAGCACTCACACTGATTCAATTACCACCAAAGGTCCACTGAACCCCACGAATAACCAAGAAGCCCGTCTCCCTGTCTGTCTCTGTGCATGTCTCTCTCTCTCTCGCACGCTCTCGCTCTCTCTCTCTCTCTCTCTTCGTGCTCCACTGCATGCTCATTCGGCTTCGTGCATGGTTCAGGCCTCTCTCTGCATGTTTGTCTAATTAGACATTCCCTCTGTCAATTGGACAATATTCTCTCCCGCCTTCCTTTGTCCTGCCCGGCGACACAGGTGAAAGACGAACGGAGCGGGATAGAAAATTCCTAAACTGCGAATAATTTCCCTACCCAACACAACCCAGTCACCTTGATCCAGTGCCCATCAACCAACCAAAACAACCCCCCCCCCTCGTCCCCTCTCTCCCCCCTGCCACCATCCCCCCCTCTAAGTGTTGAGTGTTATTTAGGCTTTACTGGCGCGTGTAAAATTCTGCAATTTGAAGGGCTGTTAAGTTTTTCAATTGAAATTTTCATTTAAGATGCAGGTGATGCTTTTTTTTTTTCCTTTTTTTTTTTTTTTATTTACTGACGCTTTACTGCTCTCAGGACAGAGGGAAACGAGTGTTGAGGGAATGTGTACCAACCACTTTCCTTCTGGTTTCCTGACCCCTTTATCTAGCTTTCCCTCTTTCTCCCTCTCCCGCTCAGCTCTTCTGTTTTTTTTTTTTTCTATCTTTCACCCCCCTTTTTTTTTTTTTTATTTTACTGACGCTTTACTGCTCTCAGGACAGAGGGAAACGAGTGTTGAGGGAATGTGTACCAACCACTTTCCTTCTGGTTTCCTGACCCCTTTATCTAGCTTTCCCTCTTTCTCCCTCTCCCGCTCAGCTCTTCTGTTTTTTTTTTTTTTAACTATCTTTCACCCCCCCCTCTCTCTCCCAAGTGCCCATCTTTTCCCTTGTCTCCCTTTTACCTTTCCTCTCTCCTCCCCTGCCTCCACCTCCTCTTCATTCCCCATGCCGTTACCTCCTTTTTTTCCTCCCCTCTCCCTCCATCCCTGCCTCCACACCTCCCTCCCTCCCTCCTCCTCTCGCCAGTAAAACACAGTAGCAGAAGGCTCAAACAGGAGTGCAGGGCCGCCAAGCTTTAAATCACATTTATAAGGATTTGGTTAGCATAGTAATAACACAATCAACTGACAAGGGCTGAGGACGGGGGAGCAAGGAGTTTGTGTGTGTGTGTGTGTGTAGTTATGGGGGTATACGTGCTATGCAGTGTCTTTTTTAGATGTATGCGCAGGTCAGGGTCCATCTGTGTATATTTAAATATGTAAATCCACGTGAAAAGAAGAAGAAAGGTTTTTTTTTAAGTTTCACACAGTTTCCTGTTTGTGAAAGCGTGTGTGCGTGTGTGTGTGTGTGTGTTGGGGGGTGTATGTGGGTGACTGGGCTTTTGAAGGTGAGTCGAGGCTCCTCGGAGTCAGTAATGAGGACAAACGCTGAGCTTTACTGTTATCAAGATGCTTAGGACATGGTGTCAGAACGTGACAAGCAATACGGTGAGAATTTACATTGCATTTCATATCGTTACTTTTTCTACAGATGACTTAATGTCATTGCGCCGACGGAAGACACCGAAGAGGCAGTGAGGAAGAGGATGACGTATGGACCAAGGTCACGAACTTGATTCGTATCCATTGCATCATGGGTAGGTGAGAGGCGCATTAGCCTTTAAGTAACGGTGACCGTCATGATACCTTTGAAATGTCGATCATTCCAAATTTTCAGCATTTGGAGGTTTCATTTCATGTAACCTTCCAATGGACCATACATCGCAGACAGCAAACAAAAATGTACAAACAAATATATGGATTTATACTGAAGGGTATTACTGAGGCCTCAATATACATCACGACAACCGCACATTTTCCTGTTGGTTATAAGATGATGTGACTGAAAATAAAAAAGTAATGCGGTTCAGTTAATGAGTATCCATTTGAGTTCATGACGTACTGCAGTTATCTATTGATATGAAAAATAACAATGGGGTTATGTCCACTTTGCTTTTGCGCTTCCTCGGAAGAACAAGCGAACAGAATACTGGGACATGAGGTGAAGTGTTATTTTATTAATGCAGTCACTCATTTCATTAAATAACATGAATTCTTTGTGTTCTGTCATTACTTCCAACCTCATTTCGGTCCCATTTTTCCTCCTTTCTTTCCCTTTCCTTCCTTTCTTCCCCCCTGCTTTAATTTCAATTTGGTAAAACATCATTTTTCAATGCTCTCTCGTGCAAGCGCGCGCACGCACACACACACACACACTGACACACACACCGACACCGACACCGACACACACACACACACATTGTGTGAGACTGCCTGGCTAAGATCATTTTGTCAAAAAACAGCGTCTTACTCATTCATACTCTGTATAACACTCTGTGTAACACACATCCATGCAATTTTCTCGCAGAACACACGCACACGCACTCTCTCAGATCACTTAGCTGGTGTGAACATGGGAGTAGACAGAGGAAAGGGAGCTGTCCAACACGGCCCGAGTTTATGTTCACAGGAGCTGTCTGTCCGTTCTCCAGCGGCAGAAAAATTCATAGGGACCAAATTACATTAAAAAGATGGATATAAAACTTTAATGGAATGATAAAAAGGACAGGAGGAAGCGTGGGTCTCTTTCTCTCTGTTCTGTCATTAGCCCTCTATTTTTTTTTCCTTTCCCCCCGCCCCCCCCGCCTCAATTCCTCCTTTTACCTTTTTGCTCTCCACATTTTTCTTTCGTTGCCTTTTCTCGCCATTTCATACCTTCCGCTCTCTATGCTTTCCCTCAGAATACTCAAGAGGCTCATTTGTCAAATTGAATAAGTGAGAGTCATTCTCGTAAAGGAAAAGAGGGGAGAAAGAGAAAGAAAGAGGCATGACAAGATGCAAAAGACAGAAAAAGAGAAAAAAATCATTTGTGTATAATACAAATCAGAGAAGGGGATTTAAGGTGGTAAGAGAAACGAAATACTAGATTATTATTATTATTATTAAAGACTGTTGATGAATAACCGTGTTGACATGCAGTGCGGATGGTAAAGAGGAAATCTCAAAAAAGGTACAGGTCATACACACCCATTCAATTCGGGGGATTACTTCCAATCGGGATGAAAGCCAAAGGACATCCACAATAAAATTGAGCAAGTCAATTCAGACACTCACTCCAGCATATACATAAATGCCCGCGTGACTTTACGCCCACGGATTTTCAGTTAACATCTCACCGGCTCACGCCGGTGGGAGTGAATCCTTTATGTATAAACTAAGACAACACGATAACTGTCGGCCTGAAATCCCGCTGAATGAGACGGGGAAACTGCTTGCTGAGGCTGTCATTTTCCGTGGAGTATGGGAGAGGAGATTAGGTGGAGAATGCAGCCTTTCCCTGTCACTGCCAAACTGACAAGAGGACGGGTTTAGAGAGACAAATTGCACATCACAAAATCCAATCTGGCTACATTAGGCTCTCTCCCAAATCCCTTCTTATTACAAGATTCCAAACATATCATGTCGTCCAATTATTATGGTAAAAGATTTTTTTGAAGCATACTTCACAGTGATTGGACATTTTCACGTTTAAACAATAAGGTAGGTCCATAAATCCGTGGTAAAATACATTTTTAAAACAAGAAATGTAATGATTATCAATTATATTATATACATTCGTTTTTTCTTGTACTTTAACCGTCACTCGGCCTCAGGGGTGTGTTTGTATGCGTCTAACTTCAACTTCATGTGTGTTATTGCTTGTGAGCATGAGGAGGTGTGTGATTGATAAGGGCGACAAGGAGGTGTGTGCGTATGACGCGTGTTCTCAGTGTGCGAGCGTGTACGCGGGAGTACGAGGGAGGGGAAAGAGAGGGAGGAGGTTTGAACGATGGGGCAGTTTGTGATCAGATGGACACATCTATTGCAGTCCACACAAACACAAACACACACACACACACACACACAAGCATACACAGAGAGGAAGAGAGAGAGAGATAGAAATACAGAAGTAAATGTGTAACTATTCTACTTCGTCACACACAAAAAACACTATGTTGTTTGTCCATTATTGTGTGTGTGTGTGTGTGTGTGTGTGTGTGTGTGTCTGTGCGCTAGTGGGAATTCAGCTTTGCATAGCAAAGAGAAAAAGCATAATTTAAAGCATCCTAAAGGCAGTTGCGTGTGCACGTGCACGCGGGTGCATGCATCAGTGCGTGTTGAGCTGCACGTGTGTTGGTGGGGACGCGTAGGTATGCGTACACTGCACATACATGTGTACCTACGCACCTCTGTGTGTGTACATGCACATATAGCCAGTGTATGCAAATCTCAGCTGCTTAATGATAATGTATGTGATAATAGCGCGGTGCTAATTAATTTATAACTTTGCACTGAGGAGGCTGTTCCAGTGGCTAATATGATTCTATTACAGCAATTAGCCCACAATGACACCGGCTAGGTCACTCGCGCACAGACACGCGCGCACACGCACACACACACACACACACACACACACTTTACAGCATGCAAATCTCTGTCAGCGTTTCACCCCGACTTGCTTGTGTCCACGTTTCCGTCACCGCCTTCATTTTTAACATGCTCTGCCGCTGTCTGTCTTCCTTACAGCCCCGATCGCGTCGACTGCCTCCGCTGACATGGAGAACAGCCCGACGCACTTGTGTGAAATAAAACTGAGCGCACTTCAGGCACAAAAGAAAATGGTCAGCTGTTTGGATCATCGCCTGCAATGGCTCGTGGGACTCCTCGAGTTCAACTTTGACTCAGCAGCGCTGACAGCCAGCGGATGGCGGAGGCCGAGCCGGAGACCGGCTGCTGGCAGACACCTGCCAGCCAGTCACTCGCAAAAACTCGGCCCGGACCTCCGACACGGGCGCACGGGCAGTGCAATACAGTGAAACCCCCGAAACGCTGCCAACAAGCAGTCGAAACAACCGCAGCGGAGGGTTTCCCCAACGCAGCACGTTTCGTCGCGATCAACAAGGGAATACGTTGCGCATTTGCCCAAAGTTCTTCATTGTTGGCTTATGTATTATCTGCGTTCACTGGGACCAATGGGTAAATATGAGACTTTTTGAGCGAAAACAAGAACATCTTTTACGATGCAAACGAGTGCAAAAAAAGCGCGCGCGCGCGAGTTCCGCGCGTGCACTTACCGTCCTCGGCGGTGTGGAGGGTTGCCCAGGGGCCGGCCGTCTGCCCACGTGCGTGTGAGGCCACCACTCGGAGCAGGTACTGCGTGTACGGCCACAAGCCCTCCACAAGATAGGAAAACACGTCTGTGGTGTTTTCCGTGAGCCTAGGAGTGGACGGACGATAAACGGTTATTGCATATTCTTCGATATCCATGTTGATAATATCGGTGTGGCAACTTGTGAGAGGAAAAAAAAAAGGGAGAACATTCAAAGAAAGTATTTATTTAGTGTCGACAGGACATGCTTGGTTCCTATTAAATCTCATACCGTGTCTTTACATTTTACTCATTCAAATGTGCTGTTCCTAAATGAAACCTATTTGAAGAGCGGCGTTACAAGAGTGTCAAGACCTTTCATAGATTCCCTATGAACACCGAAACAGTATTTCTTTTGAGAATGTGTGCAACATTTGCACAGTTCCTTGAAGTACCCTGCGTGACGTACCCGATCCCATATCATAAAAGCCAGGCAAAGGAACCGAGGACAAAGTAAAAGAATATTGTCATAAATGAGGGACCGTTGACCATTTAGCATCAGATAGAAGGAAGGGATGAATGAATGAATAAATCAGGGAACAATGAGATTTCCATAGCAGAGGAGGAGGAGGGCATGGCTGTCTGATATATAATACATGTAGCTAGTCATTTATTTATTACCACAGAATGAGAGCCTCCTCTTCTTGGATTAAATTGCAATTTGTTGTCAGGAAGCATGTAATGAATACATATCAGATGCACACCCTCTCTCTCTCTTTTTATTCTATCACATTTTTTTTTTTTTTTTTTCCATCTCCTTCTGCCCCGTCTCGGATTTTTTTTTTGCGTCTTTTTGACTCTCACCCCTTCTCTCCCCCCACCCCCGGCCCCGACTCACTCCCTCGCCGTTCTTCTGACGGCCTGTCATGTTGATGTGACGCGTTCAGGTGCGCCGTATAATGTACCCCTTTGTATGTACGTGCGTGCGCATGTGTACGCGCGCACATTTAATGCAAAAATATGTGATACACATTTCGGAGAAAAGCGGTGCGCGTTCCCTTCCGTTACTGTTGATTATTATGATCACGTTTGTTTCTGAGCCCTGGCAAATGGTGTGGGCAACTTTGACCCAACCTGTGCTTGTGTGTTTGTGTGTGTGTGTGTGTGTGCGCGTGTGCGTGCGTCTCACCTTATCACCGGCCTCTGCGGGGATGTCCTCATTTGCAGGCTGTAGCGGAGTGGGCCCGGTGCGTTGGAGTGGGCGGGAGGGGACCAGGACACGTTCAGACTGGTTGCAGTCGCATGTTCCAACCTCGGAGGTAGCAAGCCATCTGGGGCTACGAGGGAAAATAGATGGCGGGGCAGGTGGCGAAAGGGGGGGGGTCAAGAAGGGGTGGAGGGGCTAGCGTGAGGCCAGGTGAGTTCAACAACAAAGAAAGCCTTGGCTGAATAAACATTATAAAATGTACGTCAATTGTGTATGGACTTCACTAATGTCATTGCTCAACTGCACCCTGAAGGATCGGCCTCCGTCAAAGAAAATGGAGAAAAATAATAAAAAAAATGAATCGACAAGGCCACAACAAGCCGTCGGGTTCCGTGACACAACCGCTCCCTGTTCCGCGCAAACTCCAGGCCGTGGTGAACCAGGGTCTCTCAGTAGTGCACCACTTTGCTCCTGAAGCCGCCGGCGCACTGTTAGCGCTGGAGAACATCTTGATTCAGCACAATGGGGCTGTGAAGACGCAGGCGGAGACGGGAGAAGAAAGAGATAAAGGCAACAAGCAGGAGGAGAGGACGAGAGCGACCCGAGCGTTGACCGCGAGACATGAGAGGAGGCCCTTTGGTGTATGAAGTGACCCTTCAATCAAACACACTCGCCTCTTTCCACGACACTGATTGCGAAAGACGCCTTCCACGCACACGCACGCACACGCGATTATGTGCTGCCTCAAAATTACTTTTGGACACCGACTATAACTTACATTAGCGGTGGTGGTCCAAAATCATCGTCCAGAGATGGAGTTCTCGAACGCCTAATCCATATTTAAATTCTTTTCCATTGCACATACACGAAAACCCATTTTCAATCCCCAAATCCTGAAACACGATTTCATATGCCTATTCAATTATTAACAAATAAAGAAACTCATTCTGTGAGTGTGCGTCGCAGGAAGAAAGCATCTGTGCGCGTGTAGTTCTTTAAACACACATGGATTTTTGCCTCTGTCACACACACACACACACACATCCACACACACACACAACCCTATCAGCGCGCACACTCAAAACACATACATCACAGACACACACCGTCGGTGAGCCCCGTGTCTCTCTGATGCTGTGTTAGCAGGTGCAATATCAGAGGTGTCACTAATGGTTTTAAACTATGCACTTTTATGTTCACTTCTCTCTCTCTCCGCTCTCCTCCTCCGCGGCTCCTCTGTCTCTTGCTCGGCTATCTTCCCTCTGTTCTTTCCTAGAACAAGGACGCATCAAGACAGTTTGCCTTAAAGAAGTCTAAAGAGATGCCAGGGGCGCAGAGGTAGAAAGAGAGATAGAAAGAGAGGAAACGTCTGGTATTTAAAATTTATACTTTCGTGTGCCTTTGTTTTGAACTTGAACAGTGGAACTTTCCAGAGTCTGTGTTTTGTTGTTCACCGACCGACGTGGTGTGTGCCTGTGTGCGATATGTGCACATGTAATCAGCAGCTTTGTGAAAAATAGATCAAATGTGTTTGAACTCCGTTTAAATATATATGTGTGTATTGCTATTACCTGGTTATAATTATCTGCTCTGATTTCAGCTTTGACACTAGTGAATACACACACGATTAAAGTGCTTCATTTGAATTTAAGAGCGTAATTAAAATAGCATGTTCAGTTTCAACTAAAAAGGGAACACCCCCCCCCCGTCATGCATTATGGGATATTGCCGGGTGAGAGCTTTACCAAGCCGATTATTCCCACAGTTGATGTTTACTGTACGCAAGTTCAACAAATAGTACTACTTCAGTTTAACAAACATAAATGACAATAATAAGCAAATTATTGGTCACGATACATACTGTTGATTGAGACAGGTTTGATGGGGTCGTGCGTGCTCTCAAATGAACTACTTCCCCGCACATTGACACACAAACGTGCCGAAACGATGTCAGAACGGCTGGTACCTACCACGTTCCTGAACAAATCGGAGAATTATGCCATGAATTTGCACATTGATGCAAACTTTGAATATTTATGAGGGCGATAAGTCACTTTATATCGCATCATTATATATCTGATCAAGACGTGTAGATTTATACGACGGATTTCTGGAGGAATTCAAGCCAGCGACACGATGCTGGGTGGAACGCTGTATGTGCATTTATGGTCTGGATGGATGTGCGTGCGTGTGCGTGCGTGCGTGTATACCTGCTGGAGGCGTAGTAACACCGAGGGGCCGACTCTCGACACAGCCCCGTGTGTTACACCCTCGGACCCAGAAGCTGTAGTTGGTGTGAGGCTGTAGGTCACTCACAGACAGCCAGCTGCCGACTGCTGCACTTCCATCCAACGTCCCATCACCATCTGAGAGAGAGAGAGAGAGAGAGAGAGAGAGAGAGAGAGAGAGAGAGAGAGAGAGAGAGAGAGACACACAAAGCAAACGCTATATATCCAGTGAGCTGGAAGCCAGCGATGTCTTTCGTAGGTTATTCTCATGGCACATTTATTTATTGGAGTCATCACAGCGGTGGCAGAAAAAGGTGATTCATAAAAGATACATCCAGCAGGAGAGGAGGGGGGGGGGACAGGTGGAACGAGCGAGACTGGGGGGAGAGAGAGGAATACTGACTGAGATTAACTAAGGGTGATCAAAGGGAGGGGGAGACATCCATATTGAGGTTATGCAAGGATAGTCAAAGAAAAAGGGTCCGAAAATTACACCGTGTAAGCCTAGCCGGCGCATTTAGGTGGACACACACGCGGGCCTCCGTTTTGTGTGAACTGATGAAGGCAGTGTGTATCAAAGAAACAGGGGGTTATGGGTAACTAGAGCGAGACACCACCTCTCTCTTTCTTCCACACCTCTTCTCTCCACTCATTTGAATCTCTTTTCCTCTGTGAGGTGCAGATCAAAGCCTCTGACTGCGTGCGTGCGTGCGTGCGTGCGCTCGTGCGTCAGTGACTGAGAGATAAAGAGACTTGCGAATGTGCGCACGTTAAAGTACGAGTGTTTTCTGCTGTTTCTCATCCTGTTGAATTTTCCTTCAGCCACCGTTTCTTTCCATTCCCATTCCCTCTGAGGAACGAGAAGAGCAATTTCGCCGAACCCCTGTAGTGTTTATTTTTTTCTCTTCCATTGTTGTACTTCAACTCGTTCTTGTTCTCCCTCCCAACTTCATAGCGTCATTATGCTCAACACCTTCAACATATCTTCTCAATCAGGCCCATCCAACAATCCTACTCTTCAGTTTATTACACCTTACGCCACTGGTCGATTTTATGCCTGACTTTTAATCATCAACTCTAAGTCGCTGGGTCACTTAAACTGCAAACTATAAACTGCATTATACTGAATGCTGTTTCTACTATTTAGCCCGCCCGACTCAGGAACCTGGGGGCCGGGCATGTTGATTGATTTGATCGGACACTTCGCCGATAATTTGTTCAATCATCTTTGGTCTATTACAAGAGTATAACCACTTCTTTCAGGCCTCATTTATTTCAGCACTCCCAGGCTTGTGAGCTCATTTCTACACGGGAAGAAATTGCAGATAATCCAACACCATTATAGGATTTACCAGCAGGACGTGTGTTAAGAGCAGGTGTATAATAATTAAAGTAGCTTTATTAAATTCCTTTATTTGTTACCCACTTAGAGGGGCAAGAATTGAATAGATTATGGTGCTGGAGCCTCCAATTCTAATTAGTTGTGGCATTCGTTACAAAAAAGCGTGAATGAAATGATCAAAATGTTGTGCGACCCCTGTTTCAAATAGCAATTTGAGCATCGCAGCTCAACGACCGACCGGATTTCATCACCATTACAATTCATTTCGGCTAATAAGGCCACCAGTTGGCACTGCATATTCCCTTTCTTTTGTCCCATGACCAATCGATTGGTTGAGGAGTCGGCCGAGATTTCCTCTGGTCCTACAGCCCTTGTAAACAACATGGAATTATTACTTACAAGCTCCTCAGGCTTATCTGGCCCACATGTTAATTGTATGCACGAATGTGTAGCGAAGCCACGGGTTACTGGACGAGAGGCGTAACCATCGGACAGACTGGACGGGGGCGTTACCTTTGCTTTTGTGGTACAGCGTGTAGCTTAGGTTCCCGTTTGGTCGAGGAGGGGCTGTCCAGCGGGCTCGGAGTGATCGAGAGCTCCGATTGGTCAGTTCCAGCAGGATGGGGCCTTCCGGGGCCATCTCTAAGGTACGACTCTCCACCTGATTCAAAGAGCAAAAAAAGACAAGATACAATAATAATAACGCAATGTGTGGCGCATGTTCCCATACAAACAGAATTTTGAAATAAAACCTTAAATTGCTTGATAGAGGTCAATGCTTGTGGTGTAGTATGAAAAATTCCAAGCATTTCATTGGGAGTCACTACACATCCGGCTTGCCTTACCCCAGCATCTGCTTTTCTATCCCTTTTCTTTTAGCTCTTTATTTTCTTTCCCTCACGCCTGCCACATTCCTTTTCATCTTCTCTCTCAGTCCACTCAAAATCATTCATTCTTTTTACACAATCACTCAACCCTCTTCCGTCTTCGGTCTCATTTCTTCCCATTTCCCTCTTCCTGTTACCCTCTCCTCCGCCGCCCCCTTCAAATCCCCACTTTCCACCTCATCTCTGGCTTTGCTCTGACCATTTGCTCTGTCCTCATCATTTCACTTGTATCCCTAAACTCCCTCCTCGGACGCCTTTCTTCTCCACCCCGCAGCCGCCCCCCCCGTGCATCCTGTCACCTCTCCCTCACTCCCTCATCTTGTTCTCCCCTCCTCTCCCCGTCCCTCACCCCACTCCTCCTGGCCTGCTGCGTCAGCTGATCCTGGGGCGTTCGACTAAATATGGCGGCCGTATTGGAGAAATGCCCAAAAACACGGCCCGTCGTCGGAGACGCCGTTGCGCGCCGAGTGGCATTTCCCACCAAATGTCACCGTCGTCACGCCAACCCTCGTTATTGAGCTGAGACAATCGATCACCTTTATGACGCCCGGTGACACCCAGCCCCATGCATGCACACAACACACTTTGTGTTCCCTCCCCCCCCCCCCCCCCCCCCCCCCCCCCCCCCCCCAGTCAGCATTTGCACATGCACACCCGATACTACTGGTAAATTAATGACAGATTCATTACAGGGTTTACTGACCACTGGTCCCTTTCCGCAGCCCTGCGAAGTGCAGGCCTGAAGCCTGAGCAGGTGTCGGCTCCATGGAGACAGACCCTCCACCACAAAGAACCTCTGGGAGGGAGTGGAGTTTAGTGTGAGAGCTCCATCCATCCAGACACCGTAGCTGGTTATAATGCCTGTGAAAAGAACACACATTTAACGAGGACAGGAATATGATAAAAACTCTGTTGTCATCGGGTCATTTTTTTGGTTTTGTTGTTGTTTCGGTGCCCTGTTTTCTCTGGTCCCTCATACGCCGCATGATTATTTCCAGACTACAATGGAACAAGTTCACAAAATGTGCTGTGCGATGGTGGGATGCTGTCTGGGCAACCTGCGTTGCAATGCAAATGTAAACAGACTTTGGGGGCGCCACACCTGGTGGTCAGGTCAGTGTCCTAGTGCGATCCAATGAGGGAAAACTGCACTGAAATAACAAAGGGTAACCATCGGCATTACAAGGATACAGGCCCTTAGAAGGACAGCGGTAGCAGCGTGCGTGTGTGCGCGCGCGCTTGTGTGTGTGTGTGGGTGTGCGCTTGCACCCACAATCTCATCACCAAAGATGAACACTTCACACAAACATATAAAGATACACACACGCCAAGACAGGGACTCAAGGCATGTCCACACACACCCAAACACACATAATAATTACGTTGCATTACATGCACCTAATAAAAAAAAACGAAACGGTGCGGTGTCAAAATGCGCTTTTCCTTGATAAAAATGCATACAGAGGGCTCAAAAGATCAGTGCTAAGAGCCAAGAGTCTATTCTGCTTTAATCATGTGTGGGTTTTATTATTGCTCAATACAGATATACACACCTATCAGGGAAATGAAGACACAAAAACCCCACAGATGCCAACTACATCTGGGAAGCTCTTAATGTGGCCAATCACCTGCGTGCGAGAGTGTATGTGTGTGGATGTCTGTATGAGCCTGTGTGCGTGTGTGTGTGTGTGTGTATGAATAAGCCCATATCAGTATAGGTTGTAATAAAGACAGGTTGGGAAATGAAGCAGCGAATGCATAACAGGCTTATTTCCCCTCTTTGTCTGCGTGTTGCCCCGACCTAATCCCCGAGAGGATTATCCCCCACAAATCCCTGCGGAATTGGGGAGAAGGGGGGCAGAGAGAGGGAGGGAGAGGGAGGGAGAGAGAGAGAGAGAGAGAGAGAGAGAGAGAGAGAGAGAGAGAGAGAAACACAGAATCTCCCTCAACCCCATCATCATCGTCATTGTTGCCGTCAATTTATGAAAAAAAAAAAAAAAAAAAGAGTAAATGGAAAAAAAAGGCACTGAGCCTTTTTAAGGAAAAATTAAAGCTTTTTAAGCATGAGATAATCGGGTAATCATGATTAAGTGTCTCCCTTGTTATAAATTTCTGTCATCAGATGAGGAAAAAGCTTTGAGTAATTTATCCAGGCTAATATGCACACACATCACAGGGTTTATGGTGCGAAATGCACTCATGTGGCATTAGGCGTAAAACACACACACGATTCACATTACACACAGACACGCGCATTATGGAATTACACATACTTTAACGAGCACGGCAGTTACATTTGATAATATGTGGTAGTGCGCTGCATGTTGGTGTGAAATGGGGTGGGAAATCCTCGGACGGTTTTCATCACTCACTTCATTTGGTTTCACAAGATGCGACATTTGTTAATACAGTTGTTGATAATGCGGGTTAGCATTTTATTTATATGAAATGCCCATTTCTGAGCGGCAAATAAATGTATTGAGATAGAAGAACGTTGCTATTAAAGCATCATCTTGAGATACGTAGCAAGTAAAGCTACTCCCTGCAGTAAGCAAACACACAACATAGTGTTAATTTGTCTTTTAATGGAGTGGATTGGGAATATTTTTGTGTTTCAATTACAGCCGTGAAGTGATTTTAGGAAATAAGGGACTCGTAGCGTCACAGAGGAGATTTAGGGAATTTGGTGTTTTGAGGAAATATTTACTTTTAACAGTGACTGTTAATGTGTCATTGTTTTCTCTGGGATTGTGGCCCTTTGCTGTGTCGTCAACACTCTCTCTCTCTCCCTTTCTTGCTTTGGTGACTAAATGTACCCCTCTGGCGAAAAAAAAAACTCTGAGGATATTTCTGAATGGGAATTTGCAGGAAGTTCTTGTGTGGGTAAGTTTGCGTCTCTTTCTGCCGAAACATCTGGCCACTCAAAGAAAAATTGCGTTTTATTTATGTCGGACGGATCCAAGTCAATAGCCGCATTCCAAATTCACAGCCCTACACACATAAAACGCACCTTGGCTCAGCCGTGTGCGAGGGATTGTAATTGGCCGCTGGTAAATGAGATGAAGATCAGACGAACAGAGATAACTGGGAGAGAGAGAGAGCGGCAGCGGATGGACCCCCGGCCTGCAGTTCTCTTTTCGGTCAATAGGGAGCACTTTTCCTCCACTCAAAAGGAGCTCGGGGAAGCGCCAGAGTCCCCCCGGCCTGCGTCAGTGCTGCTTTTAAAATCGCCTGCTCTCTTACACCGTCTCCGAGTGCCTTCTGCCACGTTTCTTTTTTCTGTGCTCCTCTTTTCCTTTTCTCTCCAACTATTTTATTGCGATCCCCTCCTCTCGGCTCATCCGAGTCCACTCACACAAACGCCAAATGCTCTCCCGCGTCATGGTCACGGGGAGAGTTCAGATGAGATGGCCAGAAATACTGACATCTTGGATTCAGTTCAACCGTGGACACGTGCGGTTATTGAAACCCTGACATTCGACGATCTTTCCCTGCGTCTCTTTCGTCCATTTCCAGTCAATGTCCCAAATCAAAGAAAACATCAATAAAGGTCCCCCCCAAAAAATGCCAATGTCACTTTTGATAAAGGAGTGTATGCTTTTAAATAATGGTGGTTATGTATTTACGGGGTACCTGCGAGTGTGTGCTCTCACCGTTTGGAGTGTCAGGAGGTGTCCAGCTGACATTCAGCGCATGTGGGGACAAAGGCGTGACGAGAGGCGCAGGGACATTTTCTGGGGTGCTCTCCTCGGTCTGAGCCCGGCTGGGAGGGCTTAAGGTACACCCGCCTCCTGTGCAGGCCTGGCATTGAAACACACACACACACACATCCACACGAATGTAGTGACGATTCAAATCCAACTTTTTTTTTTTTTTTTTGCAGGGTTCACCGTAGGGAACTTACAGCCAGTGTGACGGTGTAAATTGTTCCAGGGGTTAAGTTGCGAAGCGTGTGGTCCTCCGAAAGTTCTGTGCCGTTATAGGCCAGCACAGGCTGAGCGCCGTCAGGTGACAGGAAGATGGAGTAGAACTCCAAAATACCGTTGGCCTGGGAGGGCCGGGACCACCTGGAAATGGAGAGAGGAATCAGCCGAGATGGAAACGATAAAAAAAAAAAAAAAAAAGGAACATATGCAAAACATAAGGCTGGTAATATTCAATATTTTTAGTGGCTGAATTTCCATGGGGATATTATATTTATTTATATAAATGTAAAAATGATAATATTTATTCGCAAACAAATCATTCAAAAAAAGGATGGCTACCGATAGAATCGAGATATCAGGACTGGTTGTATTTTGTGGTGGCATGCGTCAGCCTATTATATACTTCAAATCGTTTCCAAAATGATTTGCATACACGGATGCAAAAATGTGTAGCTATTTATGGTACGGCACAATTACAAGGAGGATTAAAAGGGAGACTTTTGACAGAGACGGAGGGAAAGTGTGTCTGTTTGGCTTTCCTGGCATCATTTCGTTAAACCACTGCAACAGATTGCTCGGTTTGTGCATCTGCGTGCGAGTGTGCGTGGCTTTGTCATCGCGTTTCCATCAAACAAATCATTAAAAAAAGGATGGCTACCGATAAAATCGCGATATCAGGACTGGTTGTATTTTGTGGTGGCATGCGTCAGCCTATTATATACTTCAAATCGTTTCCAAAATGATTTGCATACACGGATGCAAAAATGTGTAGCTATTTATGGTACGGCACAATTACAAGGAGGATTAAAAGGGAGACTTTTGACAGAGACGGAGGGAAAGTGTGTCTGTTTGGCTTTCCTGGCATCATTTCGTTAAACCACTGCAACAGATTGCTCGGTTTGTGCATCTGCGTGCGAGTGTGCGTGGCTTTGTCATCGCGTTTCCATCTGCAAGTAGAGGGAAACACAATGCTGAGCTAAGGTTTCTTACGCACGGGACGCGCGCGCGCACACCAATTCCTTTGCAAGATAGAGGTGTCTCCTTTTCTATATTTAGAGCAGGAAGGTCATCCCCAACCGAGAGGGAGAGGACAAGAGACGGTGTTTCAAAAATAGAAACATGCAGAATATCCATTACGGGTACAAACACAATCTTCGCTATAATCGAAAAACTGTGGATTAAAAAAAGAACAGAATACAGACAAACAATCGTTTGAGGGGCTGTAGAAATGAAATGTCTTGATCACATGTTCCACAAAATTGCCTGATGACATTCTTGGATAGATTTTGAAAATGTGATTATCATTTTTTGTGTCAAATGTTGTGCAGACATTAAATTGTAATTCCAATGTAGACAGGTCTGTAGCAACTGTGCCTTGGAACAGGGAGGTGCCCTTCTCGACTTCAGACAAATTCCAGAGCATTACGGCACGTAAATAATTCATCAATAAAAGTGCACCGAAACATTTTTTATAAATAGACCTTCAATTCGTACAAATCCCAGAGAGTAACCCAACCCTCCTGGCGTGGTGGCAGGGGGAGGCCATTTTAAAAAGTGATGGATTTCCTTCCTTGTTTTCGTGCCATTAAAGCCCCGTTTTTGAATGACTGATGAGTGTGTGTTAGCACACAATTAGCCACTGTGGCTAATCTATCACATTTATTATAAGAGTTATGCGATGTCGATGTGCAGTGTGATACATTTTCACTTTTGAAAAAACGCAAATCAAAGGGGAATTGTAATAATCTGCATCATAATTCACTGTGGTAATGGTTTTTGGGGGTAATATCAGGTTTTGGAAGTGTGTCACGAAAGGTGCGTTAAACAGGTCGCTGCTTTTTCACCCCGTTCAATTTTAAAACAGGCACTTTGGATGCAGTTGGTGGAAATTAGGCATTCAAACCTCTTTTGTGTAAACCAGTATTTTCGGCTGTTCTTTGCGTTGCAGGAAAACCGTTATTTTTTGGCCAAGTAATAAGAAAAAGCGTACTGGAAAAAATGGAAATTAACTAGTGACTGTGCGCGCGCTTGACAGTGCGTGTTTTTTATGCCGCTGTGTGGGCATGAGTGTGTCCTGTATCAGGTAGCGTAGGGTGAGGGCAGGATGTTCACATCCTGTAGCCTTCCACAACCTTTCTCACAGTCTTTCACCTGCACTCTCGAACACACACACCCCCACACACACACACGCACTATCTCACTTTCTCACTAAATATTTCCTTCCATTCCATTTTTTTTTTTTTGCTTTAAACCCACATTCCTTTTGCCCTCTCTCTTTCTTCCACAGCTCTCTCTCTCACTCTCTCTCCATCTCTCCGTCTTTCTCAGGCACATAATGGAGAGGTATTGACCAAGTACGACCTCTCAACCTCTGCCTATTACCGCTGTACTAACGAGGCAAGACTCAGGCTTCCCATACCTGTACCGTATATACAATCCAGACCATAAGTACCTGAACCGTATTTTCCTTCTTCGCGCTGGGAACGCAGCACATTTCATTTGCGCGGTTTCAAGGCAACAATCTTGTTTGGAGAATAAAGCCGCTGAGCGACCGTTTTATGTCGGCGACGTCCCTCGATTTTTAAGCATTAAGACCTTAGAGAGAGACTATCGTTCGTGGTCTCTTTACGCCAGCATTTTTGGGGGAAACCGTCTTTCACAATGCACGACGTTCGCAAGAACCCTAGACCAGTTCCATCAGGCTACATTGGGGAACATCCTTCCTGGAGGCATATTGGTGGTGGTGGCGATGGTGGTGGTTTAGCAACCTGACTGAACGGGATCATAAACAATTGAGGAGGACAATAAAACGGCTTTCAACATCCCGGGAACATCCCAGCTCCGGGACATCTACATCTCCAACTGGGAAGCTGTGAGTAAAAACGAGGGGCACGGGGAAAAAAAACAACAAAAAAACTCCCAGGTTCCTTTGGCCCGATTGTTCCGGGTCGCGGCCCTGCTGAATGATGAAAAGTCGGCCGACGTGTTTTGATGCATTTGACTGAATCTGCGGCATGCCTCGGCATTCATCCCGTTTGTTTCAGTCGGCGGCGGAATCATCAATATATGCCAGTGTTCCAGTTCCACCGGGAGCCATACGTGCCTGAGCCATTAGAGGACCAAGCGCCATGTTTGACAGATGAGGTGGTGCCTTCTTTCATTAGCCAATTTGTTTGGGTTTTTTTTGACACAATTTTCCTTTTGAAGTTATTATAATTTGGGGGATTTTTAAACTGTATTTCTGTTGACCAGGTGTTTGCATCTCGTCAGGAATCCTCTTGCAAAGGCATCTTTGGGTCGATCCTTTTTTATACCCACATACTATTAATAATTCTGGAGTTGCTGTGCGGTCATAAAAGTTTGTTCCCCCGCCCCACCAGGAAAACGATGGTGAACAAAGTGACTCTTCAGGTGACCGGCTCAATTCCAATTTAAGTTTTAGTGTGCTTGCTTTTCATTTCTTCTGGTTTTGAATGTAGGTGCGAACGTGTAGACGCACACTACTTGGCCACGGAGCATAAAAGCACCCTTTACACACAAACTCAGAAACACTGGTTGTCGTCTTCTCCAGCCTCTCACCTCTGTTGGGTGTGCGGATGTGTCCGTGTGCCCTCCTGCGGTGAGTCCGACTGTAAGTGGCAGTCAGGACACCAGTGGCTTTTATACAAATTGACACTCGCATACACACACGGACTCACACACACACACACACACACACGGACTCACACACACACACAAGAGCATTTGCAAGTGAAAAGTGCAGCCATCCGTCCTCTCCCGCTACAGGGGAAAGGTCAAGTGCAGGAATTCTGCACGGTAAACACAATGTCAGGTTCTATCTCGGCATGTCTCTCTCTTTTTGGACGATATAGATGAAAAGGAAATAGGAAGGTTAATGTATTTCGTCATAATAAGCATCGGAATTCTTGAGTTAGGTCCCAAAATTGCTTTTGACGGTGACCTTTGACCTTTGCCGAAGAGCCGAGGTCCTCTGGACACCGCGCTCCCCATTGTGGTACACGGACAAACCACCTTCATCAATGCAAGCAAAAATGCCGAGAAGCGCGTAAGGTGTAAGAGGAGTGAGACTGCACACGTTAAAAATGCAATGCGACCTGACCATCGCTATTCCTGAATAGAGCCGTGCGCGAGCATTTGTGCAGGCGCTGTACTCACTCCACCAGCACGGTCCGCGAGTCCAGCAGGGTGAGATTGGGTGCTCGCAGAGGCCCGGGAGGAAGCTGAGAGGTCACCATCGTAACTTGCGAACCGTTGGTGCAGCCCGCGGAAGTGCATGCACTCAGCAGCAAGACGTGAGTGGAGTACACGCCGAGACCTGAAACAAACACACAACACAACATCAGACAAAAAAAAAAAAATCAAAATGACAGTTCAGATTTATATAGATTTTATATGGATTTAAATCATTCACTCAAGTAGTTCCAGACGTCACCCAGCTATCACCCGGACTTTTGAACCCTCCCGTTTTCTTCCAAGAATATATCTCCACGTCCCACTCTCTCTCTCTCTCTCTCTCTCTCTCTCTCTCCCCACTTAGTACGGCTTCCTGATTGTCGTTTCTCTTACGGTGTGCACACTCGTCACTGCTTCAAAACCATTCTCCATCTGTCCCACCGTTGTGGTCTCACCCTCTGTAACACAATCTAGTCTTGCTCATACCGTATAATTACTACATCCATAATCCTTCCAATCGCTGTGAACATCAGACACTCAGCGTTATTAACCCAGCGTGGACGATATGTGCACTCATGCCTTCATTAACTTACAAAGACCCACGCACACAGCGTTGGGCAGTGTGATGTTTTCAAACCAAATGCCAGTGTGTGTGTGTGTGTGTGTGTGTGTGTGTATAATCAAAATGAGTGATAATCTATGCGGTGCGTATACAATACATATATCAAAATATCGTCCTTGAGGGTGACTCTCTTGCGTGTCTGAATCTGTGTGCATCCGTGTATACTCTATGTGTGTGTACTTTATCTCTGTGCATGTGTATCTTTTTTTTTTTTTTTTTTTTTTCAACCTGCTGCAGAATTGTAATCTCAGTGGTGGGACATGTGTTTCATAACTTCTTTAACTCTCTTTATTAAAAGCTTTCAAAGCAAATTGCCTGTATGCATCTGCGCTAATGTTTAGTGCGCTTTGTTTCTCCGCTGCCTCGTGTGCGTGTGTGTGTGTGTGTGTGTGTGTTTAGCTCTCTTTTTCAAAGTGCAATTCCCTCGGTAAGGGCTGAGACGCTCGTTCCTCTTTCAAATGCTAATCCCCCACTCCATTTTGCTTTTCCTCCCTCTTCCCCTTCTCTTGACGCTGCAGCCGCATCCCTCCACAGTCACAGTTCTGGCGCGGCACGCGCACACACAAAAACACACGCGCCCTCTTTTTACCAGTGATGTTGTGTTGTCTGGCTCTCCCCCTGTAGACCATTTGGTTGTTGTGATAGAGGAGGTACTCTGTAATGCCTCCATTGGGCCTATCATTGGAACGGAAACATGGAAAATGAGCATAATATGAAGATATTTGGACGTACTATTCAGATGGTAAAAAATGTTTTATATATACAGTATATATATATATATATATATATATATATATCAAATAAAAGCATACAAAATTCAGGTTAGAGATGAATGTGTTCAAATTTTATAAACTATTTATCATGACATGTCATCCATAAGTGAAGGATTTAGAAGTGAACATGAGCGGGCAATTTCCTGTGGCACAAATAACGATGAACAAACAAACGCCATAGCAACGACCAACAGAGGAAAGGGGAAAGGTGAGAAGGTCCATTACCTTACTGGAGGTTCCCAGGATACATAGAGAGCTGAGGGGGATGAGACTGCAGCCGGAGGAGAGACAACATCTGGAGCTGAAAGTAAAAGCATTTGTTCATAAGGACCACAAAATACAGTCAAATACAGCGGTTTGGTATAGGACGTAAAAATGACTTTTCATTGCATATACACTATATATATGAATTGTAAAACAAATTTAATATAATAAATATTAACATCGACACGTTTTAAATGTGGTTTTTATTACACGATTGCAAGTTTTTGTGAACAAATGAATACACACTTTGCCTGTCACGCAAGTGTGTGAAAAATAGATTTTTGTCAAAAGCCAGTTCTGTCCCCACGCTTACTTACATAGTTGGGTATTTAAACTCGGCACTCAGTGGGAATCAATACAGTAATCTCTTTTTTTTTTTTTCCCCCTTTTGCTTCAAATTGATTTTCACTGTAACTGCACTGACCCCTGCCGTCACATTATCTTCCCAACAAGGCCAGTTAGTCGAACACAGATTGACGTCGTCACCAACATACGAGCGACAATCTTTCTTTTTCCTTTCCTCTTCGTCTTTTCTTAGATTTTCCCCCCTCAACATCCCTAATAAGTCAAAACTTGAAGTGTTACGGGCTGTCTTTCACTCGTTTGCAACGCGCATCACCTCCTCTACTATCCTTATCCAGCCATCACATTTCTCTTTGTCCCTTCCCTGATCCTATTCATTCCATTCTGACCCACCGTTTTTGTCTGACTGCGCCTCGTCTCTTTTTCAAGAGCTACAAAAATTAAAATTAAAAATCAACATCACGGAGGAGAATTGTTGAGCGTTTCATTATTATTTTTTTTTTAAGAAATGCGCCGGTGCATCCAGATGCATAAGCATACATTAGTGCAAGTGGAAAAAGGTCAAAAAGCGTCTTCATAGGTGACATAATGCCTTTATATTAATGCTGTGTGGTATGCAGATGAATGTTTTGGTCGCACTGGAAAAAACGTCTATCAGTTCATTTTGTGCTCTATCCGTCATCTTTGTCATTTGCGTGATGCTGGATTCCCAGAACATGGCACAGAAGGAAATCCAGCCAGCCAGGACGAAAAAAAGAATCTCGCATCTCGCAGAGGGGTTTACTTCCGGCACATGCACTCGAAACCAACCCCAAACTCTGATGGCGCAAGTAGCACACCGTGACCTAATGCCAAAGGATGACAGAGGCGGAGGGAGGCGAAAGGCAAGCTGCAAAACACACGGCCCCTGTTCACGATGTCAAAAGAAGTGTGTTCTTTGTGTGTGCGAGCGCGGCTTTACAGGCTTACCTTCCTCCGGAGTTGTGAGGCTGGCTCTTAAATCCCCATCGCCCCCGTCGTACCGGGGACTCTCGGCGCAACCGTCGGGACCACAGGCACTCACAGTGACGGTGTACGGAGTGGCCGGTGTCAGACCTGACAACACACCTGCGGAGGAAATCATGAATCGTCAGCGGGACGTGTTCGTTTCGGCCGTACATTGGAAAACATGTTATGGGCTTGAGGAAACCGTTATGAAACGAAGGCGAAACGTAAACTGCTATGTACAGACAACCGTTGGCCTTATCCGGCTAAACTCCTTTTCGCGCCCTGCTTTCGTGGTTTATTGGTGCCTGTTGTCACCGACAGGAAGTGTGTATCCAACGGCCTGTGCAGGGCCAATTAAAATGCTTCACTTGTTTCTATGAATCAGTGTTGCTAAGCAAACTTCCAGCGTCTGGCAAACAAAGAGGGTCCGTTCTAATTATAAAGCTCCGGTCGTCTCCGTCTGGTGTTTTTTTTTTTTTTTTTTTTTGCCCTCGCCGTCTCGGCCCTCTTAACTCCTTTCTATATTTCCGAAGTCAATCTTTTACGTCCCCCCCTCCCTCCCTCCCTCTTCCTCCGCCCCCTCCAACTCTACTCACCCTCTGCATCCAGTCGCCGTGTACTTTCTTCTCTCTCTCTCTCTCTCGCTCTTCTCCCGCTATATTACCCATGTCTTTTAATTCAATTAAGGGCCAGGGCCCCCACTCCGCTGCCATTACACCCTCATTTGCTTCCTGTGTTTTTTAGCCGTTGGTGTAATTCTGCAGTCAGGTGTCGAGGCCATCATAAATTAACGAGAAGCCTTATCACGGCGGGCTTAATGTCTGGCGAGAAAAAAAAAGAAAAAGAAAAGAGGGCAGGAAGGAATGGGGAGCGGCGCGAGAGACGGAGAGCTCATCTTCATATTTGCCTGGAGACATGGCGGAGTGGATGAGAGGGGGGACGAATAGCAGCGGCGGACGCACACATCATCATCGTCACCATAAAAGATGAAGTGAGGAAAGACGGAAAAGTAACGGCAACGGGGAGAAAGAGAAACGGAGCAATGCCAGGCTATGACATCATTGGGGGGTAGTCCTGAGTGTCCAAATGGAGACCGTCTCCCAAAGTTGGGGACTTGCCAAGGAGACATTAACAGGGCTGCCTGGGACGGCGTGCGTGCGTGCGTGTTTGTGTTTGGATGAAAGATGGAGGCGGAGGGAGTGTAAATGTGTTGTTGCTAAGGGCCAAGATGCCCTACAGCTTGTGGTAGACGGCGGCGGGGCAAAAACAAGCGTAACTACCGTAAGGACAGTGAATGCCAGACCTCACTTAAATTCATAATGAGATCATTGCGGAGCGACGTCCATTTTCGTGAGTTTGATGTTATTTTATTCAACGCGTAGCCCATTGCCCGCATCCAGCAGTAGTCCTGCCTGTCTGTCTGTCTGTCTGTCTGTCTGTCTGTCTGTCTGTCTGTCTGTCTGTCTGTCTGTCTGTCTGTCTGTCTGTCTGTCTGTCTGTCTGTGCGTGCGTGCGTGCGTGCGTGCGTGCGTGCGTGCGTTTTACCTGTGAAATTTCCATCTGCCAGATACATGGCCCTGATAGGTGGGGCGTCCGGCTGGTCACTGTTGTAGGCCTTCAACTCGTACCTGTCAATCAGCCCTCTGATGTCACCAGTGGGCGGTTCCCAGCTCACTCGGGCACTGACACCGTTCAAGCTCTGCACTTTGGTGGGCGGCGGGACAACCCGAGGCACTGTGGTCAGAGACACGCACACACACACACACACACACACACACAGAGGACAATTGAGGATCAAATCAAGGGAAGAGATCGGAAACTATAAGCAGCAAAATAACGCACAAACTTAAAGAAATTAAACAAAACAAAGACACAATAAACCGAGCAAGAGAATGGAAGGACAAAGAAGAAGGCCAGAAAAAAAGAAGGGAAGAATGTAAAGAAAACAGCAAGACAACAGGTTGGGAGCACGGGAGGTTAAAGAAAAAGCAGGCCCCCATTTCTCTGTGTTTTAATAGGCCCACTAAATCACACCTCGCCATTAGCATAAATAGTATTTATGGGAGTAGTAACTTTTTCAGCACTGATTTAATACAGCCAGCCATTCATTCATTCCGGGCTATATTTCAAACCAATCAGCCTCCCTCCTTCTCTGTAGCACTCCCCTTCTCTCTCTCTCTCTCTCTCTCTGTGTCTGACACCCGCTGTATTTCGTGATGGTCCATCTCCTTCCTCCCCTCCCACAGCTGCCATTCTCTGTTGCCGTCCATCCTTCCTGCCCTCCTTCCCCCCCCCCCCCCCCCACCCCCCCAAATCCTCCCTCAAACCTGGACTCAAAAGAAACCACGGTCCGCCCGTGTGAATTCCTTAAAATTGTTACAAAAAAAAAGAGAAATTACAGACGCAGGTGCAGGTGATGTTTTTTTTTTCCCCCGCGTAGGAAACGGGCATGCACATTGTTTATATGTGTACCCAAGTGCATGCACCGGCCATCTTTCATCCCCCTTAATCTCTCTCCGGAGCAGGAACGTGGAGTATATTAAGTCATAAAACGGTACAACACTGAGGAGCTGCTTCATGCTCCATCTCCTGCGACCTTTTTGCTTTTCTTGTCAGTCATTAACTTCCTTTCCCCGTTACAACTTTCTCACCTTCCTTCTCCACTTTAGCTATTGTTACATCTCCCGGCTTTTATCTCCCCCCTTCATTTATTACCCCTTACCTCGCGTCCTTCCTCGTCTCCTCCCACCTCTTTTCCTCTCACTATCCATCCCTCTCTTTCCTCCCTTTTTTTTTTTTGCCTCTTTACCCGTGGCCCCTCCCTCCTCCTCGACTCTCCGTCGTCGTCTGCCATCTGCCATCTTTCCTCCTCGGTTCCTAGGGTTTTCGAGCGCTGCCTCCCTCCCCAGGTCCGCTCCGCTCTCCTCTCCCTGGCCGTAGCCCGGCGTCCTGAGACCTACCAGTGTATCGTTCGCTACTAACGAGCGCCTTTATATTACACCCGGGACCACGCGGGCCATTCTGGGTTAACAGCCTTTTACCGGGATGCCCTTTATAGGGGCCTTATCAATCTCTCATACCGTCGGCCACACGTAATATCACTGGCTTCGGGAAAAACTCTTATGCACGATACAAGGGCTGCTTTTACGCCCCGAAATCGCACAGGAACCAAGGGGAAACAAAGCAAACCAGGGGGTCATATTTGTGTCAACGCAAATTAAATCTCCGTTTTCATTTCATCAGTGTAAAAAACACTTGTATATAAATGACTTGAAAAAAATTGACGCACGCACGCACACTCTCACACACACTCACGCACGCTTACTCTCACGCACACTCACTCTCACGCACGCACGCACACACGAACGCGCGCACGCACACCCACGCACCAGGCTCTGATCCTGTTATAGGGCGTCAGATAGAAAGAAACAATGATACTACAGCAGGTGCTTGTAATTGTGCTTGTACAAAACCGGGATCCGTATTGCTGTGCTTAAACAATCATCGCCACAGTGTGAAACATATTGTTCCGACACTACAACAGAGACACACATCGACTCTGGGGGCGCGTCGTGACGCGTCTTACCTCTGCCTCGGCTGCGTCCCCTCTGCCAGGGTCCTGCCGCCCAACCCCCGACAGCCAAGGCCACGAACCTGTACAGGTACTCTTAAAAAAAAGAGCGCGTGTGCGTTCGCACAAGAGGAGGGGGATGGTGTGGGGAGGGACAATACAGGTTTTATGACATTAGGAGGAAATGTGAGAGTGAGACAAATATTGAAAAATGATGGCCGTTTAAACCTCTACACCACTATACGGAATAAGTAAATGCAATATTAAATGCCATGTAGGTATTAGAGAAAGGTTCTCGATTTTTGTTTTTTTTCCCCGGGTGAATCCTGTCACCGTCGAAGAGTTGTCACTGTTTGTCGGTGTGTGCGGTTACCAGTGAAAGGCTGCAGACCGTGATCCGCGGCTCGCGTCTTTCTCCCACTGTACACCAGCACCGAATCGTTTCCCCTGCAGTTGTAGCGGCCCTCAGCGGTGGGGCAGCCGTCCAGGTAGACTCTGACAGAACGCCGGGAGGCCACCGGGAGAGTCACACTGTGACGGGCAGGGGGGTCGGTGACGTCACTTCGTATGGTGAGACCCCTTATGCAACCCCCAAGGCCTGTCAGGAAAAAAAGAAACCAAAAAAAAAAGAGATGGAGAGGGAGAAGGAAAAAAAAAAGTGACGAGTTACTGCGAACTAAGGAGAAAGTGCTTTTTATCGCGTCACATTTTGGCACTACACTCAAAAATCTGTTTTGATCATTGTACTTCAAATGGTTTGACCTTCACTGCGACCGCTTTTTCAAATTCTGAAAGTGGAACGTTTTCTGAGCTTATTTTATGCCTCAGTTTAAGGCGTGAACCTGTGAGCTTGCGGCATCACAAGTAGTTTGGGAGGAATCTGGATGGGATCTTAAAATTCTTAAATTAAGCACTTTGCCCTCCCCTCTCTCTCTCTCTCTCTCTCTCTCTCTCTCTCCCTCTCTCCCTCTCTCTCTCTCTCTCTCTCT
>JAFBJU010002359.1:159043-176796 GCA_016785305.1 Colistium nudipinnis
GGAGAGAGTGAGAGAGAAAAAAGGGAGTCAGAGAGAGAGAGAGAGAGAGAGAGAGAAGAGAGAAAAATATGGAGAGGTGGATCGGAGGGAAGAGTGAAAAACACAGGTGAAGTCAAAAATAGTTCGGAAAATAAAATGCGAAAACATGGCTGGAAAATATGTATTAAATGGAGTAGCACACGACTTAAATGGCCACTAGGGACAGTAGTACCAGCCAAAATGAGCCACAGCATCAACATCTTACATCAGAATGGAAACGGACTCGACATACCTGGGGGTCAAACAGGAAGTAAGGGCGTCCGTGTTTGATCTGAATAGCCAGGAACTCTTCCTGGTCTCCGGGAGAGAAGGCACAGAGCAGCAGGCCGTCTGGGGAGCCAGTCCTGAAACTCAGGTCCACACCTGGGGGAAGAAAAACCATAAACACGAACAGGTGGGTTTGTGCCGACAGACAGGGTGACCGACACGTTTTGCTTGCGGTACATCGTGATCTCAAATTCTATTACTTGACGTTGACATCACCCACAATTGTGGCAGCCAAGACCAGGGTGCCACTGTATTTTATTCATGTGAAATTTGAAATTCTGTCCAGAGTTTGTACTTCGTTTCCAAATTGGAGAGCAGGGACGTGGGAACGCATTTCTTCTTCCCCTCGCCATCAAGTTTAGTGTTGCCCCCCCCCCCCCCCCCCCCCCCCAGAGTAAGAAAGTGCAACGCTGACTGGGTCTCCACGATAGGCCAACTGTCAAAGATAATGTAAAAAACCAAGATACTCTGGGTAACACACGAACTTTCGCCGACAAGCCTGCGTCGGAAGACGAGGCTTCCACCGTTTTCCTCCGAATCAAGACACCAGACAGCGCCGATTAAAAAAATAAAATAAAATAAAAATGACTGGCCTGATGAAATGATGTACCAAACCAGACACTTTTATACGTGTATGCTCCTTCAGGGAGAACTACTAAATAAAAAAATATATATTTGATTTAAATATCCAATCTCTTGGGGAAAAAAAATAGATCAAGTCTGATCTGGACATGTGGGACCATTTTAGATGGCTAGAGACACCAGGTCGGGGGAAACTCCAGGCTTCTCAGACCGCTAGGAGGTCCAACACCGACAGACAAAGAATTCATCCAGCGTACCGTCTTGTCGTGTTGCAATGGAGAGAGAGAGAGATTTCCTCCTCATCCACCGCCAGATCCGCACGGCGACACAGACCGCACAGTTTGGCGTGCGCGCGACTACGGGCACGTGTTGGCGTTTCCTCAGCTCCATGGTCTCTTTGGGAAAACAGACGTGGGGGAGGATCTGAGGAGTTGAGAGGAGGCCGTCCCGGGCTTATCGGACGAAGCCGGTTTTGGCAAAATTGAATTAGTGTGTGAACTGTGAGTTCACTTAATGCGAGGAGAAGTCTCAACAGTTACACGGAAAGCTCAACGCGCATACAGATCGGCCAATCGCTCCGGGATCCCACATCTAATGCCCTTTGCATGAAAAGTACTTTTTTGCGCTACCCCAGGTCTACTCGCGACTGTGGTTACATCCGTGGGTTTATAAGGAGGCTGTGAATTGACTGGAGTAAAACGTCAATCACATTCGCACGGCCCAAACACACGCGCACACTTGTCTCGGACAGATTGCGCAGCACTTCGCGTAGGCAAAAACCACAGTCGTTTCCATGTACAGCCCGCACACCTTCTTTGGGGCATTGAACTCAAACCGGGCTCAGCAACAGTTGGATAAGTCAGATGTGTATCATATATTTATTTATTTATTTATTTATTTCATTTGTCCTCCTGAATGTAACTAAGCGAAAATGTAGTGGTGGGTTAGATTGGAGACCCGTTACTTGGGTGGTTTTCATATGATTTATGATTTCAGAATAAGCATTTCATTTATCCCGAATGATTTTTATTTATATTTTTTCTGAATATTTTCGGTGGTCCACATTTGCGTCGATCACGATGGGCACGCCATCGGCTTCAACCGTTCACTGGGTTAGGGAACTTAAAAGGGAGCATCCGCCGCGGTACGCAGCTGAGGCGAGACAAAGAGGTTCTTTACGTGGAACTTGCATTCTGTACGTCAGGCGGGCATGTGTCATTTACATTCGTGACCTTGTCACGCCGAGATGAGTGAAGCCGTGACAGATACCTGACATTACATTATCCCCTTTTAACCTTCTTTCTCGCCACCGGCCCCCTCTCCCGATCTCCCCATCCCTTCCTCTCTCTGCTTTTAACCTTCCCCTTCTTTTCCTTGACCTTTCCATTCTCCGCTTGCCCCCTCTCGTGGCGTCCTCCCGGTCTCGCTTTATCATCTGTTTACCTCTTCCGCCGCCAACTCCGCTCCCTTCACACGCAGCCCGCTCACTATCTCTTTGATAGCTCCACATATAATATAATGGAAGTAAATGAAACCGCAGGTAACATCTTACAGCGTTTGTGATCGTTGGTATTTATCACAACCGGTATGTAAACAAATACAGTACGCTGTATGTACACGGTACAGTGCGTATCGATGGTACCGAAAGAACATCTACTGGTATAGACGTTATGAGTGCGTGAGCCTGGGCGGTGGAGAGGGGGCTGGCCTGTCGACACATGCTGGGCCAAGGTGTTTGGTCCGAGGGTACAACATCTAAGTGACACTACTTGTGCTCAGCAATATTTCCCTTCAGATTTCCCCACAGGACTTGTGCCACTTCACACTGACAACCACTTTGGTGCCATCAACAGACAAACCTGAGCACACGCCGTGACAGGTGACAGGCCGGGCGCGCGCAAACGCACGCACGCGCGCACGTACGCACTCACTCGCACAAATTCAATTACGCAAACACAACGCACCGGCATTCACTTGTTCACCAATCGATCAATACTTGAAAAGAAAAACTAAACCAACGGTCGCAGTCAAATCTGGTAAAAGAAAATACATAAAAAATGATCTTCACCTAATTGTCTTCCCCAAAGTAATTTCCATAAGGGCCATTTTTCCCCCCCCAAAAGATAGGAATGTGTGCTTCCTTAAATGAGCACGCGTCTATAGCATTAATAACATGGAAAACTAATTCTTCCTTAAAGCTTTGTCAACACATCAATGTATTGTTCCCACTGTTGCTCTAATGTTACTTAATGCACAATAAAGAATATGTCATGGCCGAGTACATGAAAATATTGTCTCGACATCATCAACTTTAGTGTAAATGAGTTATGTGTGTTTTTTTTTGTTTTTTCTTCAAATGAGTTTCTTAATAAATGAAAATAAAGGTATTCATTCTTTTTTTGGGCTGATTCCTCATCCCCAACGTTCCCATCTCTGTACATACACAGATGGAGAGGATTTATGTCGCATTTTGCATCCATTTATCTCAAAAATACGTATCATTAACATGTAGCAACTATTTAAAGTTTTAAATAGAGTGCTGTTTATTAGACGGTATTGTTCCGTGTGTTATTGTATCGTTTCTCCTCTGTCTGTCTCGGTAAACAGTGGAGGTTGTGTGTAATCATCTACACAACATAACCTGAATAACTCCAGTCATGTTAGCTCTCCGCTGGCATTAATCAGAGCCTGGCGTATTAATGAGAGCGCGGCAGCTAGCTAATTACACCCATAGATTCTGCAGCAGCCCATTAAATATACAAATGACAGAATTAAAGAGCCCAGCCTCTTCTGATTAATCTTTAAATGGGGAAAAACTAATGATGTCTGTGCAAACTTTCCCTTCACACATTTCTCCCCCTCTCCTCTCAACGTCAATGCCTGGCAATCAATCATATTAATTAAGGGAAAATAATTTGTATCATTTAACATTTCCCTCTTTCCTGTTCCGTTTCTGCAGTGCCGCCCGCCGCGGCGCGTGTACTTTGTTGGACATGTGTGGAAATGATCCAAGTCTATTTGTTCCTGCGTTCACATTTTTGTCGATTTTCTTTTTTTTTTTTTTTTTTATAAAATACCTCTCCGATGTTTCATCTCTCCTCATTTACTGTAGGTTGAAGAAATACGTCTGAATTAGTGAAAATATGAGCGGGGCCACCATCCTCATTACAATCAGTCGATTTCAGACGAAAACCACTGAAGAAATTATAAATGAGAAGAGTGGACTTTATAATGTGTTTTGAACCATTATCCCTTTAAATACTTTTTTTTTTTTTAACAAAGAATAATGCGTTCCAGTCTTGACGGAGATCTTTAAAGCAAAGACGCAGAGAGAGAGAGAGAGAGGGAGGTCATTTCATGGGGCTTTTGGATAGAGAAAACTAATGGGTAAGATGAATGACTAACATGCATTTATGGAAACAACCACTTAAGAGGGTATTCATATCACAGCATGATTGCATAGCGGTACAACCTGGTTTTTATCCAAAGTAAGATTCAGTGTGGTAAATATTGACTTCAAGTACCCTACATTCATTCCGCATTAAGCAGCATCGTTAATCACAACTGAGTCGCACATGGCAAACAACCTATTTGGCCCCAAATTATCTTGAGGCCACAGAAAAATGGGTCAAAGGGCAAGATCAAGTGATTTTTCCACAGTAAACCATTTTAACCAGAAGGAAATCATAAATTGGCTATACGGTACAATTTTGCATAATGTTCAGGTAGGAAAAATGACGATCTGCTATTTCCTAGAGAAAACGTATAGATGCCGTCAGTGTGGGAAAACAACACTCATTGGCGGTGCAAGGTTTTCTTCAAGACTCCTTATTTGTATGCATTGTGCACATATTTTCATTCTTTTGGATGTACATTTTGCTGGCTATGAAAGTGGACCAAAAGACTATTTGCAAGTTCGCCTGGTAAAAAAATGGTACAGATGTCACTGCCAGAGTGGCTGGCTTTCCGCAAGGAATCAACGATTGACAAGTCTCTCCTCGGTGATCAATTGACTCTAGAGGGGGCATTACACTGCATTACATTCATAATCCAATTTGGGTTTGATTTGTTCGCTGTTCCGTGCGCTTCGAGGGGAATAATCGTCTGCGGATGATGCTATTAGTATTGATGGTTGTAAAAGGGCGATGGTTTTGAGGACCGCCGACACATTGATGGTCCAGAATAGATCCGGTCCCAAAGTGATTGTCTGATCCATTACCCTTTATGAAGGAGGAGACCCGGGGGCGGGGGACCCTAAATAGCCAAACTCATCATCTATTTTCTGCCAGTATTCTGAGATATCTATTTCCAAAATGTACGATTTGTGGTTTTGAGAACGACAACATTTTCCAAGTTCCGTTATTAAAATAAACACAAGCTCTTTGTTCAGATAAAGACATGTTTCATTTCATAAAATTAGAGCATCGGCATGCTTAAAAAAAAAAAAAAAAAAAAATCCTTTGCAGAAAAATGTGCCTAAACAAAATAAACTCATGAATTTTCTTCACGTTTTAAAGGTTGTTTTTTTTCTCGGAGTTCAACATTGTGCTGGTAAGAAACGGTAACAGCCGCTTTGTGCAGGACAGTTTTCCCCGCTCCAACCCCGCTGATTAGTATCAGCAGTCATTAATTGTGAGCGTCAGACGGGGTGATGTTCTCAGATGAAGCAGAACATGTTTTGGCTGTGCAGCTCAACCCTCTAATGATGCTGGTAAACAGAGAGATAATTGACCTTTAAGACGACTGGGGAAGTCATTCGAGAGGAGCGCCCACCGGAGGCCAGAGACACTGCACAGCACAGAATCCGCACCTCATCAACACAGGCTCGTGTCAGCCTGCGCGTAGGACGCGTGTCATTGCAGACACAATGACCGCTCTCTGATATATTCCTGCACCGCGGCGTCGTACCTGTGAAGTCCGTCGTGGCAGGAAGGGTGTCACTAGGAAACTGGTAGTAGCCGTGTCCGGGAAACCTGGTGCCTCTCGCAACAGGAGCTCGCGGGTCAGAGAAGGAGACGTCCGTCCTCTCCACCTGGGGAAGATACAAAACAAACAAATCGAATGAAATAATCTTACAGTGCAAAATGCACCCACTTTGCATTTAGAGCCGTCGTTTAGCTTATATTTGGAGATGTATTTGTCTCAGTACTGTCCGTCTTGACAACCTCTCAATTGTCAAGACGGACAGATGGACGGAGGCGTTGCTGAGGACCTCGGGAAGTTCAATATCACCTGTCACAACTGTGACATCACATAATGTTAATACTGCACTTCCTGTGGGTCAAACAAAAAAAAAAAAAAACACCCAGCAAATCTAAAGTCAATCAGAACATGGAAGGTTTTTGGTAAGACTGGAGTGCTGACCTGATGGTGGCACTGGATTAAAACTCACAGGCTCACCAAAGGGAATATAAATTACCCTGCGGGGTGTTTAATGTGTTGAGCAAATTTCATAGCAATCCATCCAACAGCTGGGGGAACATTGGATTCAAGGTCACACACATCAACCTCACCGTAGCACACGCTAAGTCCAGCAGATGTCACAGTGTGGCATTTGATTTGTTTGTGCTCTTAAACATGCCCCAAACATTCAACTAGCACACTATGGCGTCTACTGAAAGCAAAAATACTCTTAGAGACCTGATAAAGTGGGTCTGGTCCATTGAGCTGAGCAGGGGGGTCCCAGTCTATCATTACGGCGGTTTCATTCACCGGATGTAATCCAGGCGGAGACAGTCCTGTGGGCGCTGGAGACAAAAAGGCAGAACATTTTCATTGTCCTTTATATTATGAATTGTGAGTTGGCTTCACCACGTTTTTTTTTTAAATAAGAAAAAACAAGAGCCCGCGTTAAAAACAAAAGGGACATACAAATCACGCCATGCTCCAATGTGCTGTTTGTAATCATGAAAAAAAAAGTTTCTTCCCCCCCCCGTGTAGAATGACATAAGCGCATTTCCCCCTAGTGCCTATTATATCCAGACTGGACAGAAGTCCCATTTTCATTTAACAGAGGGTCAATTTAATATCCTTCTTTCACTTTAGATGTTTAATTAAATGTCCCTTCGAAACAGACTGGGAGCTACTGGAGCTGCAGTTTCGACGTGCGTCGTAAATAAATCAAGCAGAGACGGGCCGATATGGTGAGAGGAGACACACAAGAACAGAAAGGGAAGCATAGCGAGTGATGGACTGGTGTGTGGAGATGGGAAAGATATGTGTGTATTAAGTGTCATCCCATCGTCATGGCTCTGAGTGTGTGTGTGTGTGTGTGTGTGTGTGTGTGTGTGCGTGCGTGTGTGTGTGCGTGTGCGTTTGCGTGTGCGTGTATGTGTGTGTCACTAATAGTCTAAATGGTCTGTGGTGGGACTAAATTAGCTCTCGGTGACACACGTGCGGACCATCTCCAGCGCGAGTTCTAATAGAGCTCTTAAAAGGGAAGTGGACAGCTCGTCTTAGGTGGCTCATCTCGGCACATCAAACCATAAATTACGTCCAATCGATGGCTTACCAGTCTATTGAAATTGAGCTATAGTGACATTTAGAACACTGATGCACACACGCACGCACGCACGCACACGTACGCACACGCACGCACGCACACACACACACGCACACACACCCACGCGCACGCAATCCCACCCCCAACAGCACAGCGTCGCTTTACCAGCGGTGCGCTAGTTGGATATGTGAAAACAAAATATGTTTCTTTGTGAGAAAATGGGCCTGCAGATGAAAATGCGAAAAATGGAAAACGATAGCAAAGAGGAGGTTACGGCCATCTTCGCTAAAATGCAAAGTGATTGTACGTACAGTATACGAGGAGTAATTGAGGCAGCACAGATCTTTCTTAAACTGGACTGATCTCAGTATTGTTGAGACCGACTGCAAAGCTGTGGTTTTTCTTAAAAGATATCCGAGTAGATTCTCCCCTTACCTTTCAAACTTTGAGGGACATAATTGCACAACTGCCATGGCGCCCACACATTTTGTTTTAAACGAGGAGCACTAAAATCTGTGGAACACTTGTCTCTTTGTCCCGTGCGCAACGGCGGACACATGTCATCCCTCCGCCAACTCATTTTCCGAGTCATCATTTACTGCCGTGAATCCTACAGATTTGAAGGATGGGCAGCAACGGCGAACCTGCGCGCCCTGAGCAGGAGGCAACGTGGACAGGTCACGAGTCCATCGCGTGCTTATATAGTGGTCGACGACAACCCGTCTTTCACGACAGGGGAAAAACCGCCACACATGTCGGCAGACTTCCGATTACAGTGGTGTGTGTGTGTGTGTGTGTGTGTGTGTGTGTGTGTGTGTGTGTGTGTGTGTGTGTGTGTTGCAGCGAGGTGGTGCTCATTATGTCACAGTTTCCCTCCCCGCTGAATATTATATTTTAAAAAGGGCTGTCCTGCATTCTATGCATGTCATGTATTCATTTCTTGTATCCGCTTGTTAATTCACTGAAATGTACTTGACACTGCGACACATTCAGGTTCACGAAATCCACTTGCCTTATCATGAGTGCGCACACAGACACACAGACATCCACACAAACACACACATACACACACACACACAGACAAGGTTAATAGTCCACCAGAAAGGTTAATTTTAGCTGCCGACATGGTAATGAAGCAGCTAAATCACGGGCCGGCTCCCAGGAGCGATTGTGCACGTGTGTGTGTTTTCTGTTTTTACAGCAACTGACGTGTCCTAACGGGCTCTTAGTGTACAGTTACAGCCGCGCGCGCACACAAGTGTGCGCCACTTATTGACATAGTGATCCCTTGCCATGCATATTTCTCTCCTCAAGAAGGGCCTCGGGCCAATTATGCGTAAATCAATAAAGTTCCTGTTCTGTTGAACGGTGTTACAGTGCGAGTGTGTACGCATGTTCGTCTCTCGGTGTGTGTGTGTGTGTGTGTGTGTGTGTGTGTGGGCGCGCGTGTGTGTCTTGTAGAACAAGCTTTTATGGATGTAGGATACATAAAACATCACCATCAGCCCCTGATTAGCTACTCGCTTTACGTCGTGATCGATAACTTTGCGCGGAGAGGGAGGCGCGCGCACAATGAAACATCTGCAAATGCATCAGCGCGCGCGCGCACGCGGCCGCTCGCTTGGTGTCGTTAGGTCTGTCTCGGGGTGCGCGCGCTAATGTTCAGTCGCGTGCTTCGGTGTAACTCCAGTGGTTTTCGCAGATGCCGTCTGCTCGCGTACAGCAGATGGTTGCTGCCTCTAATGGGCCAGCCTCGCGTGCAGTAGATTTATCAGTGCATTAGTACCACGCTCAAGTAGATCTTACAAGCAGTACATTAATGTGAGGATAATTTCCCCCCCCCCCCTCCCCACACACACAAGCGGGCGCGTCTTTTAGGAAATATGGCCGTGTTTGTTTGGTTTTGTGTAGAATATCATTGGGACACTGGGCAGGCGTGTGGGAAATGGCGCGGGAGGGACTTTAAATCAACAGGTGCCACGCGCAGGAACTGACCAATCCTTTTCGGCTCAATAGGAGGAGCCAATCCGGTGATTGAAATTATTCGACGTAGATTTAGTGAGATTTCTTTTGGCAGGGTAAAATCACAAAGAAGAGTTTCACGACTCATTTGTTGATTCACTATAGCAAGAGCGATATATAACCGTCTCAATGCAATATAGTCATCTATCTTCGATTTCTTTGTGAAAAAAAAAAAAAAATCTGTGAACTGTTGTGATGATAGTTTAACTTAGTGGGGGGAAAAAAGCAGCGGCACTTCAACAGACGCGCAACACCCAGCGGAACGGCACGAGCTATGCGAAATGTTTTTCGAGATGAAAAAAAAGCGAAATCTGCCAAACGGAATATGCCATTATCATTTCTTAGAGTTGAAACAAGGGACATCTTTGGCGTTGGATGAAACAAAACGGCGGCAACAGATGTGGCTGTTAAAAATACATTCAAAAAGTCAACTGGGTACAATAAGCCATATTGTATTGTACTGTATTACAGTCAAGAGAAGTCTTTGGAATCACTTGAAATAAACATGGTGGCGGTGTCAACAGATGTAGCCATTAAAAATCCATTTAAAAAGTCCAACGATTACAATGCGAGGTATCATTCATCACAATAAACATAAGGAAGGGCTTTTCTGAGAACTGTACGGAATGAAAATATGCGCTATGTCAACAGATGTAGCCGTTTAGAGAGCGTTCAAAAGCACAAATCCCTGAGCAAGTATTTATAGATAAAAGGGTTTTGTTTCCCACAGCCACTCAGCGCACCCATTGTCTATTCACCGAAAAGAACAGGCGAAACCAAACATAGGAAACACAAGATGAGCTGCGACAGTAGGGACGACGAGCGAACAGATGGGGAAAGTGTGGCGGCAGGGTCAAAACTCGTGCGTATGTGCGCAATATGTATATTGCAGAGTGATTCATGTTTCTCTGCCGTCATGTGCTATTTTGTGTTTGAGTGAAAGTGCCAGGCGGCGCTGGAAGTGACGGATGGGAGTGAGTGAGTGGGAAAAGTGAAAAAGCTACAGAGCGCCAATGGAAAGAGACGGATACTCATACACTCCGTGTGTGCGTGCGAGCGCGCGCGTGTGTGTGTTGGACTGATCAATTTCCCAGAGATTTGTGCCTGACTTATTTAACACAACTAATTCATCCTACTTGCATAATGGTTATAAATCAAAAGAGAAGAGAGAGATACTGTGTGTGTGTGTGTGTGTGTGTGTGTGTGTGTGTGTGTGCGCGCGCGCGTGCCTCATGGCCGACAGGAAATGTGAGCTACGCCACATTTTTCTCCTTGTAATTAACAGTAAATTGTTTTTACTGCCGCTTGCCATGAATATCCCCTCCGGTTAACATGACCAATGCTGTCGACGCTCAAGTACCCAATGGCTGTGATTTGGAATTTGTGCGTGCACGCAGTTTGTCATCGACTTGCGTGGCAATTGTTGTGGAGGCGATATCACGCACGCGTCCATAATTGAATATCACATATGTAGCGTGGAAGTCATTTAACGAAAAGAGACAAATCCATTCAGCTGCGCGACAACCTCGGCTGCCAGATTAACAACAATGTGCTTTATAAAGAGCAGCAAAGCGGGAACGAGGCACAACATTCCCCCCTTCTATAAAAAGGGTAAATATGGGAGCACTTTTAGCCTTTCATAATGAGAAACCTTATTTAAATGGCATTTTTAAGGACGTGTAATGTAAGAAATGACCTATACCTAAAAAACCCGTTTTACGTTATACGGAAGTTACTGTTGAGATCAAGTGCGTGGATGCGCTTGAACACGTGCGTTCGTGTGCCGATCTTTTGGTTTTACCTGCTGGCAGTGTGCGTCCTGTGCTGGGCAGACTGGTGACGCAACCGTGCTTCGTGCAGAGCGTCACGGTGAAGTTGTACACTCGGTAAGGCTTCAGTCCTTTCACCACATGTACAGGGGGCAACGATGGCCCGACCCTATGCAAGACCTGAAGGAAGAGAGAGAGAGAGAGAGAATCTCAGTGAGGCCAATCAAGTGTAACGTCTAGAGAAAGAACATGTATGAAAGAGAAGAGGAACGGACAGTTACCTGACTGACCACCGGCGGAGCGTAGGGATTGTTGGTTTGCTCCGTGAGTAAATTCACCCGATATTCCGTCACTCGACCTCCGGCGATGACCCCTTGACCTTCAGCAGAGCTCCATGACACGTTGATACTGGTGGACGACAGTGCGGTCACTTCCGGCGGAGCCATCAACTGTGGCACTGGACGCATGAAATCACACACGTTACACGCTTTAGCCCATCGGCTCACTAATTCGTAATGTATGCACATTTGTAGATGACAGAAGCAAAAGTAAGTCTGTTGTAGAGCCCACCATGTAATGATGTAATAATCGGTTAAAGAATAGGACACATGTAAATCAATTAGAATGACTATTCTAAACATCATGTATTTCGTAATATCTTCAACACAAATAATCCCAGAGATGTAAAATAATACACGACTGATCTCGGCTGCCGATTGGATTTTGACTTCTTTAGGGCCATTAACATTTTCCAGTAGGTTCATTCAAAACAAAACATGTTAGAAATAAAAGACATGTACATCTGGACTTGGTGGATAGAGCGCGGACTTAATGCTTTAAGTATACCATCCTTCCGTGGTGGTGAGAGCCACTATTACAGTGCTTTGATTCTACGGTTGATGTACCGATGGCATCTGGCTGTGAAATATGCTGTGAAATGTGATTCACGGCGGACACAACCACAGTTATATTCTTTCTCTCTCCGTGCCCATTTTGGCGCACAAACACCGACACACATTTCCCATTCGAGACGGTGTTATCATATGCTTGTTATCCAGACACAGAGCTTAGACTGATGTTGGAGGCAATCGTTTAGTCCTAATGAGCCATATCATCCCTTTGAAATTCAAATACCTTAATGAGTTCCCCTCCCCCCCAAACACATTTTTTATTTCCTCCTCCATTTCTTCCCACTAATGCTTTTTTTTTTTTTTCTTCCTTCCTTAATCAATCATTCACTACAAGTTATTTCTCATCACGTCCATCAGCTGGTGACCAAAACATTGCATGATTAGTCTTTGGTAGTTATTCAGAACTATGAAATGAATTGAATGTTGTTGTTTTTTTAGCAGACTGCTTATACTTCATTCTTCCATTTGAGGTGAGGTCAGCAGCACCGCAGCATTTACAAGCTCTGGCTGAACATTTGAACCCGGCGGAGCGTCCGTACCGATCTGGGTGAAGGTTGCAGCCACTTTATAGTGTTGTTTACCTTCTTGACTGGACAAATATCTGTGAATGAGTGTGTGATTGAGTATCTAGCAACTGTTTGCATAATCCTTGTGTACTTTCCATTGAAGAATAACCATTATCAGTGACAGAGGCAGTGCACGGAGAAAGCTGCTTTCACACCTCCCCTGGTATATGCAGCCGGGCAGAAACGTTTGAGGAATCATGAATTGGACCATTTTTTTTTATTAAAATATGGATTTAGAGAGAGCTGATGGTCATGGGAGGAACTAAGAGTTGGGGGGGGGGGGGGGAAATAAATTATTTAACTAAGAGTTGGGGGGGGGGGGACTAATCATATTTGGAACACTTTGGAGAATTGGATCTTTAAATATTGAGGACCCTCTTTCTGATTGTGACTCGTGATTATGAAGTCATTGTGTTGGATGCGTAGACACTTTCAGTAAATATATGAATATGTACCATAACTTCCATTTGAAAATGTTAACTTGTGTACATTTAGAAAAAGAAATATGGCTACGTCTTAGCCATGATGAAAATCTACACAAACCTCCCTCCATGGTGCGTGCAGTGGTCCACACTGAGGCGACTCTTCCTGCCATATTGATGCTTTCAACTCTCATCTGATAGGTGGAATACGCTTGCAGGCCTACTACAGTGGCCCTGCTCTCAGGGGGGGACAGCGTTGTCCTGTTGGTGTGCTGCGTTTCTTTGGAAACTGTTGGATCCAGCCAACCAGAGCTGGAAAACACCTTGTTCTCAACAGCCGTAGCCGAAAGGTTTCGTGTTTCCATCGGTCCGCGTAGAAAGAGCTCAAATCTTGTGACAACCCCTGCACAGAAAGGAAAAGGAGCTTCCGTGAGAATACTTAAAATGACTAGAACCGGACAACTCCTCACTAAACAATTATCTTTGACAAAGGAAGAGCCATACCCCTCCTAACCCATAACCAAACATACAGTACAAGAAGCACAACCCGAGAGACTCTACATCCCAAATTGAAAAGGTCGAGCCAATAGTGCCAGACATAATCACATGTGATTTGATTTCTATTTTCTCGCTCCCTCGGATAAATTGACGGGGACGGCAAAGTAAAGGAAAATCCCCAATCAAAAAAGGGGAGAATACCATTCTGTCCAATTGAAAACGATCAAAACAGCGAAGGAGGGAAAATTTTATTCTCAAACTGACATGAGAAGTTATAAAAAGACTGGGAGGGGAAGAGCTTAAGAGCAGACAGAGAGGAGAAAAAAAAAATAAGAGACACAAACAGAGGGGAGAAACCCAGGTTATAAGGCTTTGTATGACACTGAGCCTTAGAGCCGTTACAAAGCTCTTAGGATTTACCAAAGGCAGTTCCAGTGTCGTGTGTGTGTGTGTGTGTGTGTGTGTGTGTGTGTGTGTGTGTGTGTGTGTGTGTGTGTGTGTGTGTGTGTGTGTGTAGAAGTGTTCGTTGATTCCCGTACTTCTTTAGTGACAAATGCCTAAAAGCCATGCTGCTGGTTTAGTGTTGGTTATTATATTTGTATGTGTGTGATTATTCTGTATTATTTATTCTAACATTGACATCAATGTGTCCATGCTATGTCACATAGTTGTAATGGAATTATATTAATAACACAGAAATGAGAGTGTGTGTGTGTGTGTGTGTGTGTGTGTGTGTCTGTGTGTGTGTGCACGTGTGTGTGCGGTTTTACCATTTGGCTGACTGGGGGGCTCCCAGGAAGCATGCAGCGTATGAGGCCCTGTAGCAGTGACTCTGGGTGGAGGTTGGTTTCGCGGGGGGGCCGAAGCTGTCAAAAAAGACATCGGCGGGGTAGAAGTGCAACCCCCGGAAGAGCACGCCTGTGGACGAGTTGAGGAGTTGGTCGTTGCACGTGCTACGCATACACAGGCACGCTGTTCAAGCGAACGCATATTCGCTATAAATCTTCGAAAGATGCAGATGGCACGAATATCATTATTTTTATGGAGTGTGTGCATGTTAGGTCTCTTAATAGTTTTTTGTTTTGCACAGGCTGTTTGCCTCACCTACCTCCAGGGTTACAGTGTACTGGGTAAAGGGCTTCAGACCACCTGCCACAGCCTCAGTGGATAAGCCTGTGTAGTGAATGGTGGCCTCTGCACCAGATGACTCGGTGGAGGATAACACAAACCTGCAGGAGACCCAAAAAAATGTGGTTATTAATTCCTGTATTAGAAGTCAGCATGTTATGACTCTAAGGAGCAGGTTTTATTTGTTGTTGTATCACTTTTAGGTTTCGCACTGCGCACTGGGCAGGCACACAAATGGAAGTTTGTGTAATTGAATCTCCATCCAACACTGCTGACGCCCTCTGCTGTCCTGGGTGCTCAGCTGCTAACCCCCTCCAATCACACCCCCCCCCCCCCCCCCCCCCCCACACTCCTCCTTCTCACCTTTCCACTGGGCCTGTATCATTTCGTGGCGTGCTCCAGTTGAAACTGGCCGTGGTCGGGGCCGGTCGCCCAACAAGGTTTAACTGGAGCTGGTCGGCCTCGGGCGGTGCCGCCAAGGTTGTGAACGAGGCTGCCGGACTTGTTGTTGCCCCGGCGACATTGGCTGTTATAATCCAGTAAGAGTAGCTGGTGAAGGGCGACAAACCGGTGTCCTCAAATGACTGGAGGCCTTCAAAAAAAAAAAAGGGGGGGGAAGATGGGAGGAGAGAGGTGGGACGTGGGATTAGAGGGGTAGCAGACACGATCAATTCATATATCAGTTTATTTGAAACGTTGAGGAATATTTTAAAGGTCCCACATTGTAAAATGATTTCCATATCTTTTTTTTTGTATTATAAAGCAGGTCTAGGTGTTGCATAAATACTGTAAAAGTATCAAAACAGTGTCAGGACTTTCATTTACCGGTAAGTTTTAACTTGGCCAATCAGAGGAGAGGCTTCAAGCCCAAAACAGAAGGCCCTGCTTTTGAGAGACCTCTACAAACAAGAATGAGAGAAGTTGTGGTGCCGCTGAAAAGGTTTTGGGGTATCACCGAAAACCACAACTACAGAATATCTTACAACTCCTGTCAAACCCCTTCGGCTGAAAGACCGGAACAGCGGGGATACTTACCGAACGGCGCGTGGCTCTGGACGCTATGCACCGACTGTCCGTCTCTAATTAGCGTGTAGTTGACGGCGTTTGAGTTCGGGGAGTCAGGCGGACGCCAGGACAGGTGAATTGAAGAATAGCTGAGAGCCGAAGCCACTGGTGCAGGCTGCTGAGAGGGAGCTGCGGCGATGAGGAGAGAAATAAACTGAACATAAGTCGCGACCTTACAAGGAGACGAAGCGCACGCTGAGCGCGCGTCACTAGTGTCGACTAAATCAGTTCCCTGGGACGCCGAATGCGTTCCCTAACCAGACCTTTACTGCAGCCGAAGGGGTTGAGAGGGTCGAAGTGACTCGCCCCGGGATGGCATACGTCGCACTTGTCTCCAGCTACCAGCAGCTTACACACACACGCCCCTGAGTCGGGGTGACACGCACCGTCGCCACTGCCCAGTGGATCGCACGCACAAGGCCGGCATCTGTCAGGGCAAAGGAGAAAAACGGGGCAAAAAGAGGTCTCAGACGGTCCAAAGATTTCCGTTCATTGGCTGCGTTCTCCCCGGGAGAACTAATGCCCTGGTTTAAACGCATCACCAGGACCAAGGCAGGCACGCCGATCAAACCGGCCAAGTTACACAAAAGCAAGCAAAACCTGATGGTAGACAGACATTAAAGTGCGTGCTATTTGCATCGTAAATGATTATTGAAAAAAAAAAAAAAAAAAAAAGGATAACGCTCCAATGCACTTTCAGAAACATCTGCATTCAAGTGGAAATGGTCATAGCCATCTTCTAACTGAATGTGCTAGAAGGTGTTGGGTCTTCACCTTAACACTGTGAGGGAGCCCCTCACTACCGTCCATCATCTAACTGTGAAACTAACTTCACAGAATCAGCCCCCCACCACCCCAAGTGTCTGTGAGCGTGTGAGCGCGCGCGCGCGTGTGTGTGTAGGTGTGTTTGCGTGTGCGTGGTCTCCGCATGTGTGACGGTAATTGGGTTTATATGGTGTTACTCTCTCTGCCAGTGTGGTATGTGAGCCAAACATCTTCCAACAAGCAGATTGTGTGGTACATGTGACCCGTCGTGTGTGCGTGCGTGTGTGTGCGTGCGTGTGCGTGCGTGTGCGTGTGCGTGTGCGTGCGTGCGCAAAGGTGTGAGGTAGCTGGCCGGATGATCACCCACTGCCCAGCCCCAGTGAGGCTCACACCACAGTGGTGACCCAGACACACCTCTGTCTCTCTTCCGCTCTCGCTCGCACGCGCACAAACACACACACAAAAACACTTTGTATAGACTTATTATTATTATCTTGAAAAAAATCCCCTACCGGCTTAATCTTAAACTTCTTTCATATTTTGCTTGCCCCCAAATCCCCCCCCCCCAAATATTTTTGAGCACCGTTAGAGAGAGCCTGTGACCCATCCCCATATTTGCCAGCAACTGTGCCATGTTATCGTCGTCTAAATGACAATAAATCTCGACCCTAAACATGACAAAAAAATGTCACATTAATTGAAACAACTGACTGGCGTGTGCTAGTGGTGTTTAATTGTCCTCCGAACCTGCACATAAAGTCCCGGCAGAAAGTTATTGCTGGGATTTTTGAAGGACATTCTGATAGCTCTGACCCATCACATTAGCGGGAATGGGACAAACAGCCCTCCTCCAAAGTTCTCAAAAGTCCACTTCACAAGAGAGAGTGTCGCACGCGCACGCCTGCTTTTTACGCGACACTGATTGAACGCCATAGTTTGTGTAGTTTGCCCCGCTACACCTCCATTATTACCGTGTGAAAAGCCCCAGCCTCGTAACGAGCCGCAAACTTGTCCTGTCAACTGGTGCTCATACACACACACACACAGAGACAGACACTGCCCAAAAAATACTGACTCGACCTTCACTCCATTCCCAAGGAGGAAGAAAACACCAACATCACACCTATTCTGTTTTTTTAGCGGCCTCACAATACAGTATGTGTGTCAGAGAGAGAGAGAGGGGGAGAGGGAGAGAGGGAGAGGGAGAGGGAGAGGGA
>JAFBJU010002359.1:176801-216801 GCA_016785305.1 Colistium nudipinnis
AGAGAGAGAGAGAGAGAGAGAGAGAGAGAGAGAGAGAGAGAGAGAGAGAGAGAGAGATAGATAAGGGAGGAATTATATTATACCATAATAAAGTACCAAACAAGTAACTAGAGTTCACACACAATTAGGGGTTTGCAAAACTACATAACACATGCTAATCATGTGCCATATCATAACGGGAGTAACTATTGTATATTAACGTTTAATATAATAATACATATAAACACATGAAAACACAGCCTACAAAGTACATGTATTCAAGCATTGCACTTGTAGTCAACTACATTTCTGTAGTGAACCGCTCAAACATCAATGGGTGCGTGCGGGTGTGGGTGCGTGCGGCGTGTGATGTGCAAATTCATTTGAGCAAAGCCTATTGATTGAATGTGGAGGATAAATGACTTGATGATATTTATAAAATCCTCACTATGGAGGGACTCTGGGAACAAGAGAAGCATTCAGCAGTAATAATAAGACTTCATTTGTCATTTCTCCTGCACAAAGACAGGAAGGAAACGGGAAAAATATAGAGAAGGGGGGGGGGGGGGGGGGGGGGGCCGGGGCGGGGTGCCTGGTTTGGTTTTAATTTAATTAATATTCGCTCTCTCAATATACGCGTCTCTGCCTGCATATTACTACTTAACTCTTTTACCTATACTACATCTACCAATGTCCCCTTTAACCCCCCCTTGCACAAATATTTGAATCATCCCACATGGGGGATCTCGCCCATGGCCAGATCTCATGCTTAATTTCTTTTTTTGGAACTCTGAACGGAGGGTACGGCAATCAGGCAAGGTCAGCTGCTATGCACGACGACACAACACACAGGCGCGCGCACAGACAAACTCAGCCACTGGTCATACAGTTCGTAGAGCATCTTTCTGCTCAGCAGACATCCGTTCGCGTAGCAGCATTTCCCAGTGTGTCGCGGGCGCATACGGGTGTCCTGAGTCGCTTGTGCCTCTGCTGTGTGCGCGATAGCCCGCAGGTGGAGACACGAGTGGTAAAGGTCAAAAGCAGCTCCGTACACAACTCATACGTCTGGGCTTCCTGCTCATTAACCGTCATTACAGAGGCTGCACCTGCCGGCGTGTGCGCTGCGTGTGTGTGTGTGTTTTTGTACAGGTGGCGGAAGTAATGGATAAAGGCTTTACAGGACGCACAGCTCATGGATACACTGTCCATCACGGTGTGCGTGTGTGTGTGTGTATATTTTTACCTGCCCAGGCCTGGGTTGAATCCAAAGAACGTCTCACGACACTGGTCACAGCGTCGCCCTCCCACCGAGGCATGAGCACACACACACTGGCCCGTCTGGCTCTCACAACTACGCTGTGACGCTCCCATGGGATGACAGTCGCACTCTGCACACACACTCCCATCTGGGGAGAGGTAGAAGCCTGGGGATACCAAAAAAGCAAAAACAAAAATAAAGCAAAACTACGACTCTGATTTCTTACCAATCGCTATTAATCTTATATTATTTTGGAAATGTTTGACATTTTTTATGTCCACGATTTGTTCTGCCTAAATGCATATTACATACATCCAATTGGAGAAGTTCAATTTGTGGCTCCATCCCAACGTCTTCACCGATTCTCTAAGGTTGACTCTCGGTGCATTTTAGAGTTGTCATGGAAATAATGAATGTTCTTTGTAATTGGCTAAAAGAACTGTATGCGATATAAAAACTATGAACAAGCCATCATACATAGCACCGAATCTGAATAGTGTGATCTGTTTTCTTAACAGACAACGTCTGATAATATGACGATATTTATAGCAAATATGTGACTGAATCTGAATCCAGCCCGTTTCATTTTTTATATCCCTCCACTGAGGTGTGATTGGTAATCAAATTCAGCACAAAGCCAATAAATGGGTCTGAAGTTACACAGAGCACTGCGAGTTCTAAAGTGTAAATCAATCGGGTTCTTTTTCCTCAAGACCTGGCAGCTAATAAACAAATTAGATACTTCATTTAGCCGCTTGGGCTCTTAATAATATGAACTAGCAGATTCAGAAATGAAGAGGGACAATTTCTAGAAAGGCGGCCTGGCAAATGCAGCGAAACGGTGGAATACAAAGAAAACATAATCAGCCATGATAATGCATATACACATACATTACCTCATATTAAATATTGCTTTTTCCTGATCTTGTTGGAACATGGGAGCTAATAACCATTACCGTGTGTCCTTTGTTTAATCTGCTCAACATCCTTCCATCAACACAGCATGTGTTACAGTAAACCTGACCGTGCCGTTGGTTCTTCTCGATTACTGACACAATGCAACATCTGGTACCTTTTGTCCCGCAAGACTAAGCGCACATCCAAAAACACACTCCGACAAATTCAAGGGCCCCTGCATGCGCGCGCGCCCACACAACAAATAATATGAGTGAAAGGAAGCCATCTTTCCCCTTCTTTTGTGCCGTTGTTGAGACCTGGCACAAGCAGGACAATTGCTGATTGGAGATCTGGCAAAAGATGCATGCCAGCACGCACGCACGCACACACACGCACACAGAACACTTAATGTTTGGCGTACCAGTCATTCTGTGACACCATCTTTGCCAATGTCTAATTTTGGGGCAGTATGACCACGGCAAGTCAGTCCGTCAGTACGCACTCACCGGGTCGGCAGCTACCGCAGTCCTGTCCGTAGCGGGCGGGGACACACGCGCACTGCCCCGTGGCGCTGTCACAGAGAGTTCCCGCCACCGTTCCTCTGGGGTCACAGACGCACGGTAAACAGCCTCGGAACAAGGCCTCTAAAAAGCACGCAAGACAACATGACAGTTCCGAATGTACTCCATCCGCCAAACTGTTTAAACAACAACAACGTAACCGGCAAAAAAAAGAAAAAAAGAAAAACCCCATCAAACTAAAATGAATATGAAAGTCGTTGAGCTCTGCACACAAAATGCTTCAACTGAACGAGTCTAAACGATCCTCGGCTCCACTCTTACTCTGCAGGTCGGAGCTCCTGTCATAGTAATAGTTGCGGGCACAGTCGGCGCACCGCGCTCCGTCCACCCCATCTCGACACGGGCACTGTCCGGTCCGCCCGTCGCACACGCCGCCCGCCACAGTGCCGCCGGCGTCGCACGCGCACGGCAGGCAGCCCAGGGAGTTTCGATGCTCCAGGGTGTGGTAGCCACGGCGGCAAGAGTCACAGCGGAGGCCCGTCACGTGTTTCTGCGAAAGACGCAAGAACGAATCAAAAGGAGGTGCACAAGGTAAAACTGAAACACGGAAGGAAGGATGCAAAAGGCAGGAAGGAAAAGGAAAGTTAACTCCCAGCTGACAATGCTAGCTCAATCACTCAATACTGTACTACTTCTTCTCCTTCAGGTAAATAAAGCAGAAGATAACATTTGTGACCTGAAGACATCGAGCCATTTCACCTATGTCTGGTGATATCTTTATTCTACTCTCTTCCGTGCACAAACCAAATCTCAAACTCATTGGCTTTTACTTTTTTTTTGTTTTAGTTTTTTTTATTGATTTGCCCCTTTTATACACCATAACATTATAGACGTATTGTCCTCCATATTGCTTTCATTGTTAGGTGCTATAATTAACCATTGCTGAAGTAGGATCACTTCACTTACTATCCCGGGATTGGGTGTTGCAATGTTACATCTCTGCAGATGCATAAATAAAACAGTCGGTAGTTACTTTCAGTCACATTCGTTTAGGTCACAGGTTGACAGTGTGTGTAATTGTTTTTCTTTGTTCTCACTTACAAATGTTGATTCCTTTATTCCCCTCGCCTCCAGGTTTTCTGTTTGAGGGGGCGGCCCAACACTTTCTGCTTGGTGCTGTTGGAGCGTACCATCTTAGGGGTTTTATTTGTTTGGTGTATTGCCATTTTGTTCAAATTCAAATGACTTGAGGAATTAGAAAAATGTGGGGGAGATCCACTTTCTTTTGGTACTGGCTGCAGGTAATGGAGGTGGGAATTCAACAGCCTATATAAAGACAGTGGTGGTTTGCACTGGGGGGGGGGAGAGAAAAAAAAAGTGCTTCCACAACACGTGTCTTTTCGTTGCGGTTCGTTATATTGAACATTCAACTTGGTTCGATAATTCCTTAACCTTACACGGATGGCACACTTAAATACATTTTCAAAGACGGGATTCTGTTCTGCGTTCTTCTGTTTCAACTCTGAACGGCAGCAGTCATCAGTTTTATAAACATTGTGCACTTGCCTTGCACACACACTGTCCCGTGTGAGGATCACAGCCTGTGCCTGCCACGGCCCCTTCTCTCGAGCAGTCGCAGGGAGCACAGGATCCCTCCAGCTTCAAACCATAGGAGCCGCTGGCGCACGAGTCGCAGCGCTGACCCCCGACCCCGGGCCTACACTCGCACTGGCCCCGCTCGGGCTCACAGAACTGGCTCAGGGAACCCAGGGGGTCGCAGTCGCAGGGGACGCAGCCGCCTGGGTGGGACAGGTTCCAATAACCAAACTCACAGCGGTCACAGGAAAAACCTGGCAGGGGAGCATGAAAGGGGAGGGGGAGTTAGAGAAACGTTGAGAAAAGGGCAGAGTGAGGCCACCTGAGGGAAACAGGGAGGGAAATAGAAAAGGAAAACGCTCAGTTGGTGTGTGCGAGTGCGAGTGTGTGTGGGCGTTTGAGAAAAAAAGATCAAGAACGAGAGAGAGAGCGAGAGAGAAAGTGAGCAAGAGAAATGGTGAGTGAGTGTATAAAACTGCCATCATTAGGGCCAGGCCCTCTACATATGATGGATCACTCACCTAAGGCCAAACACTTAATTTCACTGAGCGAGAAAATAAATAAATTAAGCCACGACAAGAAAAGAATGGAGGGAGAGAGAAAGGGATGGATAGAGGGATGGAAAGACGGATAGAAGAAAAAAAAATAACAATAACACTGAATTGCTATTTGGTGAAGAAACGAGAAAAAGGTTGATCTCCATCTGCAGTATTTGGATTTTATTTATTTATTTATTATTGTGCCTTTTTAGAATAGTGAATTAAAAACAGTTTTCGTGACTTTCTCCTATGAATCTGATAATGTGTGCTTTCTGAATAAAGCAAATGCAAAGACTCACATATTTTAAACATTTGACATCTCATAATAGGTTCATGCCAAGCGTTGACATGTAAAAATCAACCACTGTGAACAGTGTGAGCTGCAGTATAGATTTTCTTTACGTATTTTTTTTTACCCTAAATATTAAGTCTTACTGCTTGTGGCACTGGCAAATGATTTCCTCCATCAGTCCTGTTGTTAATTGTTGGATTGTAACAAACACAAGTCCATACTGTGTTTTTTTTTTTGTTTTTTTTTATGGCTGCAGCAGCCTGGGCTGTATGGCTAGTTAAACTATGATATGCAGTGTGTGTGCGCAGGGCTTATTTGAATATGCCATACGTATTCCATGACAGGCAATCTGTCCCTAAATGGATGCCTGGGGGCAACGCAGCCGTTTACGAGCGAGCCACCGTTCGTGTGTGAGTGGGTGTGAATGTGTGTGCACGCGCACATACTTCCATAAGAGCATACCTGCACAGCTGTGTCGGTGAACACGACCGCGCGCGCGCGCACACGAACGTGCGCCTTACTCAGTGTGGGGCAGACACTTGGCATTTCCCCACGGTCCGCCCACTTTAATGATTTTATAGATATGAATGTATTTCTCTCCATAGATCATATTTCATAATATAGTCCAGCGAAATTATTTCTGTGGGTGTGTGCACGTGTGTGTGCGCGTGTGTTTGTCAGTTTGTATGAGTCTGCGTGGACACATCTGAATGTGTTGGTGGTAAATATGCAATGGGGACACACTGGTGCTTACATAGCCAACAATGACTTGATAAATTGCATTTTTTTTTTCCCCCCAATTAACTAAAACAAATGTATAAAGAACCCCCACACCAATTGTGGAAAAAAAATCTAACTTATTATAACGAACAGAAACTATTCAAGAAAAGCAGAGGGGAAGGGGTGAGTGAGAAGACGCAAACAAAAACAAAGAAAATGTAGTTTAGAAGACATTAAAGCAACACAGAGAGGAATAAATTCTGTGTCGGGTTAGATGTGTGTATTTGCGTGTGTGCGCACGCATGTGCACATGAGCGTTTCCGAGACATGTCCCAGCCCTTTTATCAGTAGCCAGCTGGTTAACAGGCTCATGCATCACCATTTCAAACACTATTATGTACACAATGCACTCTGGCACCTTGTTACGAGGGCGCGCGGGCGCGCGCGCGTCTGCACGCGTGTGTATCTGTGTCTCTGTGCGCGCATTTCAATTCCGCCCCTCTGAAGTCTGCCTGCCATTGCTCTACTCAAAGTATCAGCTTGGCAGTAATAAATTGCCATTATCAAATCTAATTTCGGAAAAATACCTGTGGGAGCCACCAAACAAACAGCGACAGGAAATAAATAAATAAATAAATAAAAAAACTCGAGAGTGGGCCTCGTAGGAAGGAGTGTGAAAAATACAAGGAGCTGCAGCAGTTTGTTTTAATCAACTTGGCATTGAATTAGAGAATTAAATACCAGCTTAGTGTGTGCAAGCATACACGCGCATAAACAGACACACTTACACACACATTTTCCCATTTATGTCCCCACGCACGCACACACACACACACACACACACACACACACACACACACACACACACACACACACACACACACACACACACACACACACACACACAGAGGAAAACATACATGTGGAGTCAGGCAGGGACAAACATGCATAATCATACAGCCACACCCTCACATTCAGTCCTCATACGTGTTGTGTGGTGTGCCTCGACATTAACACCGACACCCCACTTTCCCCAAGTTGCACATGCACATGCACATGCCTGCGCACGCACGCACGCACAACCGCGGGCCCCCGATAGCGGGGCTTAGCAATAACCGTGATGCGTTGAGTTGAGGAGCGAGCGTTGGTCGGTTTTGCATTTCATACAAGCCCCCTTCAAAGACACACGGGGGGAAAGAGAGTGAAACCATTTATCACAAAGAAAAAGCACAACGGCTGGAAGCAGCGCCTGCAGAAAAAAAAAAGCCTGTTTATTTTGGCGGGCAAAACACTTTGGGTGATGTGCTTACGCCCGGATGCGCGTACACGTGAGCGTTCCGGCGCGCGCGCCCAGCGTACGCGCGTCTGCGGAACCACGAGCTGAGCCAGTGAGCCTCGGTGTTTAATTAAGAGGCCATTAATGAACCGCTACAGAGAAACAGTGGTAATAAAAAGCTCAACTTTTTGGAGTTATTTGGGACATTTAGAAAAGCCAAACTATTTAGGGGGAAGAGCCTTTTTTATTGATATCGCTCGCCTTAGTTGAACGCTCAGCGAGAATCTCCGAAACGACAGCTTCGTCAGCGACGTGTTTACCTGTGACATGAGGCTTGCAGCGGCACTGTCCCGTGTCCTGGCCGCAGCTGGGAGCTGCTGCTGTGCTGTCGACACCGGCGTCGCTGCAGTTACAGCGGACGCAGCCGTTTGGATTTGAGGCTCCCAGACCATGCCAGCCGGGCAAACAGTCCGCGCAGCGGCGGCCTGCTACGCCAACCTTACACCGACACGCACCTCCCACCTGGAGCCGACACGCACGCAGGGGGGAGCGAAAAGATGTGCAGGGAATAAAAGGAAACAAACAGGTTGGTGAGGGAAGAACAAGATGGGGGTCGCTGAGGGCGGATTCCCGCCAAACTTTTCGAAATCTTTGACAATTTTCTGTTTGTGTGGGCGTGCACCTTGGCGCACTCCGTGCTGCCGTTGACCGTCCCAGCAGTGTGGCACTCACAGGGCCGGCAAACATCAACCGAAGCGGGATTAGATTCCTCAAGCCTGAAAAACCCACTTTTACACAGCTCACAGTTGTGACCTGATGGGGAGGGAGACAGGGAGCATGAAAGACGAGCGACGAGGCAACAGGATTAAACTTTTTTCGTTTTCCTTTCATTTGCAACCCGATTTCTCAGGAATGCCAACAAATAGATGGTTTAAAAAGTTACCTGGAAATCATCCAGCAGTTATGATGAACCCAAAAAAAACAATGAATTCACCAAGTCTCTTTAGCGAAGGGACTTTATATGCATATTGCTCACAGTTCTTCATTTTGGTGGGCGTTACATGTGTGTACCTGTGGTGTTGTGCAGGCAGTTGTCACAGACGCCTCCTCCTCCCCGATAGTGCTCGTCTGGTTGGTCATCGCCATGAGCGTCGTAGTGGCAGGAGAGGGCGTGGCCGTGGCAGAGGCAAGGCCGGCAGTTCATTGGCTGGAGCTGGTCACCTGACCGGAAAGGCTTGTCATTGTAGAGGGGTGCACAACGCTGACACTGTAGAAAAACCAATAACAGACACACATTGTTTTTTTTTTTTTTTACAAACTGTACTGTTGGAATATGCCGACAGTTTTCATTTGCATTAAAGCTCATTTTGAATTTCTATTACAGTGATTCCAGATTTTTTCCCCCATAAAAAAATAATAAATAAATAATTGCACGTAGTCTACCGTGTCTAAGAACCAGACCCACATGCAAGGACCAAAACACAGTTAGTTAATTTGAGATTACAATCAAAAGCACTTAGTCTATTGTCAGATAAATAAATTCAACTGCAGACTCAGTCGTAAATACAAAAAACATCCCAGCTCTGTAAATTTAAAAGAAGCAACGGCAGGAAAATCTCTTTTTTTTTTTTTTTTTTAAACAACTGCATGTGCGTAAGAAACTGGCCCCATAACAAGTAGAACACTCGCTTTGGTGGAACAAAGACTGACAGTGAGAACAAGTGACACTGAATGACAGAGGGGGGGGAAATATAAAGAGATTGGAAAAAAAAAATCAGTGGCCTGTGTGAATTTAAATCTAAGGAGAGGGACGAATAATACACAAATCTGAATGGAAAACACAGAGGTATTCTGTACTATATAATAAGGAGCATGAACATTTACCCGCTACGCCGAAAAACACACACACACACACGCAAACACGCACAGACTGATGCACGCACACACCACGACGCACAGGCCGCTAATGAGGAGTGACTTGCAACAGCCAGAGCTCCCACATGGGCCCACTTTCATGTTAAAATAAACATACAAAGGTGTGTAAGTGTGTGTGTGTGTGTGTGTGTGTGTGTGTGTGTGTGTGGGGTATAAAAAATGCATTTTTCTGTAGCAGGGAGCTGCAGAGGCAAGAACCTGTGAGAACAAGGGCTTTGATTTTGTTCAGCAGTCAGTACAAATTATGGTGGACAAGGGGGGCATCAAATGGCGGGATTAAAAATGTATTAAAAAAACACAGGGAGTTCCTCCCATGTGTGACACATGCAGACCTGCACTGGGCCTATTATGTATGACACACAGAGGATGGGGTGCGAGGACAAGGGGGGAGGGTGCCGGGTGGGGGGGGGGGCACAGATGGAAACGGGAGCAGATGCTCTGATTTGTGCAGGAGAGAAGTGGAGGTAAGGGTGGAAAAAAAGGCAGGATGTACTACGAAAATAAATAGAGAGAGAGAGAGAGAGAGAGAGAGAGAGAGAGAGAGAGAGAGAGAGAGAGAGAGAGAGAGAGAGAGAGAGAGAGAGAGAGAGAGACAGACAGACAGAGACAGAGAGAGACAGAGAGAGACAGAGACAGAGAGACAGAGAGACAGAGACAGAGACAGAGACAGACAGACAGAGATAGAGACAGAGAGACAGACAGACAGAGACAGAGAGACAGAGACAGAGAGAGACAGAGACAGAGACAGAGAGACAGAGAGACAGAGAGACAGAGAGACAGAGAGACAGAGAGACAGAGACAGACAGACAGAGATAGAGACAGAGAGACAGACAGACAGAGACAGAGAGACAGAGACAGAGAGAGAGAGAGAGAGAGAGAGAGAGAGAGAGAGAGAGACAGACGCACGCACGCACACCAACGTTCAAATTCCCGTAGGAGTGCGCAGGGCTGTTTGCGCCACTGGTTTGTCGTAACTACCCTAACTACCCATCAGACCATCTGTTTTTTTTCTCTGTTTGCCTGCCTGCCTGTCTGCAGCTCTGGGCCTCCAAATGTTTCACTTATCAAAGGTGCTTTTCTTCCCGCCACAGAAAGGCCGCCCCCGTTACATCTCAGTCCCCGTCTCATCCGCCCGCTCCCACCTCTCCCCTTTTCATCCCTCCTTTGTCGCCTCTACATCTACACCTGCCTCCATCCTCCCAGCCTTCCATCTTCTTCTTCTATCGCTTCACTTTCTCAAACGCAAACCGCCCGGTTCATCTTTCCCAGGTTCCCACCTCTCCCCTTGCTCGCTCTCTCCCCCCCCGGCCGGCTTGTTCTCGTAGCCACGATGAGTATGTGAGCAGGAAATATTAACATACCAAACGGGGTAATTTTTTTCTTTCTTCTCCTTTCTTTTCATTCCACACTGCGTTACCTTCCCTCTCTCCCAGCCTGCTAATTAGTCTGGGGACCGGTGATCGGGAGTTAAAAGAAGAGCGCACGCGTTCATTCTCCTCCTCGTACAAAAGGTTTTCGATGGCGCCCCATCATTTGCGCACGGTGCCAGAAGCCGAGAGGGGCAGCAGATACTAAAGAGACGGAGTTTATATTGCTTTAATTCTAGTGCTTTTCTTGTTCTGTGCATTGGAAGTGTGCTTTGCCTATGCACCTCTCTGTCACTTCTCTTTTTCAATAATTTCAGGTCAGAGCAATTAGTAAGTCGAAAAACAGGGATATTATAGGAACTATATCTATAACTATAGGAAAATATAAACACAATACAGTCCACCTCATTATTTGCAATGACTTTACTTTTAACATTTATTTTTAGTCTGCTTTCATGCATACATTAAAAAAAAGGGTGACAGGTAAGCTGTGCATGTTCGTGTGTGTGTGTGTGTGTCTGTTTGATTGTGTTATGGATTGAAAACCAGAGAAAAGGATAACATCTTTTTTTTTTCCACTCCGAATGTTTCGAGAAAATCTGCTGAGCGAGGAGACTGCTCTAATGGATATGTGGACATTCAGATGGTATGTCACAAGCATCTGTGTGTGTGTGTGTGTGCGCGCGCGCGCGCGTGCCCGTGTTAATCTGCGCAGGCACACGCGCACCTTATCCTAAATGCCATGACCAATTTCACGCTCTCACTGGAAAGGTCGTGCCACAGGCGTGTGTGCGCGGGAGCATGTTTGTGTGTACAAGCCTGAGTTATGTGTATCTGAAGTTAACCCGGTTAACCCCAGTGTAGGTGAAAATCTGCTGCGGAGGCAGACTTTAGCAGAAGAGATCCTGGGCGATGCTACTTAACGTCACTAGCCATCAATATCTATCACACACAAACACACACGCACACACACAGATGCAAACAAAAAACCCACACACATACAGAGCGAACATTTTAGAATTGATGTCATGTACCAAACATACAAATTCAGGATAATTCTAAATAATCCTAACCTTCACCTTATTTATCTAATTCTCGATCTGAATATAAGAATTTATTGTCTTTGTGTGTCGACTCATATAAACCTGAACACAAACGCATGCACACATGCACCTGAACCTACACACAGCCTCACAGTGCAGACTGAGATCGGGTTCCTGCATCTTAACTAAGATAAAAAAATTAAAAAAAAATCTTCTGTAACACTAATATTCTTCTGTTTAATTCCTTCAAAATGCTCACCTGAGCCATCACGCGACAAAGACGTTACACAACCTAGAGTGCAGCGTGCGACTTGAACAATACTATATATGATATAGCTTTCAGACATGAATAAATCCATCAGATGTGGAGAAGACGTATAGAGACGGAGTGACAGAATAAGAGATCAAGTCTGACACAGAGTGCACATAGGAAAGAATCAAAAGACGGAGGGAGAAGGTGGGTGAGTGGCTGCGCTTTTGTGTGTGCGTGTGTGTGTGTGTGTGTGTGTGTGTGTGCGTGCGTGCGTTAGATAGAGAGAGGGAGAGGGAGAGGGAGAGAGAGAAGCAGAAAAATTTAAGTGTGTCTTCCAAGGCCCCCGTTGATCATCTTGACACATGTCTGAGCATTTCTGTCACTTTAATGTCACTGTGGAAATTCTGCAGATTAGTACAACATCCGTCACGGTGCTAGGCCGATCCAAGTCAACAGAACGCATGCAATATTAAAGGCTAATATTCCTCACAGCCTTTTATGCTCCAATATTATGGAGACAGAAGAAAGGCCCTGAATATTCACTCAGAGAGATGGAACGGACAGGTTTGGAAGAAAAGTATGCACGCGCGCGCACGCACGCACGCACAATGATTCTGCCGAGATGCGTATAGATTTTGCTCCCACTCCTTCTCTTGCACTCCACAGGAGCGTATACATACACGCCCATGCACATGCACACACACACACTCAGTCAATCAATCAATCACTTAATTGGATGTGTGCAATCCACGCGTCACCCTGAAACAAAAGGAATTGCTGCTTGTAGAAATAAGAAGGGAAAAAAAACTTGATCACAAAGACAGTATGGCAGTAAGAGGAAATGTAAAGACGAAGCATGGGAAACGAGAGTCAAACGGGAATGAATTAAATACTTGGAAAGCGAGACAATAAAGTGTGTGTGTGTGTGTGTGTGTGCGTGTAAGGGGGGTGGGTTTGAGAAAAGGGCCGAGTGAAACGGAGCGAACGACAAACAGAGAGAGGAAAAAAAGAGCTGATTAGAGATGCATGCTAAGGGAATGTCATTGTTCTAGTCGATTTGAGACATTATTTAAACTGAGACCCAGGAGAGGAAGATGGAGTACGAGAGAAAGAGAGGGAGAGAGAGAGAGAGAGAGAGAAAATGATCGACAAAGAGAAGAGGATGGAGGTGGGACAGGGACCTACACACAATGAAGAGAACAGTGGCGTGTAAATAGAAGAGTGCAAATAGTGGGATTAAAGAAAATGGGTTTTTGTTTTTTTTCTGCATTAATCTGGATGATGGCATTTATCTCGTAATGTCCAATTAATTTGGGCTTGAGTATGTGTGTGCGTGTGTGTGTGTGTGTGTGTGGGTGGGTGGGTGGGTGTGTGTGTGTGTGTGTGTTTGTGTGTGTGTGGGGGTGGGTGTGTGTGTGTGTGTGTGTGTGTGTGTGGGTGTGGGTGTGGGTGTGGGTGTGGGTGTGGGTGTGTGTGTGTGTGTATGTGTGTGTGTGTGTGTGTGTGTGTGGGTGGGTGTGCGTGAGCAATATTTTTGTTCGGCGACACCATTGTGAGGACTTATTGGGCTGGTGAGGGCGTTTGTTTACTAGAACGGGGTAAACGTGCTGAGGAATGCCCCTGTTCACACCTGGCATCAACATCCGTCTCGGGTAGCCCGATCACCAGTGGACAGCTCCAAGTACGTCGATAGGATTTCGCTCATTACAAATCATATAAAAGATCACCAGAGGTCATCGAGCAGCAGCCCATGATATTGTGGCGGTGGCCGCAAAGAAATCAACGCAGGTGCAATACGTGTATTTTTGGCTCGTTATAAAACCGCGGTGGCTCGGAGGACGTCCGCTCAAGTGGCTCTTTTATGTATCCTATTATTGGTTCAGGCAAAATCTGAATGAAAGGCAAGATTTCGTGTAGTACACACACACGCGCACGCACACACGCTCGCACACACGGGCGCGCACGGCGGGGTATGAATGATACATTAAGCGGTGAATAATGCAGGTCGTCCTGGGCTGGAGTGAGGCGAGGCAGTCTGAACTTTTCACTGCCGACCCACCGGAGGTTGGAGTTTGGGCGACGCCGTTACCTGGCAAGTTACATTAGCTTCGTTACAGGCAAAGTTCCGTGGCCGCAAACGTTGGGCTCGATTAGACTGTTCTGAGAGTCCAAGCGGAGGCCAACATTCCGCAGCATAACGGCGCGTGAACAGCGCCGGGGGATGTTAACCGCCATCATCACTCCATCGCGGCTGGTTCATGTAAGATTTACAGCGCTATCAAATTCAGTTCAAGAATTCCTTTTTTTCCCCCTCTCCAAATGCATATTAATGGGGAGATCAAAAAGCGCACATCATTTCCATAACTAACAGTCAAAGAGATGAGTCGCCGCTTTTTAGTGTCTAAGTGGCCAGATGGATTTTCTGACAAAGTAAGGCAATGTAAAAAAATTACTAAAATCAGCTAAGTCTATCGGAGTTGTAAATATCACTCAATATGTCCAAAATAACAAAAACATAATAAAAATGAAAGATTCCTGCACTGATACATGAAACATGATGAGATTTTTCCCAAGGGGATTCCTCTGTGCTCAGTGTGTGTTTGTGTGCGTTTGTGCTTGAAAAGGTTATTATTAGCATCCCAAAGCTCCATATGTGGAGATTGATAAATGGGAATAGAAGAAATACTGTGTGAAAACATTCACACAGGTTGCGTGCGTGCTCCCACTTCACGCGTTGGATCGGAGTGCGTTTGTGTTAACCTGTGTGTCAACTCACATTGTTTCCCTGCGTGTGGCTCTCAGGCTGGCACAGGCAGCGGTAGGGCGCCGCAGTGGTGTCACAGAGGTCGGCGTGGCCGTGACACTCGCATCTGCCAACGGGATCAGAGACGGGACAAAGAGTGAGCGACACAACCCGAGACTGTCGTTCCAATGTTGTGACCAAAATATATATAGTTTGTTTTTTTTATGGAAAAACAGACACAAATGTAGCCACAAAACAGTAAGACCCCCCCAGCCCCCTCGTCCGTCAGTCATGGAACATCAGTCGTGCCATTAGGAAGTTCCCATTCAACATTTATAAATGCCATCCTGAGAGTTATCAGAGCAACATACCAGGTAGCAGTGTCCTGTCTCTCTCTCTTTCTCTCTCACCCCCCCCCACCCCCCCCCACACACACACACACACACACACACACACACACTGCGCGGCAGTCTTTGAATTATTCATTTAGATATTCAGTTGCTTTCTCCCTTTCATTCTTCCCTCTGCGTGTCCTGTTCTCTTTGTGCCACTTTCTGTTACATGATGACTAGATTAATCAAATCTGACCCGTATAACAACCAGAAAGATTTTTTTAAATTAAATTAAAATTACTTTTTTTTTTTTGGTTATATGGAAGCCTACATGTTTTAGCTTCACTTCGTACTCTTTGAACAGATGTAAAGAAAAAACAAGACAAGATTTGTTTGTGAATGTTTTAGGGCCAGCTGAGGTTGTAGCACAGGATCTGTCGACTTTAGTGGGGCACCAGTAGCATTTTTACAATTTCTCTTAATGACGTGCTTAATTCCTTAATGTCATATTCCATAAAAAAAATGAGTTTTCGATTCAATCATTATTAAATCATTTGGATCGACTATCATGTTCTTCTTATGCTGTATGTTAAATAATAAATTGCAAAGGCCCCTTTGGTAACAATGATGCAATAAATAACGGATACGGAACAATACCGTAATAAACCCCATCATTAGGATAACATTGATAATTGTGCAACATATGAAAATTGCACAAGTAGGAGATGACTGATATATTGCTGCCAGACTCTTTTAAAGTCTAACAGAGTTCGGGCTATAAATCTTTACTTGGATTTATTTCGATATACATTTACTATCATGAAAATGATAATTGTGTAGTAAAGGGGAACTTTGTTGTAACATAAAGAAGAGAGAGACACTAAGACGCACATGCCCAGGTTACGAGGGTATTCTCTCTTGCCATTCCGCCTGTAAGGAGGAGGGATGGAGAAGGCACAGACGAGATTTTAGCAGCTCTAAATCTGTGGCTCCCCTACTTCACTGTAACAAGCCACTAATTAAAACAGCTTAGAGGGAGGGGGAGGGAGAGAGAAAAGAGTTAGAGATGATTGCCTCCTGCATAATCCTGTAATTACCACAGTCATAAAAAACAGTCACTCCGTCAGTCTAATGAAGATATGTGTTCACAATTAGTCAAAAAGCTCTGTCGAAACTCAACAGTCTGTGTCAAAATATTTTTCCACGTGTCCAAGCGGAATCACACGCTTACAGCAAACCAAAATTGAAACCAACTTCAACCGTTTCTTTCAACCAATTAGGAGCGTTAAAAAGAGAGATTTATCAAGTGGCAGGAGGCCCCGCTCCTGAATCGACCTGGAAACGAGATTTGCCCTTTTAGGAAAACACTTGGGGAAATAAGTATAATTTAAATGAATTATACCCGGGTGAAAGTATTACCATAAACATTAAATACAACAAAACACATTAAGACATACATTGTATGGGCAAAGTGAAGGATATGGAAACGTTGTGCTTCTTCAACACACGCCATAGAATTACATATAATATGTTATTGGTACAACTCAGGCACCAACAACCGTACACACAATACTGCTATTGTATTGTGTAACACTCTATCGGGATGAACATTAGCAACTGCTCACCTGCCACTGACGGTGATCTCATTGATGGTGTAGTGTCTGTGTTGCTGGCTCACGCCGGCTGCTCCGGTGCGGTATTGTCCGCGCAGGTGTATCCTGACCCGGGTGGCGTGCACCATCCTCTGCAGGCCAGGGGTGTTGTAGAAGTCGTTGTAGCCCGGTCTCCGGTTGGGCTGCGGGGTCAGCAGGCTGAATGTGATGTTGCCTCCGGAGAAGGGCGCGTCGCTGGTGGAAAACGGGTGACACGAAACGCCCGCTTTGAACTACTGAACGAGCATGAGCATCAAACAGATCGATGACATGATTTGTTTTAAATAGAACATCTCGATGGATTGGAAAATACACTCCTTGGTCATATCCCAACGTGTCACAAATAAAGATTTGTATATAAATGAAAGTTAAATTAACGTTTGGGAAGGGTCCAATAGGTCGGCCTATCGCCCTTTGCGGCATGCAAAAAAAAATAAAAAATCTCTCAAGATCCAACATGTTTTGATACAATCATCAACCCCTAATGTCACAGTGAGTGTGTCATTGCGTTGCCAGTGTCGGGTTCGATTGCTCTCGCGCCAATTCCACTAATACGCACGAAAACGGTGCCAGGAATGGTTGTGTGTGATATTGTGCGTCAGTCAAAGGGGGAAAAAAAAAAAAAAAAAAGCAGCAACTAAATTATCTGTGATCTAGTCCTACCTATTCCATCTAGTGCCAAGCGGGGCCCGGATACACGCGGCTTTGCCAGGATCTCATGTGCGCGATTGTGTGTGAATGTTACACTACGCTCCAAATCCATTTCTCCACCGAGGGCCAATCGCCTTCTACCGGTCATGTGCCAAGGCAACGCTGTAGGTGGTTAGCTTCATAAATTTAGTCACTGTGAGAGGGCCATTGTTTGTGTGTGTGTGTGGGTGTGTGTTTACAGTACATTTGTTATGTTTGGATTCCCCGAATCTCCTGACTCAACCTCTGCATAGGCTTGTACATTGCACACATGCTTGCAAATGGCCTCGTACGAGTTCCGGTACGTCTACCTGCAGTCTTTTTCAGTAATCAGCTATATCCCTACAGAAGTCATACATAGTCTGCTGTAGTGTCTGTTTCAAGTCAAGATGAACATTTTCCAATATACGTGCCGTACATACCTGGGCAGCTGCAGACAGTTGACCGAGTCTGGTGCCAGCAAGGGGCCGTTGTTTTTCATTTCAAACGTGCTGCAGTCTCGAGCCATATACTGCCAGTCTAACCACGGCCTTTCTGCGGTCCCGGCGCTCTCGGGCTCTGCGGGGTCCAGCGTCTGCCTTTGGATCAGGACCGATTCGGGCAGGAGGCCGCCAAACTGAACTATGACATAGAATACCTGAGGGAAGGAGAGGGGTACGCGTCTTTAAATGCTGTGACACACAGGTCAATTTTATTTCTATTATAGGTCCTGTGCAGTTTAAGTTCAGTGTCAATTTTTGTACAAATGATCAATGATATTTTACTCGATAATCATTCCGAATTGTTGTTAAGGGCTTTTTTTTAAAAAAAACAGACATCCCTCACACAACACATTGGCACATATTCACACACGCACACACAGGCCTGTCTGTGTCCAGGCGTTTATGTTTGTGTGTGCGGAGTGTTATCTGCCCCACTACAGTGTGGGCCGGGACTGTGGGTAACACAGCAGGGAGTGCATTAAGCCACCGTTGCCTCTCAAACCGCCGCACGCACACACACACACAACCTGGACTTCAGAAAGTGTCTTTTATCTGGGGACTAGCCACCACGTCAGGACGGCTCCCAAAAATCCTGCCCGCACTCACATATACACTTCAGAGAGGAGAGGGATGAGTCTTTTGACAACCCCAGTGTCGACAATGCCCAAATCCAGCAATCTCTTCCTCTCTCTCCCTCACTCACGCTCCCTCTCTCTTTCCCTCTGTCCGCCTCTTGGATAGAGGGCGAAACCGCGGCCCACAGCACGGAGTTACAAGCGGACAGATACTGTACTGTGTTTGAACGGTGCACTCCACAACGAAGGCGGTGCTACACAGCGAAAAATTCGAAAGAAATTCGATTACTCACCTGGTATTGTCCATTGGCCAGATCGACTGTGATCGAGACTCCCTCGTCCAGCTGGTCTGTCGCCATGGTCTTTGAAAGCCACGCCGTGCCCATGTCCTGGTCATTGACGTAGCTGAGCGGATGGGCGTTAAGATTCAGCCTCAACACTCGGTCATTGGTTGTGTCCTCAACAGCGTTGGGGATGCAGTATCTAAAAACACCAACAGCTTTTAGGCACACGACAGTTCGAGCAACATTAAATGAAAGTCTGTAAATGTCAACACAGGATCGTATCGCTACGTAGGAGGAAGTTTTAAAACAGGCAGGTAGAAAAAAAGAAGAAGAACAAAAACATTACAAAAGACATCATTTATGATTATTACAAGAAATGAACTAGTTCTATCTAAAAGTGACGAGTAGTGGGTGTATAAAAAGTTGGCGTGCGGTACCTGTCAACCAGAGGGTGTACTCTGGGGTGACTGGGAGGACAGCGACACTCGGACTGAACGTGGAGCTCAGGCAGGACTCCTTTGTACAACTCCACTATCTCCCTGTGAACCAGGAAACGGCAATAAACCACAATGCGACACCGCAGCAAAATGTATTCTTACGCATAGTACAACAATTATCATTATTATTTTTTTAATCTATCAAATGTTAAATATTGCTCGATAAATGGGCCTCATAAATATAATAAATAAAATAAAACGCCAGGACCATGGTTAAAATGTAGTCAGTTGACAAATCTCTGTAGCCAATTCCATGATGAGCTCAAATCTTTCGGACACCTGTTGAGGAGGATTTGACTGAACATTTGGTGCGAAGTGGAAAAAAAAAAAAAAAAAAAATCAAAAGGCATCATTTGAAAACTCCATCCGTCATTGCGCCTGAACCCCGATCTCGATTAGGCAAACTTGTAAGCTCCGGGTACTCACCGCGTGTACTACATCACTCCTAAACAAAACACTAATTGCCTGGTATTGGATTCTGAGGAAAATCCTCTGGAAGCAGTATGGATCTTCAGATGCAACGATTACTGCTCTTTCCTCTACCCATCCCTCCTTTCATCACTACACGCTGCTCGTCTCCCCCTCGTCTCGCTTTAGTCTACCCGGCGTCATCGTCCATTTTTTCCTAATTTTTTTTTTTAACCCCCCTCTCCCCGGAATCAATCCATCGAGAAGTTGGATGGTTTCCCTCTTCCGCCGCAGATGGCCGCTCATTACCTGTTACTCGGCCTCGCTCTCTTCCCACTCACCTGTTGGTCAGAGTGGACGGATAAAATCTAAAGTCCTGCATGCGCCCAATGAACCGATTGGACCCTGGAGAGACGAGAAGAGGAGGAGGAGGAGGAAAAAAAAAAAACATCAAGCAGGTGTTAATGGGTTGGCGCTCAAGGATGTGAGTGAGAGGATTTCACAGTGTTTAGTAGATTATCTTATCAGTTTCTCGACACCGGCTCAGCGAGGGTTGCCCACAGCTGCCTCTGATGGCCAGGTTCACGGAACAAAGCCGACCACGACGCGCCACGCGGTCTCTACGCGCGCTTCCCCCCCCCCCTCCCTAGAAAGCACTGCGATTTAAGCGGGTAAAAGATTTCATGAGCTCGCTTTGAGGCCAGGGCCAAGACCGCCGTGGCTAAAGATAATCAAGCATTACCATTGGCTGCTCCCACTTTTTCTTTGACAAAAGGAGAATTGTGTTTTACAGGATTAACTGTTTTGAACTAAACTAATTCCTCCATTTTGAAAAAAAAACACAGTCTTTTCTGGTCTAATTGAAATGTTTCCAAACTGTGTTAAAGATAATATTCAGTAGGTAAAGAGACCTCAGAGCTTCCAGGATAAGAATCAAAGGGTTTATGATTTTTTATTAATTTTTTTGCTTTAACAAATTAAGAAATCACAAGAACATGAACATAAGACAAAAGATTGGAAGTTGGAAAAATGTAATAAAATGAGGTAAAGACGAAGATGTCGGCCGAGAGATAACGCGCCCTTTCCAAAGTCTGTTTCTCCAGCAAAAATCCACACACTCTGGAATGTCTTACACATATGAACACACGTGTGGATACCGCACCACTCGCAAGAAACACCAAACACGCAAATCCAAACAGGCGAGCCCCGAGCAACATCTCCTAAGACGACCATACATGCGTGTCAATGTTGGAGCCCAATGACTTTTAATAGAGGCTACTTTTGTAGGATCTGTGGAAAAACGGTAATGGATAGAGTGGATCCAAAAATGTACTTTCGCTTAAATAAATGAGTCAGTCCATGATTAGACTTTTTTTTTCCCGTCAAATCCTGTTTAAGCAAATACATTCTAATTAGACCTTGAATATTAAGGGGCAGAGTAAGAGCTCTCTCTGTTTCTTTGGGTTTCATTACCAGCAAGATTTCAAACCGTAATTCGTGGTCAGGCCGACACACACTTTTGTCACCTGTGTGTCTGCAAAATAACCAGGCGAGGGGGAATTTCAATCCAACCTTGCGGGACTATTACCAGGGCGGGCAGATGATTAACGTTCGGAGCTGATCAATGTAAAGGTTAGTGCCCGCCGTACACTTTCATTCACACCCGGGGTACAGAGAAGCCACAGAGAGAGGGGTATTCTCCGAGTTGATGATGATAAAAAAAAAAGGTAAAAAATCTTTATGGAGGTTTTAACAGGCCCCCCCCCAACGCAGGCGGGATTTCACCTGCTCATGTCTGACACTGAGCCAAAAGCGTGCGTGTGTGTGTGTGTGAGACAGACAACAAGAATGACGTACATTTTGGCTTATGTGTTTGTTATTGGCTGGTCACCAACAAACGACTCTGATATAATATTGCTAATTATTATTCATATGTGAGAGAGGTGGCCTAGTGGCGAGGGAGACATGCATCAGAGGGTTGCCGGTTCGAGGCCCAGTCGAGGGGGTCTGCCCCTGCAAAGATGGACGAACCCCCGCCACTAACAAAAGAGACGCCACCTCCAATGCCCTTGAGCAAGGCGCTTACCCCACCTGCTCCCCGGACGTGCACGGCTGTCCGCTGCTCTGTGGCCTTGCATGCGCCACAGATGGGTTAACTGCAGAGAACACATTTCCCCCGACTTGTGTGTTTGAGCATGTGCATGTTTGCATGTGTGCAATTCTAATGAATTGCCTGATTGCAGGTGGTAAAAAGACCGCACAGTGCATGACATACACACAGAAATCAAATTGCTAAATGTTAAAACACACTCGGGCCCTGGATACCTGGATTTCTTGTTCTGTTATTAGCATCCTGCCTCGGTTGTTGTTCATTTATTTAGGTGCATTCCAACAATGTACGCAGTATAATTTAACTCGTTTTGCATTGCTCTAAAGGCCCTATTCTTGACTTGACCTCTTCAGTGTATTCTCCATAAACGCGGTTTTCACAGTCAGCAGGGCCCTCTCCGAAAACAGACATAGTTGTTAATCAATACATCTGATCAGCATTCGCATAATCAATCCACTGATCAGAATTCCAGACGAACCGGATTGCACTCCCCCCCCCCCCAACACACACAAACGCACACACACACTCTCTCACACGCGTGCGTGCATGGGCGTGTGCGCGCGCGCACACACACACACACAGACACTTTCCCCTCTCGCTCCCCTGAGCCAATCACTTGTATTGATCACGCCCTCTGATGTGATCTCGGGCTGATCAGATGCTACCTGCAGTGAACTGGGGATCAATGCCTGATAAACGAGAAGAAAAACACTCGTTTATCACCCTGGAGATGAACGGATATCATTTTTCTCTCAATTTCTCTGCTATTGACTCTGAGACGGCTCTCAGGCACCACCAATCAATCACAGATGTGTAGTTGAAGGAGGATAAAGGCCGGGAGGAAAATAAAGGTGGAGTAGTCATTGACACCATATTAAGATATACAGACATGATAAACTGAGAGGTAATTTTCCTCCAATCGACGGAAGAAAAAAAACAAATAAAAACAAGACCACAGCTCCTGAAGTGGAGCTAATTTTAGTTTTGAAAAAGAAAAATTTGAAGCGGAAACTTGGGGTCAAACTGGGGTAGCGCGGTTACTAATTTAAGGCGTCGACGTGACAGAAATACAAAAGCTGGAGTGCTTGTGCATGAAACAACGTCCTCACCATTCGAGCCGAGTCCCACCCACATGGCGCCATCCTCGCTGCTATCAAAGAGTCTGGCACTCAGAGTCCGCGTGCCAAACGGTGTCCCGTCCTCCTCCAGCCCGTCCAGGAATAGACTGGCACGCCTGTCATGAACCTGGAGGTCAATCAGAGCAAGAGGAAAATGTGTTTACTTTAGCTTTAGGCAATGAACAACTTTGACTTTCCATAGGGGAATATCTTGTTAGCGTTACCAGTCCCCGAAGTAGTAATTCGCTTTCTTTGAATAACAACTCCTGAATTTCATATTTTGGGGGGGAAAAAAAAGGAAAGAAAGAAATAAGTCAAACTTCACACCGCTGAATACGGTCAACAGTGAGATTCAAAATGAGATTTAAATACATGTAAGGGAGCAGCCTGGGGAGGCAGATGCTGCGGTAAAGGCTGGACAGCTGGAAAACACACTGTGTCGGTGAAAGTGGCACCTGCTCCGCAAGTGCTCGTGTGCATCTTTTCACCGGAATGTATGCACACGCTACGCGCGCCGGCGCGTGACCACGTGCCTCTGAATTATACATACAGCTAATCTTCCAGCTCATTTCCCCGGTAGCGGCAAAGAGCCTCGGGCCAAAGTGCCTCAGCCGCAAATGAGCTTTCTGTTTGACCAAAAATCTCTTCTCTTCTCGCCCCCCCCCCACCCGATCTGCTGCATGAATATTAAAAAAAAAACTGCAAAGCAGACAACACCGTCAAAGCAGCAGAAGCTCATCGCATCAAAACTCAAGCAAAAAGAAGGATAACCCCCCCCCCCGAAAAAAAAAAAAAAAAAAAAAAACTTTAATGTGCCCTGTCCCACTCTCCCTTTAGCCCATCTCCAAATCCTGCGTTTGGGGAAACAACCCTGTGGGACTACTGATAAACGTGACTCTCTCTCTCTCTCTCTCCTCTCTTTTCCCCTCTGCTGTGTCCTTTCTCCCCTTCACCAAGTCATTCCGTTCCATCCCCTCTTTCTGTATTTTTGGAGCTTCTTCACCTCTATTTTCCCTAACCATCTCTACTCTCTTCCCCCAACCCCCCTCTTAGACAACGGCTTCCCCCTCTCATCATCCTCCCCGCCTCTTTCCCCTCGCGCTTATCTCGGCCCCGTCGCTCTCACTTGTTGTCACTTCCTCAGGGAAGTTAAAAAGGTGCGAGGAGGGAAATGAGTCCAAGTTAAAAAAAAGAAAAAAAGAAAAAAGAAAAACGCCTTTGGGGGATGAAGGCAGGCCCAGACAAGCGTCTGCCTCTCAGAGGATGGTTAAGACGCTCAGACAGACACTTTCATGACGGCCGATTGAAGACCGGCGAGCGCTTAGGAGGGGCGAGAACGAGAGTTGGGGAGGAAAAAAAAGGAAGGAGAGGAAATAAAAAAAAAAAGGAAAAAAATAGACAGGAGGGAGGAAAAAGAACCCTCTTTCTGTATTTTTGGAGCTTCTTCACCTCTATTTTCCCTAACCATCTCTACTCTCTTCCCCCAACCCCCCTCTTAGACAACGGCTTCCCCCCTCTCATCATCCTCCCCGCCCCTTTCCCCTCGCGCTTATCTCGGCCCCGTCGCTCTCACTTGTTGTCACTTCCTCAGGGAAGTTAAAAAGGTGCGAGGAGGGAAATGAGTCCAAGTTAAAAAAAAGAAAAAAAGAAAAAAGAAAAACGCCTTTGGGGGATGAAGGCAGGCCCAGACAAGCGTCTGCCTCTCAGAGGATGGTTAAGACGCTCAGACAGACACTTTCATGACGGCCGATTGAAGACCGGCGAGCGCTTAGGAGGGGCGAGAACGAGAGTTGGGGAGGAAAAAAAAGGAAGGAGAGGAAATAAAAAAAAAAAGGAAAAAAAGAGACAGGAGGGAGGAAAAAGAAAAAGTCAAGAGCGCGAGCGGAGAAGGCCCCTCTCTTCAGGAATCTGCGTGGCTCTCGGGGAGATGCGAGGCGCTTGTCAGGCCTGATGTAAATGAATCCTGAAGCGCTTCATCCTCCTGAGCTGCCACGCGGCCTTTTGAAAGCCAGCCAACTCCCCCTTTGTTAGCGTTCACAAACACTTTCCCTGCCCGTTTCCTTTCCCCGGGTCCATCTCCATTTTTATCTCCTCCCGTCCTTTTGCCTCCCCGTGTCGGTGCTACTTCAGAGCGCTTAGGGAAACCCAGAACGCAGAACTCTCCGGCGTGGAAAACAAGTCTCATTTGGACCGTGGCCGCTAAGTCCGGAGGAAAGGAACGGAATCCTTTCAACACTACCTACCCGCTTCTACACGGGATGTGTAATTGCGCGAGGCTCTTTTTTTGAACGAAAGGGATCTCTCAGGTTATCCAACGCGTACGCCTAGCCCCTCAAATTGTCACTGCCCAAGTGCTCAAATAATTGACAATTCTGGCCGTGCTGTACTTTCGGCGTCATTATGTGCCGATGTTGTAAGTCAATTTATCTGGTGTACGTTTCTTTTTATTTTCAATGTGCACGCTTAAGACAAATACTGACCTAGAACCATTTTTATAACTCTGTAAAATAAAAGTGGGTCCATAATCACGCAAACTTAAACTTACAGGTCTGTGGTTTGTTCTGTTTTTCACTCACAGTGGATAGGACCCAAAACTCTCCGTCACATTCACATTAAATCTGAAACTGCAAGGAGAGACGGCGGAGGGGTTCTGGAACGCTCCTGGCAAGCCATCCGCCCAGCCCAAACGGCACTGCATATTTTCACGCGGCATACCAAGCAGGTTTATTTTTGCCGCAGGGGGTCCTTACGTTTTTTGCCATTCTGTGACCGGCGGCTTTAAAATGGTCTGCGTCTTCATTATTTGCCTTTATTATGCAATTCGCCTCAACTTTGCTCCAAAGGGTTTCCGCGCAACTGCCCAACCCACTGGCAATGTTGCCACCGAAGCCTCTCTAAAAAAAAAAAAGCCCAGGAAAAAACCCTGAGTGGGAAGCTTATAGTGATCTGCGGGCTGGCATTGTGACTGAAGCTCTTCTGGATTTTCGCACTCCTGCCAAGCCAACGGTGCAGTGTTTCTTCTAGGCTCAGTTTATAGCTGTGGTTCCACGAAAAGTAAACGGGCCGGAGAAAACGTGACTCATAACAACACACCGATAACCAAAATGATGGAACCCGTAACCTGCGACGCAAAACAGCTCGTTATTACTTTGCCGGACAAAGGACTAAAAACTATAGATATTAATAATAAGAAATGACAACGTTCAAAAGTTCAACGTATCGGCTGTATTTTAACTTATAATCTTAATACGCTAATGTCGGGAGGATTGTCACTTCAATGTTAAACAGTAAATATGCAGCTTGCAAATATGCAACCCTAAATGTCATATCCTGCAAGGCAACACTTCCAACGTATTATTATCATAATCTTAAGGTAGACAGGCCGAATGCTTGTCGTGGAGTGGCGAGTATTTCAGACCGACAGCTGTCATCACGGAGTTTCATACAAAACTGAATAAATCGGTTATTCTGAACAGCCAGACATTATCCAAATATCTGATGTAGTGTAAAGCTAAAAAAAAAATACTTTTTATTTACGGGGGGAATGGGGCTGCTGGAGAAAGACCCCGAGAGGTGACAGCTTGAGGTCAAAATAAATTAAAGATATCTAAAACTAGAAATGGCTTCTCGGTACATATTCAACTGCCGTCAAATGATGTCAAAATTGGCTGAAAGGGACACGTTTAGGATTTAATCTAAAAAAAGAAAGTGATTTAAACAATGTTATTATCTATTCTGGGTGCAAAAATGCGTATTCATGTTCATGTTGCGTTACCATCAGTTCCAAGTCATTGGGGTAGGTCCCCCCCCCCCCCACTGGTCAATAGTTTAGAGGGTTTGGAGACAAAATGTCTTGACAGATGCAGCTTGCTCGAAGTCTATATTTAAATGCTATAAAATGCGTTTGGTCCCATGGATCTTCTCGAACGTGTTATTGTTGGGAGAGCGTTTAGCCTCTCAGGGGAACCTTAGTTTTCGGCACCTTTTCGTCCCTCCCCCTTTTCCTCCAACGCTGGATGCCCACTGGCTGCGCCGCTTCACGCTGCCCTCCTGAACCCCACTTAGCCCGCTTTTGTTTCCTCTCCTCAGACCTTCCTCTCTCTTGTTGCTCCTCTCACGCTTGTCTGTTCTTCCTCACCGATCTCCCCCTCTAATCCCCGACTCCCCGTCTCTGCCCCCACACATCCCGACTCGCCGAGCTCTCTCCACTTAGCCCCTCTGCTCTGGGCTGTATTGCTCTGTGACTGACTGACTGACATACTGTTCGCTGATAACACACCTCATTCCACAGCCAGTGAGGCTTTCAATGGGGGGAGAAAAAAAAAAGAAGAAGGCACGAATTGAGAGAGAGAGAGAGAGCGAATGGACGGTGCATGAGAGAAAGACATTAATGTTGACGGAAGAAAAGCACTACATGGGAAAGACAATGATCTAGGAAGGAAAGAAGAAAGGAAGGAAGGAAGGAAGGATTGAATATATTGGGAGGGCATAGGAGAGACAAGATGCCGAGTTTGGTCCAAAGTCACTTAATCTGCTGCATATATTAAAACACATGAAATAAGGCGAAGGTGACAATTAAAAATAGTGAAAAAACATGACCTTATTGGTTATGGCTCCAATAAGACCCATCCATGATATTTACGCAAATGCGTTCAAATTTACTGCAGTGATTGTGCAGAAGCAAACCCCCCAAAACAGGTCGCGAGGTATTTAAAAGGTTTTCCTGACCTACACACACACAAACAAACCGGTGAATGGTGCGACTTTATGCATCCTCAGCTTTCTCTCTCTCTCTCTCTGCCGTTACCATGCTGCCTCTCCTTGTTATTCACCCCCCTCCCATCATCTTTGGTCACCTCTACCCCCCCCCCCCGCCCATACTTGCCCTTACCCACGATGAACTGTTCGCAGCTCTGATGTACAGCCAATATTCTCTCCATCATATTAGCACGGGCGCAGTGTGTAAAAGGAAGAGACGGGGAGAGGAAGAGAGGAGGGCAAGGAATGGAGAGAAAAAGAGAGCAGGAGAGAGAGAGAGAGAGAGAGAGAGAGAGGAGACACATTTGTTCTACTCATCTCGGCGCTAAAAGATACAATTACCTCTCACAGCATATTATCCATGTTTTATACCAGCCCAGGGCCCCGTGCCTTTGCCTCGCCGCGCTCACCCCGTGTAAGGCCCATATTTTAACACTAGCTATGACAGTTTATTTAAGAAAAGAAAATTGTCCCCAGGGAGATGGAGAGGGGGGGGGGGGGGGGGGGGGGGGGGGCACTATTCTCTACATCGTTACCATAATCAGATAAGACAATTACCTAGGGAGCGCCAGTATCCCTACAGCACCTTGCTCCTGGCACCATGTGTGTGCGTTTGTGCGTGTGTGCATTGCTCCTGGCACATGAGAGCCCATATTCCTTTTGACTGTCTTTTTTGGTGTTTTGATCTTTTCCAACCGACAGATGACTGGATGTGGGTGTGGGTGTGGGTGTGGGTGTGTGTGTGTGTGTGTGTATGCTGTCTCTTATACACATCTCTTCCCTATATGCGTCTCTGAGAGTTATATGCAGAAGTAAGATTTAATGCCACACCAGGTAGACTTCTGCTTCGCGACGCACCCGGACGAAAAACGGAATGAATTGTGCGGGCTGGGTTGCAGCTTGGCTTTGCTCATGTCACCACCCGATGTCAGCGCTGCCTAACCCGGTGCTGTGGCGTCGCGTTAGTTTCAACCAACCGAAACTGTATTTACGGGAAAGCGTACACAAAGCAGCTAAGGGATGTCCATTTTTTTTTAAAAAAGGGCCTTTATCCGTCTACAGCGGAGCACAGGAGTAGACGGGGCTCAGAGCGGAGAGAAGTGAGATTATCTCTTACAGTTTGCGCCGTGTATGTTTTGCGTTGGACGTTGTAATGAATCGGAGGGGAAAATAGAATTTAAACGGCAACACGATCACTTCAGATGTCGGCCCAGGATCATATCTCAGGTTGGCCTGAAAGACCCAGCTGTGGGCCACATTCCGTTTCTAAATCTCTGACTTAGTGTGGATACTGAACTACCGAATTGCTGCTTTACTATGTCAAATAAGAAAATGAATTTAAAGACGCAAGAGTTCCCAGACCACACCGCACCACACGAACGCACGCTCCCTTCTCTCTCGCTCTCTCACGCGACGTAGCGGATGCCGGCCTCCTGCCCTTTTGCCGTCTGCGCCAGCGGGCGGAGGGCTACCAACGAGGCGTCCGCTTCACCCCTACGCAACAACCTTGCCTCACCTTCACAAAACAATCCTCTCCGCCACACACACACGCGCGCGCGCGCGCACACACAAACTAACCTCTTCAGGCTGTCCCCGTCACTCTGAACAGGACAGAGAGAGAAAAGCCTCGGTATAAGTATGTGCATGGGAGGCGCAACCTGTGCGCACAGTATGCAAGCAGCAATTACACAAGCGGAATTATTCTGCGTGTGGTGCCGTGGCTGTGTGGACGCGGTAGATCCGTCACTCGTGTGTGTGTGTGTGTGTGTGTGTTAAATGGTAAGAGGTAGGAAGAGAGGACGGGAGAAGATGTGTGCACGCGCACGGGTTAAACATTCATGCAGCCGCGTCGGGTCGCGACGGGCCCCGTTTGACTGGTTGTCCCTGCCACTGTCTCGTCGGATAATGCTGATCTGCACAGGCACTAACAGACGGCCCCCTCTGGGGGTCCTCCAGGCACACAGTCAATCACTGGCACTCCAAAAGATCGTACGCCGAAGCTCTTTTTTTTTACTTGGGAACTCTCCTCTCTTCCTTTTTTCTCTTCTGTCCATCGTTTTCCGTCTGTCGCACCTACTTTTCAAAATAGTACAGAGTAAAGGGATTAAATAATAAACTGAGTATCACAATTAAGATTCTCCTGCTTCTGCAATTGTACTGCCCCCCCACCACCACCACCACCACCAAAGCCATATTTGTATTACACTCACCACCACAGGGAAGTGGTGGGTGAATAAAGGATGAAATATGAAGACCCTGGTTTGAGCTGGCCAGGACATAGAAGAGCAGCGGCTCCTGCCAATGAACCATTTCGAACTAACTTTCCCCCCCCCCAGTGGTAAATGAGTCAAGCGCTGCAGGAAACAATGAGCAGGATCAGCGGCAACGTCAAGTCCAGAGTCAAGTGGACCACCGGGACCCCCAAGTTCTGCTAATTATACACAGATTATCAGCCACTGTAGTTGTCCCCATGTCTCTTTCGTTCACTGCAGAGAACAATTGTTCCGAAGTAGAGCTTCAGATTATTAATAACTTCGGCAAAACAAAATACCAAAACGTGAGTCCCATATTAGACGGATTTCATAGCTATCACTTAAGTTCATTGAGCACCCCCCCCCCCCATCTCCCCTCCTCTCTCAGTCCCTCCCTCCCTCCCTCCCTCCCTCCCTCAGGCTACCTTTTCCTCCACTATTCTCTACATCGTTACCATAATCAGATAAGACAATTACCTAGGGAGCGCCAGTATCCCTACAGCACCTTGCTCCTGGCACCATGTGTGTGCGTTTGTGCGTGTGTGCATTGCTCCTGGCACATGAGAGCCCATATTCCTTTTGACTGTCTTTTTTGGTGTTTTGATCTTTTCCAACCGACAGATGACTGGATGTGGGTGTGGGTGTGGGTGTGGGTGTGTGTGTGTGTGTGTGTATGTATGTGTGTGTGTGTGAGTGTGAGTGTGTATAGTATGTATGCAGGAAAGGGACTCTAAATTACCCAGCTCCTACATAGGGTAAGGTCTGTATTGTGGCTGACAGGCTGCTACAAATTACCGCTGAACTGTGAGAGTGGGAGTCTGCGAATGGTGTTTGAGTGTCAAGGATGATCATGTTATTCCTGTGAATGGTCAAAGCAGATCACATCACCATACCATTAAACGAAAGACAGGCCGATTTTACAACAGTGCGCGAGCGCACGCACGCACGCACACAGAAAATATTTCCCAACACCTCCAAGCCACACCATCGTCCACACAAAGTGCCTCCAAGTGTTTTTCTTTTTCATGCCTACACGGACAGCACACATGGATACTATACATAGACATGTATCGCCCCAGGGCATAAAGATATACTGAGACATACTGTAGACGCATACAGTAGCTCCCAACTGAGCCACCAGCAACACTGCTGTACATTTAGTGGCACGCCGGACTTCCACATTACTGTGCCAGGCATCAGCACCAATGAGCCAGCCTGTACTACTAGAATTTAAAGATAAAGGCAATGATTTGTCCATTTATGTCCTGCTCAACAAACTCTACCTGACACACACTGATTAGCCAAATTAATAAAAAATTATATATATATACTGTGCCTATGCGTGCCAACGGTAAGCTGAATAGACTCATTCTATACTATCCAAACTTCAAAAAACCACTTCAGCGTAACAATCCAAAAGTGTATGTTATTTATTTAAATCCAACTGCAAATTGAAATGCAAAATGACAAATGTTTTGGGAGGGGCCCGCCGTGCTACCCTTTCGAGCATTTAACGTTGCGATCATCTGTCTCAGCCCCAGGGAGGATTTTACTGTGAATTTCCAGATATTAAACCAACAAAATAATAATAAATAAATAAAAAATGATGTTACTGGTTCTTAAGAGTTACAAGGCTTCTCACGGTGACCGTGTTTTCAGCCTAGTTGCCTCGGTGTTATTCAGAGATGCTGAAAGAGGCCGATTGTCCAGCTGTAAAATGATACAAGGCCAATATCACATGCCCGCACAAAAAAACAGGGATCCATTGGTGGACCCTCTCCACTTCACTGGCTGCTTTTTTAGAATGATCAGAGCTAATTCAAGTCTTTTGTCCAGAACGGTGTCACGTTCCTAACCTCTGATTCCCTCTAAAATGTCTAGTTCAGGTAGCACTTAGGTCAACTGGTGCTGAGGAAAAACGGAACACAATCCACCTTACAAACAGCGGGTTCGAGAGCCCGTGACCACTTTCCCGAGGTGAAAAATGACCTGCAAGACTGCCCGAGAAAATGTGTATTAAATATATTTGTCGTGATTTGTGTACTGACAATAGGCAAGTGACAAACACAGGCCTTCATAAATGAAACAAAAACTGCCCAAATCCGAGTTCCAGGTGCTTTTCAGCTTGTCTTCAAATGCGCTTCTGAAATCTTGTGTCAACAGTGGGAGGAACCTTCCGTGGAGTGAATGTGTGTTTGGTGTGTGTTTTTGCGTGCCCCTGGCCCCAGCAGCTGTGCCAAAGCAGATGTTTGCCGGTATAATTACCAAGAGAAAAAGACGGACAGGACATGAGAGAGAATGCCACAAAGCGAGAGAGATAGACTGTCTGTGAAAATAACTAATTCAGATATCAAACCCCTTTTTGACAACCTGATTGCGATGAAGGCGTAAATATGCAGGTTGATGGTCATGTGACTCTCACAGTGAATGATGACAAAAAAAAAAAAAAACAGTCAGGGCGATGGCGTTTCCTCACACAAACCCCTTGCGCTTTCTTACCTGCAAAACAAGGTGCGTCCACCTGTCCAACGCCAGCCTGCCCTCTGTTCTGAAGCCCACGCTCAGAGGAGTCCGACTCCTGGGCTGCACATGCTTCAGCGTGAGCGCCCGCTCCGACACCGTCGCTGAAAAAAGCAGCCGCCCCCCTGAGCTCTTCTCAAGCAGCAACCTGAGGGGACCCAAAAACGCAAATGTCGAAAACAAATTGGCAGAGAGGAGCTGTTCTGACCTGGCTTGAAGACAGAAAGAAAGAAGAGAGACAGAGTGGAGGCGGACGCCATAACACGCCGTCTCTCACTCTGACATTTACACATAGAATATTAATATTTTACATGACTCCTAGGTTTTTTGCGCGCTACACTTGCTGTAGACAGACACGCACGCCCTCCGCGTGTCATATTAACCGCCATCACTGACATTTTATGGGAAACCGTGGCTTTTATGAACCGAGAGCAATATACCCCGTAAATCACAGAAAGATGTATGCATGATAATGTATGTATGTATGTATGTATGTCGACACTTGGATGTGAGCGCCCGTCTGCCTATGGGGAGAGGCAGAGAGATAGAAAGACAAAGTGAAGATAAGCGCAAAAGAATAAGTTAAGTATAAGCTGATAAGTTATGACAAACAAAAAATAAATGATTGAGTGGACTTTTCGGAATATGCTGAAGTAGGAATTAAGCTTGCAATGATTCATTCAATCATATGAGAATGGAAAAATAAGATCTGCAGATTTACAGCAACAGTTAGATTTCTTTTGGCCATTCTAGTTTATTTATCCCTAGGATAGCTTTATGCGTGAAAGAAGAGAGAGACACATTTGACCTACCTACAGATAAAAAAAATCCCAACCCTGGGTTTAAGCGTAAATAAGTGAAGTGCATGTTTGTCAATAACATGCTCTGTTTTTTTTTTTAAACACAGTAAACACTTGCATCTGCGAGACAGTGGACCTGGCGTCTAGATTTATTAGTTGGAAAAACTGTAGCAAACGGTTATCCCCTTATCTATAAATCATTTGGCTGTTTTAACTTCAGTTTATATAATCCTTTAAATGGATGGTGAAAGTAGCCAAACGGTTGTTGTTTTTTTTCCCCTCAAATAAAGCACAGCAAATAGGGCTTTCACATTATCGGCGATAATGTGAAAACATGAACTGTGTGTTGTGTTTGGACTGAGGGAATGGGGAGTCGAAATGCACCACTTGTGAGCGACAAAAGTTTTTCATTTCGAACTTACTCCGAGAGGTGCAGTGCAGGCGGTACAAGAAATCCAAAAAAAGAAAGGGAACACGGGACATAACGCCAAGAACATCTCAGAAACAGAAAACACCACAGACTTGGGGGGGGGGGGGAAAGAGACACAGGTGTGGCCAAAAACACACAGGTGATACTTATGATACTAATGAGGGCGGGTTAGGTTCCATCTAACAGCAAGGAAACTAAACAAAGGTAGGAAGTAAAACTGAACATGGACACACAAAACTACAAAAAAACTACAAAATAAAACGAAAAAGGAAGTAAAGAAAGAGAAGATACACAAGGCAGCAAACTGCACAAGGGAGGAAAACACGAAAGCAACCGAATAGAAAAAAAAAAAAAAAAAAAAGAGCACAAAAAAAAGCCCAATTTAAGATTTATGCCAGGGAGAGATAGTGACATCGTGGAAGTGTCAAGGTCAAAGATCAACCCACCTAAAATAAATGTAAAGTGGAGTACACAATCCTGGGAGCCTCCTCAAATAAAATGAACATGTTTTTTTTTCCTAGTTATTATTACTATTCTTATTATTTATTTATTTTTAGAAACAAAGCCTTGGTACAGTGAAAACTATGCTTGGTAGGAACAGGTGGCCGGCTCTGTTCATTGTTCACAGGGGAGGGTTGTGAAATCACAGCGAGCGGGGGAGACAAAGAGAGAGGGGTGAGGGAAGATGGACAGAGGTGAGGACGGAGACCTCCTTTCATCTGGCCCCTTTGATGGCAGCCATGATCGCCTCTACAACAAAAGACTGATGGCCAGTGACGGCAACAGAGAAAGAAAAAGAGAGAGGGGGGGGGGGGGGATATTTCTTTCATTCAGACGCATTCGGCCACACAGGTGTCATGTTCGGCCGACCAGGACAGCGAGCACGTCTTGTCATCTGAATCCCCAGACAGACGTCTTCACAAACAAAATCGCGGTATTCAATCAAAACGGAGCAAATCTGATCCTTGTCCGACTCGCCTTCTCCAAGTTGCATGTGACGGTCAAGTTTGAAGCGACCGTCAGGTGAGTTACTAAAATACGGATGCATCCCACCGAGTGCTCCCTTCTCGGTCTTTCGTCACACCTGCCACATCTGTTTTCAGTAAATGCCTGTGAAGGTTCCCCCCACGGGTCTGCAGGAGTTTTTCCTGGAAGGAAACTGGATTTGGCTGGAGTTGTTTTGTTTGTTTTTAAGGACATGCTGATTATATGTCAATGTGGACATGATTTATCTCAAGAAAACGTCCTGAAAATGCTTCTTCAATCCACAATCGTGAGGTCATGATTGAGTATTTTCTCGTGTGTTTACGTTGAGGAAACATTCCCTGATGGTATAAAAGAAACGGTTTGCTGTTTCCCTATCTAACATTGCAGGTCTTCAAGTGCTTCAGCTTATGACGGCTACATTAGGGGAAAACGCGCAAACCAAGTTGCTGTTGTGTGTGTTAAGCCTGTGTTTGGTTACAAGAGAAAGCCTGCTGCGCGAACAATCGACTTTTAAGTGATGACGAAGACAGCGGCCACGCCAACTGATCTCTTTTTGTGTGTCCCCGTGACTGCGTTCCTCTGAGCGTGTTTGTGCGCATACGTGCGCGTGTGTCTGTCGGAGAGTGTGCGTGTGATTGCAACCGGACCTGAGTGCGTGAAACCAGGCACCATCTGAGCCCCGGTACATACCGGCGCTCTCTCCTCCCCACACAACGTCAGGTACACACGACGTGTCTAAGTGGGACATGACAGCCAGGTGTTGGCAAACATTTCCTGGTGGTGATACTGACCTGACCAGACGCGACCCACTTCTTGTTATTAGATCGATATGAAATTTCTTGTTTATGTTGGAAAATCCTAGTCAATATCACTGCAGAAATGACACTTAACTAAACATGAACTGACAGGGAGCTGCACTCCATCAATAGCATGGGATACTGTTGGAAGGGTCTCATGCTGTACATCGATAATTGTGATTATTATTTTCCCGTTTTCCTTCTGCAGACGTGCTCACAGTAGGGCATCCCTATAATAATCACTTTGAAGCCTATTCTTTCAATGTCACTGGGGGGCACGTGGTTCTCGACAATATTTGAATATAGAATAAATTAAGACAGGGATAAAGCCAATTTCTATACAGTTTCTAAAAATTATTGACACATCAGACACACGCACACACCGACATACGCACACTGACAACGGACCCATCTGTGGAGTCGACCTGTCTAAAAATAACATCATTTGGCCTTCGCTTACAGAAATAATGCGCTTGTTTACATTTAGAGCGAGAAAGTGAGGCGTGATCACAGGTGGCCAGCACAGACGCATGCGGAGACGCATTCACATGTCAACAGACAAACTTAGGGCTGTCCACTTGTGATCCGATAACCTGAGACAGACGTTAACAACAGGATCTAAGGTGAGACCGGTAATCAGTTAAATGATTAGAAGAGAAGTCTAATATCTAACTCTGAAGGTAAAAAAAAAAAAGGAGACTGAACTCACATCTCTCCAGGAGAGCTTGGTTTTATCCACAATGCCAGGGTGAGCGATCCCAGCGCTCCCAGCTTCTGAGAGGGGGGAGACACCCGACATCCATTCTGCGCCCGCTGAAACAGCACACTGCTGGATCCAACAGGGAGCCTCTGGGAGTCGCTGGTCGGGCTCCCGGGACGAGTGTCAGCGCTGTCCTCAGTGACACAGGTACCCCTGAAGGAGTGAAATTTTGAAAATGTGCACATTTTATCACGGGGGAGCTTTGAGAGGGTTCTATATTACCGCCTTGTGCCAATAGCAGTTAAAATAGATTGAATGGGTTTCACCAACCTGTGTGCAGGTAGCAGCAGAGGGGCGTACGGAGGTGAGGAGGATCTGTAGGGACACTCCTGGATGCAGAAGGCCTGGTAACACGTCAGTAGCTCGCTCTGGGTGGACGCCGTCTGACAGTAGCTGCTCCGCTCGGGAACGCCACAGGTGGAGCGCGGCGGAGCGGTGGACACGGGTTTGAAGGCGGCGATGTTCTCCATCCGTGGGAAACTTCCCTAAGAAGCAAGACAGGGGGAATGAATGTTGTCGTTCGATTTTATGTGGAACCACTACTTTTTTGTCAGGCACAATCCCTTATTAGGCAATTGGGTGCATCCAATTAAAAGTCGATGTCACGATAAAGCAATGCCAATTCTGGGGAATTTGTTTATGAATCTTTAATCCGTTCACTGTCTTTGTCTCACAGTCTTTGTTCTTGAGTGGAACAGAGTCGGTGTTGCCGTCATAACTAAGACGTCTACTTTCCCACTATGACCAGTTATAAAATGTCTGCTGTGAGGAAGAAAAGAAAAGGCTACTTCAGAGATGGATAATGAGACACTGATTAGAGTGGCAAGCCAATCTTCCACAGGAGACTCTCACCTGTGATGAAGTGGGTTTCAGACACAGGCCGAGGAGGAGGAGAGCCAACCAGAGGAGGAAGTGAGGCCACTCCATCCCCGGGGCATTTCTCCGCCTCTTCACCTGTCCTCCCGTCATCCTGTTCAGCAGGAGCGTCCAGGGGACAACAGGCCAGCTCGTTCTTTTCCTCCTCATTTTCTCCCATCGCTTGAAATGGCCTCCTCCCTCCGCAGCAAACCGATTCCTGTCTTCTAATTGTATGCCGTTTTGAACACTTCCATTCGACTCTCTTCCGAATACCCTCCTCTCCTCACGTCCTCCCGTCTTCATCCTCTCTCTCCCAACTCCTCTGCGCCACGTGTGCCTCGTCCATTGCAAATGTCCCGTCTTCGCTCCTCCCTCGGTGTGCTGGTCCTCCTTCGCTTTAGCGCACCTCTGGCCTTTGGCCCCGCCGCAAGGGCCGAAAATCCCACCCTCGGAAAGGTCCAGCTTGGTTTGAGGTTCTAGAATCTCTGGAGGGGATTCTGGAACACTCCTGGGGCAGGAGGGGTGTTCAGGAACCTGGATTTCTCTCGGATGCCTTCCAGCAGCGCTTGAATAAGTGATGACTGTCATGGTTTCATGGTTCCAGGGTTACGGGGACTTTTTTTTTTTTACAGGCCAGTTCCCCCTGGGGTGAGGCCGAGAAAGCTTAGCCCCCTGTTACCTCCGTCCCCTCACACACGCGGACACACACAAGCGCACACAAACCGCAACCAAAGCCTTCGCATGATAGGTAGGATTTCACAATCTAGAGAGGGGAAGAGAGAGAAGGTGAGGGGGGGGGGGGGGGGGGGGGGGGGGGGGGGGGGGGGGAGAGAGAGACGTGGTCAGACGGAAAAATTCAACAGGAGACAAACCGGAGGAAAGCGAAATGCCATGCAGGCTATTCCCGAGCCTGAGCCTACACTATCATGTACAGCTTGATGGAGGCACAGCTACGTTCATAGTGCTACATTGCTTTCCTCTTTTCTTCATTTTCTATTGAATTAAACATGCCCTTTCTCCCTCAGGCACCTGGCCTCCAGGTTTATATCCACCTGAACGACTTTTTTCCCTTTACACCAGTTGACTCGAAATTGGGGCTTAGGCCAGAGCCCTCTTCATTACAATACTTCTCCGAATCAATCTCTCACATTTTTTGGACGCACACGCAGTGCACTCACCTGTGCCGAGGTATCATTTGGAACACTTAATGGCTACAGCAGCTTTGTCAATCTACGCAAACATCGTCAAACATGCTGGGAGCCTCAGGTGGCTCCTCGCGGTTTACCTTGCGGTGGCGGAGTCCGCGCGCGAGCTCCCGTCCCCCATCATCGCAATAAGTGCAGCGTCAACAAACGGGCAAACTTGTTGCTGTGGCGGGAGTCGCGCGGCAGAGCGCAGCGGACGCCGCTCGCGCGCGCACACACGACCATCCTCTCCGCACTTGATGAGAAGTATTGTCTTTATGGGTGAAACACGCTGAGTGATGACGAAACCACTGAACTTGAAAAAAAAAAGCTCCCCCTCCTCTCTCTCTCTCTTTCTCTGTCTCTCTGTCTCTCTCCGTGTGTGTGTGCGTGTGTGTGTGTCAGTACACACAACGCGTGGTCTTAAAGAGATTACCGCGAGCCGCCATCTGGCCGCCGGCAGCGCTCGAGGCAGCAGGAAGCAGGTTACACAGTAACGAGTAACGAGGACGGGACGTTACACCTGCGAAAACCGAGTAAAGGCGGGACCCGACGGCGGCGCGAGATCACACACGTGTTCGCGTGCGTCTGTTCCAGAGCGCCAAAGATTGTCCGCGAGAGCCACGCTTTTATATGTGATGTGCATAATGACTCCCTGCCTGGTTGTAATACTGTAACTAACCTTCCTCGCCCCCCCTCCTCCTCCTCCTCCTCTTACACGCGTCTGGGTTTCACACAAGTGGCTCTCAGGGAAAAAAAAGGGACGCTACCACCGTCGCTAGGCAACGGTGATCCGCGTCGGAACACCAATTCAACAACATTTAGTCTGGGGTGAAATGGCGAATAAAGAGGAAAAACAAACACAGATGAAAAAAACATCACAGAAAGAAACTCTGGTTTCTAATATGAGTCATGTGTACAATCAGTGATGCATTCAAGGAGTTGGAAATTCCGATGTTATCCTGTGTGTATATATTTCATTCTATATACGTCATTGTATCCTCCTCAACTTTGCGGCACGCTTCATTTTCTGCCAAAAAAGAAATAAAATCACAAAGTCTCTCTGTATGTGGAAGCTAGTCATTACAATGTCTACCGGTGATGAATCCCTATCTGAACAAATCCATAATTTGTGTTTTGCATAGCTGCTAGGCTATGCTCTCTTATAAGTTAGACATTTAAAATGTATTTGTATTATATGTTGTTGTATACAAGCATGTGCCGGCCTGTATGGAAAACGTAATCGAGCGCAACTGCCGCATCTCTTCGACAAATAAACGACAACTGGTAACTTGAGCCAGCTGCATCGCAACTCTAATCAATTTTCATAAACCCTAAACATATGCCGGCAAAATACAAACAATAGCCTAAATATACACACAAAGCAAACACACACACACACACACACACACAGAGAGATGAGGCCTAGGACTAGTTCAGGTTTACAATATTTTAGAGTTCCACTGTGTGCTCAAGCGATCTGTATTTAAACTGTGTAAACAGTTCTACGAAAAACAAGCCTCTCTTATATTTTCCCTGCCGACAAGTTTTTACGTTATCATACTAATCGCGTTTGAACAGCTGCAATTTGCTGTGGTTGAACAAAGGCATTCTAACTAGGTTTTAATTAAGTGTTCCTAATGACCTTAAGGAGATTAGAGGTTCGCCTTCTAATCAATACCAGGCAGAGAGGAGCAAAGGGAGGGAAGAGGGAAAGAGGGGAGGTGGCTAGGGGCGAGGATAGAGGGAGTGAGCGAAGGCATGGCGAAGGGAAATAAACGGGGGAAAGCAAAAATAGGAAAGAGAGAAGAGGAAAAGGAATGAGAGCGGCGGAAGGAGCAGAGGAATATGACACGGTTGGAAGGAAGGAATCTAAGGTATGAAATGATTTGCAAAATCATATTTACAAAAACATTTGAAAAAAAATTTGTGAATAAAAATGTATTTTCTTCCGAAGTGATCTGATTTTCTCCAGTATGCAATAAAAGGATCGTATATATATATATATACACACACACACACACACGTACATGTCCTTAGCCTTCTTTTGAGAAGGTGAAAATGACATGAGTCAGATAGGCTGTGAT
>JAFBJU010002359.1:219301-248232 GCA_016785305.1 Colistium nudipinnis
AAAATCGTCCCACTTCAGGGCGTGCAGCTGGATGCCACGGCTGGTGCACCACCAGTTGGCCACAGGTCATAAAGTGTGCAAATGTAAATATAAAAAGAAATGGGTTGGTGGAATTGTTTGAGCTTTAAGTACTAATGCATGTTATTATGGTGCATATCAACCCTAATTGGCTTTCTAAGGAGAAGTGGCCGCTGCATATCAAACCTTCGGGCTGTCAATTGGCCAGTAGTGGGGGATTTAAAGTGCCACTAATTCACTGGCCAGTGACACGTCAGACTATTTATTAAAGTACACTAACATAATGAATGGCCCATAGAATGGAGAGTTAAAACATTTACTGTCCTAAGAGAGAGATAGAGAGCAATGGAAACAGAAAGAGGACGGGAGGGGTGCACAGAGAGGAGAAGGGAAGGGAGAGAGTGAAAATGAATGGTCCCTCGTATAGAGTTAAGATGGGGAAAGTGCAAATAGACAGCTGACCCTCTTACAGCTCAGATGCACAGTCACCTATGAGTCACTTTGCACCCTGGGAGACGAAGGGACGTGGGGGAGAATGGGATGAGAGAGAGAAAGAGCGAGAGGGAGGGAAGGATGGAGAACAGGACGAGAAACGAAGAGGAGATGTTTGCGAAATGGGAAGAGGCGAGACAAGTGAACAGAGGTCCATTATAGTTATAGTGAAAGGATAAAAAGCAAAAAACGGGATAAAAAATGAACGTGAAAATAAAGCTTTAAGCAACAAGTCCTTAATTAATGGCTAAAAACTTACTGGGTATGGGAGGAGCAGTCAGGACCAAAGTGACGCAATGAAGCAGGTGAACTCCACAAATCCAACAGAACATGTGAAGAGCCCGGGAAACAGCTGAACAGGAACTTAAAGGAAACGCAGCATGGGGCATCACGGGACACCACAGAGCTTCACAGACAAATGGAAACAGAGGGGTATAAATACTGGAGAAGGGGAGGAGACAATTAGACACAGGTGACACACATTCAGGTAATCGCAAGGACGGGAAAACACACGAGGGCAGGAAGTGAAGTGAAAAAAAATCAAACACACAGAGAGGGGAAACGACAAAATAAAACAGGAAACCAAAAGCTTGTCAGTACCAGATAAGGGAGAGGGTGAGGAGGAAGACGAATCATCATGGAGGGATAAACCCTTCACAGCATGTATCACATACATATCATGGAATCCTATAAGTATACATATATATATATATACAGTATATATATGCATTTACTGTACGCTATTTATTCACTGTCAACTCTGTATATCGTCACACATACCCAGTTTCATCTTGAGAATATTTCTCCATCTATGCCCACATTTGTGTGCTGGTTTGTTTTTGTGACGTGTTACACTCCTTATCTGTGTCTTGTGTGTGTGTGTTTGTTTGTGTGTGTGTATGTGTGTCAGGGGAGCTAGATTCTGTGAAAGGCCATTACCACCGTGAGTCCATGTCACTAGGCCCGCGAAACCCAAGGGAAACCTACCACTGATACAAGGGGATATGAGGATAAGACAACTACACACACACACACACACACACACACACACACACACACACACACACACACTTGTCTCTCTGTAGTTATGAGGACACTCAGTGACTTTATGCTTTCCCTAGCCCCTAAACCTAAATTGTGTCCTCACAACCATGGAACATAGATTTGCGCATAGACACTCAAAGACAAAGAGAAAGAGACAGAAATGTAGGCGTATGTGGACACAAAATATTCTGAAATTAGAAAATCACAATTGCCAAAAGCGACATGCAACCACCTACCTGCACACACACATACAGTATGTGTATATAAACACACACTGGGGGATAAAATAGCCTCAAAACAGGGCCCTGAAACACCCTTAGTGTGAAGCTGCCACACATTAGCACTTTACAGTTCACGGCACCTAAAACAGATATGGTTACCCTCAGAGGCTGAAGCTGTATAAGGGTCAAAAACCATAGCCAGACTTTCTCTCAGAAATAAGAAGCTGTTTGAACTGAGACCAGACCACAGTATAACTTGAAATGTTTTTGTTACAGAAAACATTTAACGCATCAATAATAAATAATTCAATCATAAAATAATAATAATAATAATAATAATAATAATAATAAAATCAAATCTCAAACCAAGTTTAACATACATTCAGGAAAATGTTTAAATTACAATGTGAACGAATGAGCATTTCCGTCCATTACCATTATATGACCTGAGAGGAGTGGGCTGCTGTTTACATCAGAGCTCAAATGTCCATCAAATTGTTTACCTTTCATACTGATACATTTTATTTGAAAGTGTACCATATGAACAGTAAACTAATGAAATGGGTTATGTGAACAAGGGTTTTATCCTTTTGATCTAGTTTCATGAAGTTATCATATATATCATAACATTCAACACTTCATATCTGCGAGGCAGCTTCTACGACTGTCTAGACTAATGGCGTCATTAGGGGTTATGGGCAGCAATAACTGTGTGGCAGTGGTATAACAGTGAAACGTAATGCATGTAAATGGAGAATGAAATGGGGCCGAAAAATTAACCCTGTGGGACCCCAAAAATAATGTCTGCTATGGATGAATTGTCGGTGGTGATTTCAAGTGCCTTATCAGGCGGCTGAGTTTTAAACCACTGAAAATCCCAGCTCATCAGCGTAATCATCAGTGACAGATCGGGGTTATATCCTTGTTTTAGTGCTTCATTTGAAACAGTCACAAAAAGCTGTGTCATTCATTACTCTGTAATGCTGGGTTCAGTAAAACGGAGCTGAGTCATATTTGATCCTACACATAAGACATACAAGCCATTTTTACTGAGATGAGAACTTTGAAAATTTGAGTCCAACCAAAAAAAGACAAAGATTGTCGGAGAAGATCACGAGAGGAAAGAAGCAATGGCAGGATGAATGATAAAAAGATGTTCAGAGAGAGACAGAGAGAGAGAAAGAGAGGGAGCAGAGATGGAAGGAGAGATGTAGATTAAGCCAGAAGGTGGAGGAGGAGAAGAGAGGAGTTGAGTTGGCCATTAGCGATGCGGCATGTGGAGCCCACTCTTACATGCGTTCCACAAGGTTAACGATAAGAGCCCCTCAGCAGCTGAAATGCTCAAGTAGCTTTTATCGTATCATAATAATGAATCAAAGATAAAATAAAATAAATGAACTCCAAAAGGCAAGCAAGTAAAATAAAACGTATGTGCAGGGGGGGGGGGGGGGGGGGGGGTGACCAGGCATTGACCAGGCAACAACCCATGTAGAAAAAAGAGAGGGAGGCAGAGAGATACAGCAGGAACAGAGGGAAAGTGAAAGGAAACCTCACTCCCTTTCTGCCAATATCGTTTTATGTCATCGGGTTGAAAAATATTTGCCTGTGGGTCAGGGCTCCCCCCCCCCCGTAGGAACTGTGGGTCAGGGCCCCCCCCCCCCGTTAGAAAAAACAGGCTTCTTAAAATGCTTCACAGCTCTCTGCTACATTAAATGTCTGGCCTCTGCATCCCATTTACTGCTGCCGGGTATTGGGAACGACGGAGAGAGAGGGATAGGTGGAGAGAGAGAGAGAGAGAGAGAGAGAGAGAGAGAGAGAGATGGAGAGAGAGAGAGAAAGGAAAGGGAGATTTCAGGGAGGACGAAGAAAGGGAATAAGAGGAATTGAGAAGAGGGGGATGTGAAGGATTGGCATAGAATACAGAAGAGGATTACATTTCACACGAACAAGCAACGAAAGCCACGAACGAATCGCCGCGCAAACGACGCGGCGACCCAGGACGAGGTCTGAAAACATGTCATCGGTTTTCCACTCGCACGGTTAGGGATCTCGCCTCTTTAATGCTGCAGCGTTTTACACCACCATGTGCGTGCGTGCGCGCGCGTGCGTTTAGTGCCCTTGGCGAGAGCAGCAGATTTGGCCATTCAGAATGGACAGTAGTTAGCCACCCACCGGAGCAAGCTGTTACCGCTTCCTCCGAGCCCCCCCCCACCCCCCCCCCCCCCCCCCCCCCCCCCCCCTTTTCCTGTTCCCACTCTCTCCTCATTCATTCTTCTTTGTTGCCTTGGATTGGATTTTGTTTGCGACCGGTAGACGTTTGAACCACTGGATTTCAAGCAAGTGGTTGCACCGCCTGAGTTCTCCAAAATGTTAACTCCATTCACTTCGAAAACTCCGTTGTCGCGCTCCCCAACGATCGTTGTTAAAAGGAGGATTTGAAGGGGATCTAGCGTCTGAGATTATGTTTTTTTTTTTTTTAACAATGCGAAACAATATTATTATGGGTTTCTCGACTTGGAATGATGCCTCGGTATATCTGCGTCGGAGGGGGCTCCTCTTCCTACCACAGCTCAGAATGGACATATCAAACACGGAAAACAGCAAAATGTGTCAAGAATCAGAGACAAAAGACGGATTTCAAAACTGGAAGCCTGGTTTTAATTGATATTGCTCTACTGTAATAATCCTGAAAGGCATAGTCTGGAGTAACACGTAATGTTTGAACTCATAGTAGTTTAAGTTACAGAATCATAGGTCTCTCTTTTTGCATTGAACAATATATACAATGTCAAATAAATACATTTACACAAATGGACATTATCGTTGGAGCACACTTGTATGATACACGTCACAAAAATATACAGGTAATTGTCATTTTTTTGTTTTTGTTGTTTTTTTGTTTTTAACTGATGTGAAGCACATCTAAAATCTACAGACATGTTTTTTTTTGTTTGTTTTTTTTTTTAAATAACACTACAGGGTCTCCTTCCATCCGCAACTCCTCTCCACTATTCAGGGGTCACTTTATTTGAAATCGTTAAATATTCTTCTTTATCCAGCGGTGTCAACTTTCTCTCTTCCCCCCCCCTAAATCATTTTCTCCGTATTTTTGCAAAATTCAGACCGCAGGGTTAGCGGCGGCGCAAGTGGCCGGTAGAGTCGGGGAATAAATACAACTTAATGACTAAACACTGTAGAGCCGCAGACAGACAGAGATTGGCCGTTTTCAGGGGCAGCCACGGTAAAACGGACAATCCTGCTTTGTCACTATGGCTAAATAGCTCCCTCTGTCCCAGCTAATTTATTGTTAAATATCATTTGCGGCTATTAAATCTTAGTTCCAGGTCAGAGCGACAACAACACCGTGCCCAAAGAGCAGTCCGAGTTAAAACTCTCTCTGTCAGTGGATCTTCGGAAAAAAAAAACAACCCAGACAGTCCTTCTTCCACTGCTCCTCGTGTAAATGACCAGTTTGGTTTTGTTGGTATGTATATCGTTTTAACACTTAACAGCAGTATAATTCCGATGGATGCAAAAGCATTTGGACTCGTAACCCAACACAAACGAGAGCGACTTTTGTCCCATCTTTGTACAGTCCCCCGAAATATTGCTCCATAAAAAAACAAAAACCATAAAAAAAATAATAATAATAATACCTCGGCTATGAGCAGCAGGTTATATCAACACATCCAAAAGAATCGCACAGTCTCCCCCTCCTGAGTTCTGAACCCCCATTTTCATTTGAAATAACCACCTTCCTGATGAAATTCTGAACGAAGCCATGGCGGCATTTTAGCCGGGAGGCTCTGATAGGTTGACAATGAGATATAGTTGTCTATGTATTTGTATGTATGTATGCACATTTCCCCACTGTGGGACCATAAAGGATTATCTTATCTTATACATCTCAGTATTTCCTAATTTAGTTCGTATTTTAAAACCAAATACAGCTTAATCACCTCAGGGAGACGTGTAGCCTCTTTTGTTGTGCTGAATTGGTTTAGGTGTGCACAGGCTTGATTTGACAACTGACAAATAAAATAAAAATCAAATAAATCAAATAAATCAAGTACGAAACACAAGTAAGAAAAAGCACCTTTCCTCCATAAACCGTATGCAGGCTCGTGTACAGTTGACGGCAAGAAATATCATTTTTCCAACAATCACTGTGTTTTTGGGGTATCAAATTCAACAATCAAAATTGGAAATTCCACCAAAGAATATGTCGATTAGAAGTCCTTTGAAATTGTGAGTTTAAACCGGAATTTTTGTGGTTTCATTCTGATAGAATGCTCAAACACACCCACACCGTCGTAATGAATCCACGGAGAAACATCCGGTCCACCCTGAACACGTGGAGCTTTTTTTCTTGAGCATCTCAACCCACCCTCGTTCTGTCCTGTCTGATCTGTCGAAGTCACGTTGTAGAGCAAATAAGTTAAAAAAGGGAAAACCCACAAAAAGATAAATAAATAAATAAATAAATGAAGGAAAAAGTTTTTCATTGGCATATTTTCTCCTTTAGCCCGATGAAACGGTGAGCCGAGCTGCATGGAAGGCAGGTATGTACAGCGAGCTTATCGAAAAAGAGTCACCTACAGTTCTGTATTACTCAAATGTCCTTTTCACTTTATCTTTATTTAAACCTAAAGATACACAGTATATTGTTTATTCTACAGGAAAGTTACACAAATGATCCCTTTTTTTTTTTTTTTTTTGTTAATACTTGTAAGCCGTTTCTTCATTTAGATACTAAATAATTAATTGTCAATGAATAGTTCGGTGAAGATGACTGAATACTGTCATTTGATTCCGGTAGCCTAGTTTAGTTGCTAAAAGAAGAGCCTTATATTTTGGTTCTGTTGGTTAGTGAGAGAATCCGGTACCCAGACCTCCAGCGGACTGATCCAACTGGCAGACAACACTGCCTCTAGTCTACTCTGTGTTGTCTAAAGAGGAAGCACACAGCACAAGAACGGGGGAATCACCACGAGAGGAAAAAAAAAAAAAAAAGCTCACGGCATCGCTTCAGAGGACTCAACAGAGGAGGAAGGTTACCCAACAGAAAGAGGACTCAAACAAAAGGAAAAAAACAAAAAAACAGGTATTCTTCTTGAAAACAGCAAACATGAAACGCACATCGAGGGTGACCTAAGTTTTTTTTTTTTCTTCTTCTCAGTTTTGTTTCCAATAAAATGTCTTATGTTAGAATTATATTCTGTATAATTTACAATATACAATGTTTAAGAAAGCTGAGAAAATACCCCTTACTAATACTGATGTTACAGATACAGAGCGTGTGATGTTCGAGAACTGCAGCCCTCCTCAACTGTGACAATTTGCCGTTTCATATTCGATTATGACCATAATCGAGATAGCATTCTTATTCGATTTAACAAAACCAATAAATAATAGTCGAATAAAGTGACTGTCTTCACCAGTGATCAGTTCATTCCTGCTATGACAGTGTAATGTCTCCTTACTTGAATATAAGCTGTAGGACAGTTTCCAGTTACCTTTTCCATTTCCTGTTTCTAGACGTACTGTAATCATTTTGGGTCAATTCAAAATTCTGAGTCTAAAACTGTGATATATATCCCCCTCTGCAAGTGTGGTCTGGGGGCATCATGTCATGAATTTCAAGATCCGTTTTTGCTCCCTATCGAGATCAATTATGCTTTCCATTACGACACCTTTATAACTTAAAAAATAAATGGTCAGAGAGTCACATGGCTGAACGGAAAGAAATTGACACAAACTGCGTACGAACAGTGACTGAACTGTTGATTTTGGCAGCCCCGATGTGCACGTTCTGGCCATTCAAAAAAGAGTGTGTAATGCGAGTGTTGCAAACTGATGCTTGTATATTTTCACTTTTCGGCCCGTGCCACCTCTTTAACCCTCGCGCTGACCATTACACACACACACACACACACATTGCTGTGAAAGGTGCATTAAAAATCGCATTCCGAATAATCCTGGTCCACATTTGTACTTATCTAACTGTAACTAACGAAGGGAAAAAAAAAAGGACTGTTACCTAATAGCTTATGGCAAGTTACGCGGATAGGAAGAGAAGTTAAAAATAACTTCCTGAAATCCCCCATCTTCCCTTTTCCCAAAATTGAAGACTGGCACATTATGTTAATATTGCAGACTTAGTCCATATGCACGTACCCCTTCCTTTAAAAACCACTATTGCTCAGAGTTTCTAAGATAAACGCTGATTTTTTTTAATACATTATTACTTGTTATATTAATATATATATATATGATAATTGCTGAAAGTGGTCAAGCTGAAAAAGGAAAGACATATAGACCGATTCAGTTTTAAGAAGACGATATCTATAACAAAAAAGAAAAAAACAAAGCCGCGGTATGTGTCATATACAGGATGACAATTATTTACAACCCTAATATTGGTATCATCGCTAAGATTATTTTCAAGATAGAAATGAAGAGAAATGAACGAAATAAAGCGTCGGAACGCAACGATAGTTGTTTTTTTTTTTCCACTCCGTTTTGTCAGCACACCGCTCGCTCTGGTTTCGTATTGTGTTGTGAGTGACTGAACCTCCTCGTCCCTCGCTGAGTGAATCACCGAACAAAAAACAAAACAAAAATCTCTCTACTGACGCAAGAGATGAGCTGGAAGTAGTGGATTCAAAGGAGCAAGGAGAGGAAGTACTGGAGTGACGTTTCAAAGTGTTTTTGGCGTCGGGGGTAATAAGCATGCTCTGGACTATTGGTAATGGCACAATTCTCATTGACTTGACTTAAATCTCTGGGCCACTGGGCGGCTGAAAATGTTTCAGACACCCAAACTCAAGAGGAGCGGCGGACACAATGGATGGCGTCCCCGCGAACGGGAACCAAGCCTGTTCCAGCCAAACAAGAAATCCGTTTCTGACCTTGTTTTGCAATTTGGAAATATCCTATGCGCCGAATGAATCACTCTTTGAGCGGCGGGAACATCTGAAAGCATCTTCGGCCCCAGCGAGTGCAGTGGTAATACTGACAGGTTTGCGGAGGCCGGGTCTCACTGGGCCTCGGCAAGCTAGGTTGCACATGAAGCAGGGGAGTCATGGGAAACCGGGAACTGAGATTTGGGGGATCCAGAAAGTGTTTTACAGCTGTGATTTACAATCCTGCTCCTTGGAGGTCTGAGCCCTGCTGGGTTTTTTGTTTTTTTGTTTTTGTTTTCAACCACAGACATTCTAAATAATTGGTGGAACAGAAAAACCCGCAGTTCTCATGTAGCCCAGGACTGAAAGCCACTGAAACAATGTGGGAGGGGGAGGGGGAGGGGGGTTGGTGACAGTAAAATTAGCTGGCATCCTCTGAATGGATGAGCTCCATCCTTTGGCAGGGCAAATCTCTCCTCTTCTTCTCTCTTTCTTTCTGTCCGTCCATCAAAACGTCATTGTACATGTAATGTGACAACAAACATCATTAACACTTCTTTAGTGTTCTTGTTTTTTGTTTTTTGTTTCCCCTCCACTTGTTTTCTTCTTGAACACATAAAAAAAAACTCTGTAGAGGGGGAAATGGGGAGAAGGGGGAGGGGGAGGAGACACAAGTGCAGTCTCGGAGTCTCTCAGAACTAAAATGACGAGTCTTATTTTTAGTTTCTTTTAAGTGTATCCTCGCTTTAGCTTTTTATCATTAATAACGTCTGAATTGTTATTAAATGCATAAGTGACTGTTTTTTCCCCCTGTCGTCAGTGTTCGGAGTCACCACGGGAAATGGTGTGGGAGTGTGGGAAATGTTCTCTTCCTTTAGTGATACGAGGAGTCTGTCAGCATCGTGCCCCGACACGGAGGTGTCGAGCGGGCGGCCTTTTTTTCTCGAATTAGTTTGGACACTTAGGGGGCTCAGGTCGGAGGTGTGAGGGTCTGGGTGTGCGTGTGGTTCAGAGTGTGTGCACGTAAAAGAGAAAGAGGTCATTCAACGTTGCCGTTTCCAATGTGAGGTGAAGCTCGGGTTGGTGGAGACTGGTGTCTGGCTGTCCTCCGTCCTTTCTTTCCCCACTCCACCTGTCCTCAGACCTTGGCCTCCAGCAGCTCCAGGAAGAGTTTGTGCATGGGGACCTTGCCGTCCTGCTTGATGCTGTAGAAGTGCTGCACGGCCTTGGTGGAGGTCTGGCGGAGCAGGGGGAGCGTCATGAGCAGCTTGCCCGCCCGGCGGGGATCCTCCTGGTGCTGGGAGGCCTCGTAGTCCTGCAGGGCCTCGTGGAGCACGTCCTGGAGCTTCTGCACCGCGTCCACGTCTTCGATGTGCATGGAGTCTGGAGAAAGGAGGGAAGAAAAATAAACTGTGAGGATAGAATAACAAAAAAACAAACAAACACGTGGGCTAAAAAGATTTGATCATTGCGGAATATTTGCCTGCCCACCTCAGTCTGAAAAGAATGATTTATTGGCTAAATCTGGTCCATTTTTGAGTCTTTGCACATAGAATGTTTTTTTTTTTTTTTTTTGCATTCGACATGTCAATGTACCTGTGCCCCCTCTGTCTGCAAAGGCTTATTTCAACTTGAATGATTCGTGAAAATGTGCAACTGTCGATTGGCCTTAAATGTAACTGTGGCTCACTCTGAATGCAGCACTTGCAGGACATGTAAAACATACAATCTGTCAGTGAACCTGTCCGGGAAGGGGCCTTTCCGTTCAGGAGCAGCGCTGTTCTCCGTCTTAAAAATGTGATTCTGTGGGTGTGATGAATGGACGGACATGGAGACGAGTGGGCGGAGAAAAACAAATGCCCTTGTAGCATGATGGAGAGGTGCGGGTACACCTGAGAGAATGTGCGCGCGTGTGCGCGGCGCGCGTGCGCACGTGCGTGCGCAAGTATTTGGCCGCAAACATCCGTAATCTCTCTTGGAGGTGGCATGCAAGGTGCGTTTCGGCACGTGTGTCCGCGGCGGCTGAGAATGTCCCTCAATAATAATGCTCCATATTGCCCCATAGGGAGACAAAGTCTTAATGTGAGCTGGCCTTTAGCTCCCAACCTCCGATCAATGTCCCCGATCAATGACTACATGCATGTTAAATAATAATCACAAGGCAACTATTGATAGGCTACCCCCACCCCCCGCCTACCACACCCCTGCCTTTGTGTATACACACACACACACACACACACACACAAGAACACACACAAACAAGCGTATGTATGCGTATACACAAAAATGCTATGTTGTTTTATACATCGTGAGACACTCACGCATGTTCACATGAGGTATGATGACAATGGCCAGTTAATGCAAGTCGTAGATACGAACGCTGTATGGGAACTACACGAAACTCTGTGGAGCCGTTTGTTGGAAGCTATGGTCACAGAGAAACTTTCATTTATTTTACGGCGACCGCTTATTTGAAGAGCTATTTGTCGGGTGATTCACATTTGTAATTTTGGAGATTGTTCCATTTGTATAAACGTGTCTCGCGTGCGCATACTAGCGTTTCTTGAATGGAATTGAGTGTTTAAAGAATTTGTGAAAGCATTTTGAGTGACACCTTTCTTTGTTAGGCCCTGTTGTTTGCCTGCTAGAGCAGCTCTGGCCTTTGTAATACTTTATTGACTTGAGGGAATGACTTGATCCATCTAACACTATCACCGCATCGTTCTTAGACAAACACGCTCACACGCCATCCACGCGCACAGGAGGTGAACACAGGCAAAAACATACACCGGGCTACACAAAGCAAACAGCAGTAAAACCGTATGGATGTGCCACACACATATACATTTAATGGAAAGGGAAACAAAAAATGATAGTCCAGACCAAAAATCACACACACACACACACACACACCGCACCGCACACAATCAAACACACAGAGTTGGATCTATATAGTGTAATGCATGTATCAGTATTCAGGACCAGACTGTGGTTTGGATTCTATAGGGATCAATAGAAAACTCTGCTTCAATCGTTTTTTCAAATTCTCTACTTGGTTTAAAAGAGGGCTGTCCATCTTTTTTAATAATTGGAACATGAACATTTTTCGCTCTGCAGAGAACATTATTAATAACGTAGAAAGTCTTCATAGTTTAACTACGGTTCATATCTTCAAGTATATACAAAATGTAGAAAACATTTTTTTTTGTACATAAAAGCATTTTTGTACGCAGTTTAATCTGTGTTTTAAACTATTTTGGGCCGAATGTGTTTCACGTAGACTTTGAAGACTACATTTAAGGTCAAACTAAAAAGTAATGTATGTACAAAACCTCTTCTCTTTAGTATTTTTTTTCCCCTTATGCACCACATTTATTTTCCTTAACTTAAAGTCAAGTTTAATGAGTTTTTGACGAATATTGTGTGTTTGGTGTTTAAGCTAGTAAAGATGGCTGCCGCCTGTGCCGTGACCTGCAGTAAACTCACAGGTAATACGGCAGACGTTAATGAGCACCAGCACATAAGGCTGTTAAAACAAACGTCTACACACGCGCGCGCTCGCACACACACACATGCTTCTTGTGTCCCATGGCTAGTTTAGCTGTCTTTACATGTGGGGCACGTTTGCGAACATTTCTTAAGGCTTGGCTTCATTAATGCAGACGATTAGCATCCTGTGAATTCATTAGTGTCAGTGCCCTTCAAAATGCTAATGCTAGCATTCTGTTGTGTTGAAGAGCAGCGAGAGTCTGACCAGTGATGCAAAGTTCCTATTTGGATGTCAGCTGTTTCCTGTTACATTTTTTCAAATGTGACTCAACACTGATGTGAGCTTCAGAAGGTAAATTACTCTTGAGATGTTTTTGGATTTTTTTTTGGATTACGGTGTGATATTTTAGACAAGTGACTTAATGTGAAAAAGAAAAAAAATTTAATTCACAAAATGAATGTTCACTCTTAAAAGTTAGTTGTGTAATCTAAAGCTCAAACACTCAGTTAAATAATAGCGAATTGATTGATCATACAATCTAGAGAAAATGACAATCTGAGTGGCAAGGGATTTGATTTTCAAGCAAATAATTAAACATTCTTTGGTTCATTCTTCTCAAATGTCCCAATGAATATAATCTAATATAGTAATAAAAAAATAATATCATTATTAAAAATAATTAAATCTCCTTTGTCATTATTTTATGACTATACAAGGGCTTTACAATGTCAGTGTTTGTAGCAGGGCAGTTGTTTTGTGTTAAAATAGATTATATAAGCGTATAAATTACATATTTGCAGTTTTGTATTGTTTCATGTTCCCATCATAATGATTCAAATAACAGCAACTTTTTGTTCTTAAAACATTAAAGAAATGTTGCTATTATTGAGATTTTTTTTCACAGTGTAGTGTATATATTTAGGTTGCACCATTGCCTAAACCAAACTCTAACCCCAGTTGGGCTATCAAATGGGGTTTAAAGCTACATGGCGTATATAATGCCAAGAAATACATCATAGTAAATGAATAGCCTCATGATTATCATCTATACGGTTCTTCCATTTGGTAGATCCTCAACTGTCAGTCAGCAACATTCACAGCCCACAGGAAAGCTATGTCAATATCTCTGTATGTGTGTGATGGTATGTACCGTATGTGTAAGCAAACATTGGACACTATATTAAAGTTAACTGATGTGAGTGTGTGTTGCGCCTGTGTCGAAGCAATGACACTGGCATACTTGAAAGAATGTGTGTGAGCGTGGGTGTGTGTGTGAACGTGTTGGGATGTGTGGACATGTGTGTGTGTTGATGGTGGCAGAATTGGAACAAAAGGCCCCTCCCACCTTATTCATAGCTCTCCCATTTAAACACATTGTATTGACAGCTCCCCCCTTGTAATTAAAGAGTACTGAAGAGCTGGCCGGCTTCCAAGACAAAGTTCAAAAGACGGGTCATGGGAGGAAGAAGGCGCGCGTGTGTGCGTGTGTGTGTGTGTGTGTGTGTTTGTGTCAGTCAGCTGTCGATGCGGCTGGATACATCAGAGAGGGGGCTTTATTGACGGACTTTGGGTTCTAATGATTTCACCTTATTTAACAGGCATCTGAAGAGACGACTATGCTAATTGTAAAAAGGGATCGCCACTTTGTTAGGGGGTGGGAGGTGGTCTGCGGGTTGGAGATGTGTGTGTGTGTGTGCTTTGGTGGGCGCGCATGCATGTGTTCAATGATCGTAGGTATGGGTCATTATGCGACTATAAATATGTTGGCTTTAACAGGCAAAAGTAGGAGATTTGACGACTGAAGGTCTCGTAAAAGAAAACATACGTGTGCGGGTGTGTGAAAGCATGTGTCGCAGTGGTGCGTGCGTGCGTGCGTGAGTGTGTTCGATGGAGTATTGAAATCAGTCCTTTAATGATTCCGTTTAAATGAGCCCCATGGGACTGGAGATTCCTGGGATTAACTCTTTCTCCTCCTGCCCCAGTCATGGGCTCACTCACTCAAATACACCACCCCCCCTCCCACACACACACACAGTAACACAGGCAATAGCATCACAATTTCAAACCTGAGTTAGCCAAAGCGATGGCCTTAAGAGTGACGAATTCCTCCTTCTCTAGTTTCATGGATTTGTATTTCTTGACCAGCTGAAGGATGGCGTTGTTCAGATCCAGAAGTCCAGCGAGCTTCGACTGGTCCTCGTCCATTATGTAGTCCTCGGCGTACACCAACTACACAAAAGAAAGAAGAAGAGCGATGCAGAGGTTATTCGTCTGTAACTACATCGTTTTATGAGAGCCAAAAGGCGAATGGACAGGATGTCGAAGAAGGCTGACCTTGTCCTCGAAAGAGAGTGAGCGGTACACCACACGCAGGATCAAGATCTCCATCCACGCGCTCTGCAGTAGACTCATCTGGTCTGCCAAGGACAGCGTGGAGAAACCTAGGATGGATTCAAACAAAGGGGCAGAGTTTTATTTTGGCAGTTAAACGTACCGTTTTTTTACTCTGCTGCAATACGTGTGTTTCTGTTTAATCTTTAGAAAAAAAATGAAAATTGGCAACGACAAAACTCCTTTTAGCGAATATTGTCTCTAAGAGACAGCCATGCTGGCAGGGTAAATAAATCGGCCTTTGCGAGTAAATTGATCAAAAAAGGAAAATGAAAAAAAAAAAATAATAATAAAAGAAAAAAAGGAGGCTGTTTTGATGCTGGCGAGGGGGTCAAAATCTTCCCCCTCCCCTCCCCTCCCTCCCTCCACCCAGTTGACCAGAGTCCTCCTCCACCTCCTCTCCCACTCTCCCCGGTGCCCAGGGCTGTCCTCTGGGGAGAGGCAGGCCTTATCTCCCCCTGACACAACCTCCATGGATCAATGCTGGCAATCGCTGCTGCGCCACTCGCTTACGCACACACACACACACACACACAGACACACACACACACAAACGAACGCAAACGCACACACACTAATTGCTGCTCTGGCCTCAAAACTACTGCTTTCTCCGGTGTCAATCCATGTCTTTCTATTTGCCTACGTCTATATCTGTCTGTCTGTCTGTCCGGTTCCAATCCATGGCTTTTTATCTGTGGGTGAGTGTGTTTGTGGGTGTGGGTGAGTGTGTTTAACCACGCTGACCATCTGTGTGTGTGTGTGTGTGTGATCCTGGCCTCCCCTCTCTTTCGACCCAACCATCTTGATCCAGCTGTCTGTGGGTCCCGTTTATGTCTCTGTTTTGTTTTCTGTCTCTCTTTGCAATTTCACATTCGCCACTGTATTTTTATTCATTATTTGACTCCATTTTTCTGTTTGCTTTTCACAGCTTCATTCCACATACATTGATCATGGTCTCAGTGAGGGACACCGGTCTCTTGCTTTTTTAGTCTCTCCTTCTGCCTCTGTAATGGAACACCTGCCCAGTCACACCTTTTTTCCTCCCAGCTGTCTCTCCTCACACACCTGTCCATTCACACCTGCTTGTCTGCCTATGCGTGTGTGCTTTAGCGCCGCGCGCGAAATCTTCATAGGAAAGACAAAGACAGTGGCCCATGTGAGCACACCTGTCAGACCTCGCTGCAGTGTGTCTGAGAGGAGGATCCTGCCAGGAGAAGCGGGCAGATATTTCTCCAACATTTCAACAACATCTGCTGCCGTGTGCCTCCCTTTTGAGATGATAGGTGTGCGATAGTGGGTGTGTGTGTGTGTGTGTGTGTGTGCATCAGGGGCTCTTATCTCGCAGTGTGTTGATGCGTAATGGCAGGCGTCTCATTATGTCCAGGTTGCAGGCTATTGTTGCTTGTAATGTGCTCTAATTCACTCTATCTGCAACGGTTAACCGTTAACCTCTCCAGCACACACAAACACATGTGTATATACAGTAGACGGGCACACACACACACACACACACACACACACACACTCGCTGTCGCACACACCAACACTCATATGCATAAACATAAATGCTTCAGAATACTCAGGAAGCACACACACACACACGCACTCTGATGCGAGCACTATCAATGCCAACTGGCAGTGTCATCTTCTACTTAATGGAATCATCAGAAAGGATTAGAGGTGAATTTCTTAAGGGGGTCTTCAGTCACACACACACACACACACACAAACACACATCTGATTCACACAGGCAAATGTCTTTGGGGGGTCCCTAGGACTTCACCACTCATGGTGGACGGGGAAAATAAGTGCTGGCATCGCTTAAATTAACACAAACACACACATGCGTGCGCGCACGCACACACGCACACACACACACTCACTCTTTGTGAATCTGTTCAAGCCCTCGGGTCAAGAGAAGTGAGGAAAAAGTGAGCGAGGGGTTAATATCATTTAATAGTGTCACTGGTTGTGTGTTTTAACTTGTCAGTGTGCGTGTGTGTGTGTGCGTGTGTCCCCGTGTGTTTGTTTTGTGCTCTGGCATTGGGAGCAGGGTTCGATCAATCCTCCCACATTACTCTGATGGAATTTGATCTGGGGCCAGTGGGAGCACACATGGTAAAGTCCACACAAAGTATACCAGAAAAACCAAACTGTGAACGTCGTCCAAAACATGTCCACCCCTCTCGGCGTAATTACACATACAACGCACACACGTGCACAACCACGCACACACGAGGAAACGCCGATAATTAAAACCATCGTGATTAATATATATATATTGAGCCGAACGTGCGACGTCTCTTATTGAGGTACATCGATGCTTTTTAACAGGAGGCGGGGTTGTGTGCGTGGCGTGCGAAAGCATTTTGTGTCTCCCGGTAATGGAAGTGTATGCTCGCGCTGCGGGGTGGAACACAACACACGCAGCTGGACTGGGAGTGTGCCGTCGTCTCGTTTCATTCGCATGTTTGTTTGCGCTCTTACATTCCCACGCGGCCATTTGCGCGCACGCCTGTGTGCGCTGCTCCCCGTGTGGTTCTGGGTTTGCGCGCGTGTTCGGGTGCCTCCCCGACCACCCCCTCCCCGCCGGCCTGTCTGCGCCGCTCAGCCATCCAATGCCTCTTATCTGTCTGATTAATAGGCGGCCGGCTTCAGGACAAATTAATTAACAGATAACGCCATCCCTCCCTTCTTCCCTCCCTCCATGCCTCCCCCTCCTTCTCATGGAGCGATCGATACAGCAGAAGAAAAGGAACATCAATGGGAATTTAGTGCTGATGATGGAGAGAGGGAGGTATTGATGGAGAGAGAGGGAGAGTGAGATGCGGGAGGGAAGAAAGTAAAAGGGGGAGAGTTGTTAGAGGGAGGGATGGGGGTGGCGGTGGCCCGGGAGGGGCGGAGACCTTTCTTTCATACCTGCGATTTCACTCGACAAAAGCATGGCTCCTGATTCGGGCTCTAATTACATTTCCTTTCTGCCCATTGTTGATAAGGCATCTCAAAGGTGCGCACGTAGGAGCGCGTTTGCGGCCGTTTGGGCGCTCTGTCGCTCCGCCTTAATGAGGCGACGGCGGGTGGAGCTACGGCCGCACAACTCAGCATATACACGTATGAGGCGCAAAGAAATAAAACTTAACACGGCCGTATTTTGTTGGTTTCAAAGAAGATCAAAGAAAGAAGATCTGGCATCGCTTCCTGCGCTCGCTGGGGTCAACAGTTCCTCAATCTGGATCTGTGGCCAGTCCGAAGCGCTCAGGCCACGGCTCCATCTCTGCGTGTCCTGCGAAAAACCGCTTAGTCCCGTCCAGACCAAAGGACGAGGCCGCTCACGTTGAACGGTCAGCGTCCGTCCGGTCACATACGCATGCCTTTGGTCATGTCTGTGGTGTCTATGAACGCGCAGCTGGGGTGCGCGCGGAGATATGCGCATTGGCCTGACAGAAAGGGGCTACGGTGCAGTCATGCAGGCGTAACCTCTGCTGTTTGCTGTTGTGTTCTCTTTCTTCCACCCCCCCCCCCCCCCCCCCGCCCCACCCCCACCCTTCTCTTTGCTCCATCAGATACACACATAAAGACAAACCCGCGCACAAACACACGTCGATTCCCCAGCCACCCTGCGGCCTGTTTGTCTGCCAAATGAGTCCTGACTGCACGTTTACACCCGAGACCGCACAACAGTCTGGCACAGACACACGCACACACACACGAGATAGCCCTCTCTCTCATGCCCCAGTTGCTACACAGACCCACACGCCTAGTACAGCGGGCCTATATTTATTTTCTTATGGTTACGGGGCAAATGGGAACCAGTGAGAAGTGATTGTGATGCTTGCGTGTACCTGTGCATTTGCGCGGGCCCCGGTTTGTGGTATTTGTGGGGCTATTTTTATGCGCACGTGTTGTCTGTGCTCGTTTGTTTGATAGCGCATGTGTAATAACTGACCGCTCAGTGTGGATAAATGTGACGGGGGCAGAATCTGATCCTCTGGTCATGAACGGACGACTTAGCTTTACACTCACACTGGACTGATTCTGTGTGCTATTTAAAAGAAATAATCAAGGTTGACTTTATATAGGAAACCGCAATTCAGGTTTAAAAAAGGTGAGAGGAATTAGGTATCAAACACACGATTCGTACATTTAACGTAGATTGCGCATACCGATTTGGAAGTCTATGAGAATATACGCTTACATATCATTTTTCAGTTCGAAAACATAGTTTTAAACCCCCCATAGTTTAAACCTGTACGCAGAATTTCCCACGACACTCATTGAATTCACAGAATAGGCTTTTAATCAGGAGTGTGCACGGTTCTAGTTGAGCCTTTCAGGAAAACACATTTCACAGGAAAGCCCCCCTGTCCCGCTGTACAACGCAACAGCACAGATTCGCACACTTATCAAGGGGCATCGGTCTACAGGTTGCGCATTGTCGCAGAAATGCAACACAACCGACTTCACGCGAGGCACCGCCGCTGGCGTGCGTGAGGGGGAATACTGGACTGATATGTGCCAACAAATGTGCAATGTGACGTCGGCGACTGAACGTGCAATGAACGAATACGTTCACGACGGCACGGCACAAATAGTGCACCGTAATGTTTTGTCCCGAGGTATTTAAAACACAAAGAAGCCGGTGCTGCGTGAGCAATTTGTCTAGTAGCTCATAGCAGGTGGGAGGAGAGCAGCGGATTGTCTATGTGCAGCAGGTCCACGTATTGTGTTCGGCAGGGGACAGATTTAAGTCCACTGGCCCCACTGAGATATAGATTGCATTATGACACGTGCAGTTTCCAACAGTTACCGGCGCATCTCTGCCCTGCGTGTGTGTGCGCGTGTTTCCGGCGTGCGCACGCCGCGTCACCCGACCCGGGTGCTTTTCTCTCCGTCTCATGCAACTTTGTCAATGTGTTATTGCTAAAATGTGTGTTAGGGCGCACCTCGTCCCCCACTGTGCGAGGCAAGTGCTCCCTTTGCGATGCTCTCTGAGCGTGTGCGTTTGTGTGTGCCTGCGCATCTCAAACTGTTTTGTGCCATACGGCCAGACGCCGGCCCAAATGAACACAGACCCCCTGTGATGGCCTTGGCCGAGCTGAAACGACACACACACGAGAAAAGTCACACACGACAAGCACACAGGCAAATTCTGTCTCTCCCACACACACGCGCGCGCGCACACACACACACACCAGCTGACCCAATTACACAGAGATGCGCAGCGAGATGGAAACAAATCTAGCAATACACTCTACCAGAACCAGCTAATTTAGAGGGGCTTAAAGACATGAACAAACAAACACACACACACACACACACACACACACACACACACACCCACACACACACACAATTACAGTCAATTATTGTCATTGAGATTCTAAACTAGAAATGACACAATAAGTGTATAACTCCGCCAACAAGTCGAGTCATAATAAGTGTCCAGACTCACACACTAGTGAAAAATTTAATAAAAGCTATCAAGGGTATTTTGTCATAATAATGGTACGAGTTCTTCTGTTCTGGCCATCAACATGTTTTGTAAGGTCACAGTGACCTTGACCTTTGCTCACCAGAGGTCACCCTCGAGACCGAGTCAATGTCTGTGACAGATCTAATCAAATTCCCTTCGGGTGTTCCTGGCGAATCGGTCTCACAAAACTCGAGTGACCTTGACTTGTGACATTTGACCGTGAAAATCAAATCCGTTCAAGTAAAAAGTTCGGACCACGTTCGAGAGGACATGATTTGAAGGCATCACATCCAACGACAAAAAAACTGCCGGTGACAGTGACCTTGACCTTTGGCCAACAAAATCTGATCAGTTCATCCGTGACGGGAAGTGAGTGTTTCTGCCAAATTTGAAAGGATTCCCGCCAGGTGTTTCTGATGGGAATGGGCGGGCCAATAGCGAGATGGACAATAAATCATGTCACTGTGCTTTTTTTCGTCACTCAGCTTTTCCTGCTCTATATTGTTCCGGTCAGGTCTGGATTAGTCCGATTTTTTGGTGCGTCAAAGTCAACAACAGTAGGGGATGCCCCATGTCACGCCACTATGCTGTAAAACACCGTGCCATGAACATTTTGTATTTGACTTAATTGTACTGTTAAGGGTTCGATGGCGATTAAGCTCAGTTTCCGAACACAAACAACCTTCTGGTTGGCTCCATCGCATCTGTATCTAAATGAATAAAAGTCCAAAAGAAATAGCGCACACAAGCACACGCCATCGCTTCAGCCCCTCTCGTACTGTCAGCGAAAAGAGCTTTTTTTTTTTCTTCCCCCATTTCTTCCTCCTCGCATGCTACCCCTCTCTCCCCCGCCTCACCCCCCCCCCCTTTTTTTTTTTCCTCTGTCTCTGGGGCCCTGGGGGGGGGGGGGCCGGCCGGGGGCCCCCCCTTTTTTTTTTTTTTCCTCTGTGCGGCCTGGGGGAGAGGGGAGCAGTCATAGGGTTGCGGTAGCCTCTAATCAGTGTGAACAGCCAGCTAATTACCAAACCCTCAGCCCTGGCTGACTGTTAATTGCATGCATTAGACACCATCATCAGCACGGCGAGATTAACACTTACAATCTTCCCGTTGCTGTGGTGGAGATGAGTGCTGTGTGTGTGTGTGTGTGTGTCAAAGCTAAAGAGTCAGAGGTGGAGGGTTGTGCTCTGTCTTCTCTGTGTGTGTGTGTGCGCTCTGCCTCTGCGGTTGCACGCACTAATATTTAACACTTAATTAGACCCAAAATGAAGACGCGGCAACACGGAGACGTCGAGTGCTATAGCCGTAGCCTTCCCCGGGTTGCTCGGGGGGGGAGGGGGCAGCCGGTCGTCGAGGGCAACCCCGCGTCTCCGTGGAGACGACAGATGGAGTGACATTAAGAGCAGTGCAGTGGAGCTATTTCAAATGATAAAATATCAATATTTACATTTTAATTACCCACTTCTGGCCCCACCAGGGCCATGTCAAGGAACGCGTGGGCGACAATGTGTGTGTGGGCATGCACCACTGCCAGCTCCTCTGGGGACGCTGATACTTGACTACACAGAGTCAGGAGTGCCGCTCCAGTTACAATGGTCTGCGCTGATTGATCGTTTACTTGGTGAAATACGTATTGCTTCAAATCTCAGCCGTCTTCAACCATTATTTCTCTATTTATTTGTTTTTTATAACTTTACCACTCACTCAACAGCATGCATCCTCGACTTGCATCCCCAACCTCTGCATCCTGCCCTTTCCACCCATACTACAATGCTGACGCCGGCAGAAATGACCACGGTGTGTGTGTGTGCGTGTGTGTGTGTGTGTGTGTGAGCATGTGTGCGCAAATCTGTCAGGGGAATTAACCATGTGCTCACACAAGAGAGAAGCTTGGACACACTGTAGCACTATCTGTCTCTCCGACCGACACACACACACACACACAAAATTAAATGACAATATTATATGAATAAAATCTATCTGTCTGTCTGTCTGTCTGTCTGTGATTAATTCAATTTCCCAGTTTGCTCAATTAACTGGGTTGTGACTGACTATTGATCTCTTGGTGGATTACCTTTTCAGAAAAAAAAAATATTCCTCCAAAAACATATCATTCTTAAAAGACAAAATCCATAGTCAAGCGTCAGCTACCTCAACCATTGGGCCGACGACGGCTTTTCCCCCCGCTGATTATTGTGTAACTTACTTAATGTCACGTTTGCTTCTCACTGCTACGGATACAATTTGCATTAAACAATGGCGCAAACTACACATATGAAGTTAATAGGAAGTCATTTGCGGAATAGGTATGAGACAAAGCACCACCGATAAAGGAATAGCAACTTTTTGATTGTGGCTTTAAAACAAAGCCCGATGGTCCCTGCCCAGGCCCGGTGTCTGAATATGAGATTATTAGGCTGTGTTGATTCTATCTCCCTAATCCTCCGTAGCTTTCCATGGAGAGAGGACTGCACAAAAACTCCACAGGGATTAATTTACCGTTCACAGATTAGAGACATGGTCTCCAATATCATCATCCAGGGCAAGTATCGAGAGGAAAGGCTCGACCGTCGAAAGCAATACGCGGAGAGAGAGAACAGAAAGAAAGAGAATGAAAGAGAGAGAGAGAGAGACACACACAGACCAAAAGAGAGAAAAAGATGAACAGGAAGGGACGTGGAGAGACAGACCTCTCTCCCATACCAGCATGCCTTAATGTCCTAGCTCCAAGACAAGAACATTAGACCTCATTCCACCTCCTCATCTGGGCCCCTGAAAAAGCCTGGGCTGAAAATCTTAATTAATTGTCCAATAGTGCTGCAGGGTCATTATGCATTGCAATAAAGAAGCGTGTAATTATGAGATTTAACAGCCATTACCAAGGCCAGGAACTCATATGTCATCATCAGCAACCAAGCCAGTGGTTTGGTACGTTTGTGTGTGTGTGGCTTGATTGACACACACACACACACACGCACACACACACGAAATACACACAGACGTGTACATTGTTGTGATGTCTGTCTGGAGAGGTTGGATGCGATGTATGAGGGGTACATTTCTCCCCACACACGGGCAAACTAACATTTACACATACGTACGTTCACAAAATCTAAGAAGCCCCCCCCCCCACCCCCAACAAACACCACACACACACCCACACACACACACACACACACACACACACACACACACACACCAGACCCAGACAATAAGTCAGCCAGCTGTGATAGCAGCCCGCAGATGAAACATATCAAGATTAAATAGACACAGAATTACTCACATTATCACTGCTGTGTGTGTGTGTGTGTGTTTGTGTGCGAACGCGCGGCTAAGCACTGACACCACAGACCGTGGCCTTTCACCACAAAACAGGTGGCAAGTGACATGCTTCATAGGAATAAAGCGCCGCGGTACAAACAGGAACATCGCAGCCATAGAAACAGAATGCAGAAAGACAAGCGCACACTTCTTCATCAGACCAATGGAGAATCTGTCGCAACCATAACACCCAGTGCAGATTATAATAAAGCTTAGATTCGGGCCCAAAATATTCAGAGTTCACATATACAGCTATAATGCATAATAAATACTTTCTGTCTATATGAATAAATGCCTTTTTTGTGTGTATGGGACGTGTATGTGTGTGTGTGTTTGTGTGTGTGTGTGTGTGTGTGTGCGTGCGTGTGCGCGCGTGCAGGCCGTAAGTCGTTCCCAGATGGTGACAGGCACGCTCCAATCCCATTTTCCCACCTGCTTATTCCCTGATGGAAAGGATGAATCTTCCGGACTGTTATTTAAGAACGATGGATGGTGGACGGGAGAGAGGGAGCGGGGAAAAAGGTAAAAGGGGGGGGGGGGAGGGGGGGGGGGGGAACGTAGAAGAGAGAACAGGACGGTGGAAGGCGCGCCAGGAAGCGAGGGTGTCAAACGAACCGAGGAGAGGAGAGTAAAGAAGGAGAGAGAGAAGGAAGCGGAAAAAGGAGGTGGCTACGTTAAATAAGAAAACAGAAAATACGTTTGAAAAAAAAAAAAGGCAGAAAACGGAAGATGCAGACAAAAACTATGAGGAGAGATGCAGAGAAGAAGAATGAGTATTTGCAGAGAGAGAGAGAGAGAGAGAGGGAGAAAATAAGTTGTGTCTGTGAACTTTGCATGAACCGACAGAAATATTGTGACGCCGCAACCGCCCCGTCCCTCCTTCCACTAGATTTGCCGCATGCATGGGTGCGTGACATGTGTGTATGCCAGTGTGTGTGTGTGTGAAACGCTTTATATTATTTTGGTGTGCGTGTGTGCGTGTGTGTGCGTGCGTGTGCGTGTGTGTGTGTGTGTGTGTACACTCCAACAGATAGAAGGAGGATCACGATGATTTGAAATGGAGGTTGTCCTGTGCGTAATTATGATCATCTATCTTTATGCCCCGCCAGCATAGCATATCATATCACATCCCATCACATCACATCACATCAGATCATCTCCCTCTCTCTCGCAAACGCACATACACCCACACACGCGCGCACACACACGCGCCCTTGCACGCACACAAAAAGCAAATTGAAAGTAGTAAAAGCTGACTGTTTGCTGGTGATGACTTGGATAACGATCAGCTCATGGTGTTCTAATTTATTTGTTCCCGCTCGTCTAATGCCACATATTATAAAAGTGTGCGTGTTTGGGTATTTGTGTTTGTGCGCCGTGTCAGAACTTCTTTACAAGTGGGTGTGTATGTGTTCTGAGAAGCACACGTTTGTGCGTTCAAGGGTGTGCGTCAGCTGTGCTGCCGGTATAAGCAGGATTGTGTACATGCCTGTGCATGTGGCTTCTCTCCCGTGTGTGTTTTCTGTGTGTGTGTGTGTGTGTGTGTGTGTCTGTGACAGACATTATTTGATGCAGATTAGATAGTGTACTCAGATTGCAGGCTGTGTCTCCAACGCCGATGGACAAATTTGATTTGCTAATGTAATCACACTAATAAGAAAAACCGCAATGGGCAACTGGGTGAGAATAAATCTCACAACGTCGGTATTTGTGTATTTTGTATTTTGTCAAACTTTTACTGGGAGTGAAAAACTATCCACTCTGTGACATTCATGAGTATAATTGTTTATTCATTCAAAAAAGAATAATAGGAAAGCCGATTTTTACGGGTTTAAATTTAAACGTTGACTGATCTGTCTCTACGTGCATAATAGTTATTATTTTAATGTTTGAATGCTATGATAAATAACTCTCTCTCTCTCTCTTATGCTGGATACTGCAGCAGTGACAGCTTGAACCATGTGCGAAGAAGATCGCATGTGTACGTATGATGTGTCAGATTGCTCCACTTTTACAGGCATAAGATGTGTGTCACCACCGAGGTGTGACCTGGTAGGGGTACTGGTGTTTGGGGGCCTTTTTGTGTTGGACTGTGCCTACGAAACACAATAGGTGCCGTCGAAGCGCACCTTCGTGGTGGGGCGTCATCATCGGCGCATCGTCACGGAAACACTGTCAACACGGTGATGACAAAACAAACACAGGGCATCGGACAGACTGGAGAGTCAACACAGACTGAACGTGCCCTCAAAGGGCTCCGTGTGCGGGTTCCGTCTCTGCGTGCGTGCGTGTGTGTGTGCGCGCGTACTCAAAAACACGACAACATACAACAGAGACATTGATAACATAGTTTCATATATCTCTTACCTATCACAGCTTGCGTATATTTATATTTTTTTATGTATTGCGTTTTTGCATCCTATAGTGACTACGTCGCCGTATTAGAGCGGGCTGTATGATGAGAAAGAAAACATTTTTCCCCCCCTCCTCTGCTTTCTCATATTGATGAAATACTTCCAATACCAACAGGCCTAATCCGATCAAGAAAAGCCCAACTTAATCCAAACATTAAGCTCAGATATCAAATATTCTTTTTCTAATTTGATTTCATCAATATTTGTTCTCGTCCGCAAACAGGGTTGTGTTTGTTTGTGCGGGCTGCAAGAGGGAACCAATGGCGGCGGCGGGGAAATGGAAAATAAGACGTTTTTAATGCACCACCAGTGTGGACAACGGAAGAGCCAAGCACACAGACTCGCACACACGACAAACGCAAACACACATACTTGAAACCCGAGACATCAACCGCTAAATGTGTTACGCAGATGAAATGGAAATCTAACACGGCCGACAGAGCTCAGGGAAAATCAACAGCACGTGGGAACAGACACACACACACACACACACACACACACACACACACACAATGACAGGAGAGGGCACACAAGAGACAAAACTGACTCCGGGAATGAGCAAAATCAGATTCAGCTTCTAAATCTAAATGAGATCCCAATAAAATCACAGCGGGGTGAATTGAAGCATTCTGTTTTGACTTTTACCTTAAAAGTTCATTATATCTTTGAATGCTGACTTAATCATTAGTCTACTGTATATCTTCCAGCAATAATACATTTCATTTCATGTAAAGAGCGCTTTTACAAATGCTCAAAGAAGCTTTACCAATGGTCTGCTGACCCCTGGCTTCCTATAGTTTTCTCAGAAAGTTTGAGGCATCTCCTCCTTCGCACGGTGCTATAGGTGTGTGTCGCTGCGAGTGCACGGCACATTTGTTTGTGCGTTAAGGTGGCACCGAGCATGCTGTGTCTGTCAAGGTGGACTGGCCCTACACGACAGAATGGGGACAGAGCTGCCTTGCGCGTCTGCGTACGCATTTCTGTACGTGTACGCCCGAGTGCGTGTCTTCGGGAATGCTTGTGTACGTGTGCACCTGGACCAGACATTTTATTGCAGAGGATAATAGCTTCTTCGGGGGGACACACACTAAAAGTTTTAGTAGGTTAACAATGATTAAGACCACAAAGTGAGGGCAAAGAATCAGGGAGAAAATAAGGAGGCAATACTGTTTCATAAATCCAATGCCAATAAAGCTCACTGATTTGACTGTGTGCGTTGGTGTGTGCGCGCGCGCGCGAGAGAGAGAGCGGTGGAGGAGATGTTTCTATTCTGATTTACCACTGTCTGACCCACAGCCCAACAACCTCTTTGCTGATTGATGACATCACCGGACTTAAAGGGGGCGGGCTGCGGAGTGACATCATTGCCGGCCGGGGCTTTTTCCACACACACACACACACACACACACTCACAACACAGCACAGAGCTGTTCTGCATCTCGTGAATGTCATTGTGAAGTGTCAGTGTTAATTCAGAGATCTGTACCGTCAGTGACACCGATGAGTGCGTCTGCCTAAACTGTAAATGTGTACACGTGTGTGTGTGTGTACGCAGAGGTACGCAGGTTCCCGCTGGCTGATGACAATCTACATTTGATTTGCTAAAAGCAGCAGGACATTCTTGTGAATCAATATTTGCCGGATGACGGGGTGTCTCTCTGGCTGATTGACTCTCTGAATGGCCAACCGCCTGACTATATTTAAAAATAAATATGTTGCATTGTTTTTTTTTTTACAATTTTTAAGATTTAAGAAATCTGTTCCTTTACATAGAGACGCGCCGGACCGGAGGGGAAAGAGGGAGAACGGCTGCTGGTAGCTGGATGGAGAGAAGCGAGGCGAAGGCGTGCGTGGGAGGGGAGGACCGGGGTTGAGCGATGAGGTTGACTTGATAATGAAGAGGTTAAGGATGCCAACAGAGCAAGAGAGGGGCTGGGGGTAAGGTCAGAGAGAGGGTAAAAAGGAGGGAGAGACGGAAAAAGGACGGCGGGATAGAAAGAGGTCAGAGGAGAGGTTGAGGAGGTGGGAGATATTTAGCCAGCGGGTCAGAATAGTATTGTATGAGAGGCTCTCAGGGAGTATCTAGGTTACACTGAGTCTCTCTCCCATCACCCATATATTTGATTTGCCAACCTGGTTTCGTAACCTTCTCCTTCAAATTGCTTCCCCCCTTTTCATCACCGGCCAGAAGAAGGGATTTCATCAGGAGGTGATACGAATCACAGCTCTTAATGTGTGAAATAATCAAATAGGCAACATAACCATAAAACCATTCAGTACACAGCCTCGCGTTTGTGACATATAACATTTAAAACAGGCAGCTAGTTGTTCACAAAGGGGTTTAAGGACAGAAAAATGACAGAAAATGTTTCAATGTCCACCAAAGAGACACAGAAAAAAAAAAGGGGGCAGAGAGGAACGTCTACTAACAATAGCATCCCACCCCCATGCTCGGATGGCAGATGGAAGAAAGAGAGAGACGGAAAAATCTGGAAACAGATTAATACGAGTGTCAATGGGATCAGACACATGGAGAGTATAAGGCGGGAGGTCTCTTCACCTATACGAGCACCAGCACCGGGACCACCCAAAGCCCTCCTCCTGTCTCTCCATAGGGACTGAATAAATGGACAGCCCCCCACCCCCTTTTTTACAACTCAATCATACCACGTTACTGTCGTCACACAGAGCCGCTTATCCTGAGTGTCAAAATTGAAAGGGGAATGAGAGACAGAGCGGGAGGAGGAGTGGAAGAAGAAAAAAAAAAGAAAAAGAAAAAGGAGGGCAAGTAAGAGCAGATAGAGGGAGGGGGGGTGAAGAGGGAGAGGGGTGTGTGTGAGAGCAATTTCTTTTCTGAATAAAGAAAGGACGGGGGAGGGGGGGGGGTTGTAGGGAAAAAGCACTAATGGCAAGGCCCCTGGTTCTGGTTAAAATCGACGGTGTTATAGGTTCCGGCTCTCGTTCCTGAATTCATTCATTCGTTTGTTCTCTCCGTTCTTTCGTCAAGTCAAGTGTTCGCCTGCCTGTCTTTCCCTTTGTGTCCATGAGTCTAGATAAGAGCTGCTAGCATGAGTGCCCAGTAGTCATTTAGAGAGAGAGAGAGAGAGAGAGAGAGAGAGAGAGAGAGAGAGAGAGAGAGAGAGAGAGAGAGAGAGAGAGAGAGAG